>BTHU01000008.1:86150800-86748300 GCA_036184795.1 Tokudaia tokunoshimensis | reverse complement strand
AGCTTCCTTTTCACAAAAGTCACCTAAGACCATCAGAAAACACAAACATTTCCATTTAGATTCAGAATAATGGAAAAATTACAGTTATGAATTAGCAACTAAAATAACTTTATGGTTGGGGTCAGCACAACATGAGGAATGTGATTAAAGGGTCTCAGCTTTAGGAAGGTTGAGAACCACTGCTCTAGAGAACCCTAAGTAATACAATGTACGAGTTAAACATGTTTATGAATTAGTATTTACATTATCATTTTATTATTCTGAAAAAAAATTTATTCATAAATACTAATTTTTTTATGCTACATAGGTATGAACAAAACACAAGTAGAAAAAAAGCACTGAAGTATCAGCAGCTTAAAGGACATCATAATAAAGATTGTGCTTGAGATTTTCAACTTTTAAGTGTTGTTTTTCTTTTTTTTAATTTATGTTATTTACAGATCAGTACCAGGAGATGATTTTAGGCAAATATTGGTAGGTCTCATGCAACAGGTAGAAAAATGGGCGAAAAAAGAAAAGAAACCACGTGTGTTGAGTGGATTGTTTTTTCCATACACCTGTATCAATGTGATCCAGCTGGAAAGAGAAGACCATGTCAAACTCAGACTCTGCAGCGTGGACCTCACTCCACCTGATGATTAACAACATAAAATTCACAAAAACATGTCTTGGGAAAATTTTAGGCCTAGCACAGAATATCTGTTGAATAGCTACTGTCTTGGGCTTCCTGAGCGTGCAATTTGGCAGCTGTTGCCAATTTGCTGAAGAATCATATCTGTGCCATCGCTCCATTTCTTATCCAGGTGGTAAAATGATAGCCTATCCCTAGGAATGTAGTCATTTAGTTTGCTGGTATCTAATTAGAGGGCCCTGCATGCCCATTCTCTCACATCAGAGCTGCAAGGACCAACTCCTCCAGGTGAGAATCCTCTGGATTCTGCCTGAAGTGCTTGAATCAGCACTACCAGCTGGGCTGACTTCCACAGGGACCCCCTCAGCCACAGGGTGACTTGAGAAGACTGGCTGAGATAAGGAGATTAGGACCTCCTCCCCCAAGGGGTGGGGGTGGCTGGTGCTGGACTTTCTGGCAAGATCTGGCTACTCAGACACACAGTTTGTATTTTTGCTCCTTTGTTTTGTTTTTAAAACTTTGTCTCTTCTCTTGTGCAGGTAAGCAAGATTTTTGTAGTTCTGGACTGGGAATGTGTCATGAAGAGTCTGTGTTCAAATTTTAGCAAGAATATGTCTTCTTTTGACTTTAAATTGTCCCAGTAAACTTTTTACCTAGAATCCTTTTTACTACAACCGCTGAGGACATTTCTTAAAACTTGGTTTCTTGGCCAATATTCAGTCCTGACCTTTGGAATAGAAGTGAAGCTGGGATGGACATTCTGGGCAAAGGGTTTTGGATGGAGTATAATTGACTTTTCAACTGCTTCATATAGAAACTCCTTACAGGCTCTACTCAAGTGAAAATATGCATATGTACTTTGCCGACACCAAATTTTCTGACTTGTGTGTACGATCATTTTGCCTGATGGTCTTAAAGGGAATTGCTTATTTCTGTCTTTCACATTTTCTTTTTTTTTTTTTATTTTCTAAGTTTTTTAATTTACATTCCAAATGATTCCCCCTTTCCCGTTTCCTCCCTCCCCGAAAGTCCCATAAGCCCCCTTCCCTCCCTCTGCTCCCCATTCAGCCCCCTCTCAGTCCCGTGTGAGCGACATTGTCGCCAAGTCTCCTGGTTGAGCCCATGCCTGTACCATCCGGACTCTGCCATTTGTGTCTAAAATGGTCAAAATGATTTCATCCAGAATGCTACGTTCAGAAACAACTTTTTAAAGGTGGGATACCTCTAAGAATTTTAGTAGAGGTCTTTTCTGTTTTATCCTTATATAAACTACATTTGGGTATTGAAAGCTTTCATTACTACCCCCTCTTCTATTTAAAGAGGATGTTTTCTTTTCAAATTCTTTGGTACTGAAAACAGGGGCAAGATGCTTTCGTCAGTGGAAGATGCATGCTATGGCAAATATAAGGAAAAAGAGTAGATGTCGTAATGAGTACATGAATCCATTGCATTATTTCATACATTTTGCTAGTGTTTAATGTCTTTTAGAATAAAATATTTGCCAATATTGAGGTTTATCCCACTTCTGAAGCCTTCTGTTTTATAAATTTTATTGTTAAATGAATGGAATTTACAAATTCTCTGTCTCATGCTGCCATGTTTTCTTCTCAAACACTCCTTTATGGGGACACTCATTCACTCTTAATGAATGAGTTGCAAAATGGTCCAGCTCCTATTCTGAAGGTCAGCATGGAGAACTCTCAAAAACTTAAACAAATCTGCCACATGGCCCAGCTATTCCACTTCTCAGCATATGCCCAAAACACTCAACAGGTACCTGCCTAGCCTTGTTCATGGCTGTTCTAGTCACAGTAGCTAGGAAATGGAAACAGCCTAACTGTCCTAAAGCCTATGAGTGCATAGTGAAAATTGGGTGTATATGCAGTATGGAATACTATTTGGCTGTAAAGAAAAATGGAAATTTGCAGATAAATGGGTAGAACTAGAAAAGACCATATTGAGTAAGGAAACCAAGACCCAGAGAGACAAATGTTGAGTATTCTCTCATTTGAGGTACCTAGGTCCAATCTTTAGGTGTGAGTACCAGGAATATCTGGAGAACCTGGGAAAGTAAAAGTGGACCAGTGTGGTGAGGGTGAGGAGGAAGCATGAAAGGGATGAGCAGGGTGTAAGTGATATGAGGAGGGAACGTAGAAAAACAGGGTGGTGCTCTAATTAGGAAAGGAGAAAAGATAAATGCAGAAGTAGGGAGGAATAAGAATAAGGAAGTTGGAAAAAAATCAGAAGGGATCATACTATTAACTATCTACCCCAGACTCCTATAATTTACATGAAATGGTCTGTAAACATAGTCAGTTTAAATGAAAATTTCCCATCTGTGCCGATAATGCTCCATTCAAGGGCCAAAGACCGTCTAACAAAAACTTCAATACCAGGCATGAGAATACATTTTTGAGTTGTTGGTAAGAGTTATCAAAGAATCTTCCAAAACATTATAAACTACTACTATTGCCCTAGGTTGATCCCTCCCCACAAGAGGTAGACTGTAAATCTCTGTTGCTGAAGACACAATGTACTATAGAGATAGGGCCTAGAGGTCCCTGAATTGGAACTGACCTGAAAGTCTCCTCCCTGAGGATTAGGTTTCATGGTATGGGAAGGCTCCGTGCAAGCTTCCAAAGGAGAAAAGTGACCAAGAGTCTTAACCTGGAACATATGAACAATATCAGTGACCAGAATGGCACCATGACCCTAGCTATGCAAGTAGTGGCAGGCAAATATTTGACAGTAAATGACAACTCTTCAATTGGACTTAAAACCCACTCAACAGGAGGATAAATCATGCCTGGTATGGGAAACCTAGGCAACTACCCACGGCTATTGAAGTCATGGATCATAGAGGAGAACCTACAACCACCATTTACTAAACCATCATAATCCTTAACTCATTCCAAGTTTTTGATCTTCTACCCACAAGTAATTATAATTCTCACATTCATCAAGGAAACTTCTATTTGTGTCAGATGATGAAACCATTTAGAAAATAACAACCAGTCAAAATGTAGAGTTGTAGAGCACAGTCACACCTGATACATCTCTGACACAACTCTCGCACCTAAGGCTCGGGAAGATAATTGTGGAAGAAGGGGTGGAAATATTGCGAAAGCCCGAGGATCTGGGAATTTGCTGAGAGATTGTATTTCCTAGGAATGTAAGAAGCTACACCCATTAAGCTTCATCCACAAGCCTCCCTAAAAATGAGCTGAACAAGGATGGTGCTATTAGACATGCTAATGTGGATGGGGGGAAAGCTCACAAAAAATCCACAGGCAACTAAGGGACTCTGAGAGTGAAAGAAGTAGTCTTCCTCAAGGAAGAGCACATCAATTGGGCATCCAATACCAAATGGTCAGACCTAAATTCATACATACAAGTAATATTACACAGACTGAACAAGAAGTATTTATGGATTTGGAAAATTATGTATATGTATTTATATGTGTGTAATGACAATTAATGAAAAAAAGAGGTTTGGAGGGAGGAAAGGAAGGTGATTATAGTAAAATGTCAGAAAATTCCTTTAGATAAATATATATATTTATATATTTTAATCTTTAACAGTTGGTATTTTAATAGCATATTTTCTGAAAAAAATAGCAAAAACACCCTACTAATGGATACAATATATTTATAACATACTTTCTCCTCCCTCATCCCCTCCAACTTCTCCAGAGTTATAAAAATAAGATACTTTTAATAATGATGTTGGTAGTAATTACGATTGTCATGCTATCCTAGAGATGTGTCAATCTAGAACTTCTTAGATAGTATCAGATATGTTATGAGCAAGTTGATTCAGATCACCATCCACATTTATGTATGTCTGAATTTCCTTCATAAACCTTCTGCTTGGCATTGCACTGGATAGGATTGGTACCCTGGAAAGAAGACTTCAGTGGCTACCTCCTCCCTGAAGTCTCCCTGGATTTCTCCACAAGACATATTACTTCCTCCTGTGTGTTCTCTCAGGAATTATTGCTTATACATTAAAGCTGTTACTTAACACATTGTGAGCCTTTGCAGATCTAAGTGCCAGGATTTTGGCACCTTGTCTATATTTCTAAACATTTAATCCCTCTTCTCTTTAGCCCCTACCATAAATTTGCTTGAAAAATATTTGATTTCCTTTCTACTTCTCTAGGCGAGAGAGTTGAATGACCCCATTCATCTTTTTTTTTTTTTTTTTAAAGTTTAGTTTAATAGTTCTCTTAGCCTGGCTTAAATGGAAAGAAAACTCGCAGCTATTTTTATGTTTCACTTTTATCTCTATATTCATTTTTTATGACAGTCTGCAGACGATTCTTCTTACAGTTCTTGGAAAGGTATCTCAGTTTCTCTCCCTGTTTCCTTTCTGTTGCCATTATAAAATAAATATTCTGACTAAAAACATTTTAGGGGCAGAAAAGGTTTATTCTGTTTGCAATTCCCAATTGAGGGAAGTCAAGACCATAGTGTAAAGGCAGGCCTGCTTGATATTCTACAAAATATTACCTTGGATCAAGGGACTTTCTTTACAGCCAAAAAGTATAGGAGCTACCATGGAGGAGGATGTTTGCTAGATGGCTGGCAGAGCAGCTTCTGTTCACCTGGCTCTCTAGAATTGGATAGGTAGGGCTACATACCTAGAATTGAATAGGGTAGGGCTACATACATACCTAGAATTGGTTAGGTAGGGCTACATACATACCTAGAATTGGATAGGTAGGGCTACATACATACCTAGAATTGGATAGGTAGGGCTACATACCTAGAATTAGATAGGTAGGGCTACATACCTAGAGATGATGCCACCTCCTTTATCAACTATCAATCATGCACATAGGTCATTCTGATTCAGGTTCCCCTCTCAGAGGGATCAGGCTATGTCAAGTTAACCAGGACATTGTTAGTCTATATTTTATAAATGTACCGTGACACCTTTACCAATTAAAAAGCATGTTATATATTCAATTAGGAACCCATAATATTTTGGGGGGAATTATATATAGTCATATACTAAGAGAATGGATTTAAATAAGTCAGAAAAAAATTTCCTGATGCTGTCCTGCTTCAGAACACCCATTTCCGTCACTACGTGCTCTTTGTAAGCACTTGGCTTCCTGTTGTTATGAATAGCTACCTTTTGTTAGACTCAATATATCACAGAACTAGACACATCAGGAAAACTGCAACTCTCATTAAATAGAATTGAAAACACCAGAAGCCCCAGAGGGATGGGAAGATTAGCAGATAGTAACTTGGTAACACTCCCCAAGCAATTGCACTCTGGTTACCTTTTATTCTGTTTGCTGAACCAGTGACTTCAGAGGCAGCATGAGTCATTTTGTACTTGTTGAAGGAGTACACCTGTATGTACAACTCCACAAAGATACTAAGAAGGAAACTGGAGAAACGTGACTGTTGAGAGGTCATGGGAAATGGAATGGGGAACAGTGCATAAAATTACTTCTGCCGCACATTACATGATCCAAGAAGTCTGCCTATCTCAAAAATACATTTATTTCTTCCTGCATTTTCTTCTGTGTTCACACTGCATTTCGGTTTTCTTTTACTATAGGGAACTTCTTTTTGAGTGAATATTGAATTCAATATCAAGAAGTAAGATGGAAATAAGATCCTTTTTTTCCCTCAGAGATTTGTCAAATAGTACAGGATAAATTTGTAAGAAGTATGGCGAGTCACTTCCAGCTTTGAGGAACACTTCCAGAAGAACAACAGATGTGAACTCATAAAGTTCCTTCACATTCCCTCCCCATTCATCCTCTTGACAAATACTGTTTGAATGCTTACTTGCTATGTGTGGGGAACTATGGAGTGTTTTAGGGAGACAGAAGAGAGCAAGGGTATTGACCCAGCTCTCAGAAAAATGATATAGAGAGGACAAGGAAGCCAGCAGATGAGAAAGTGGCCAAACTGAAAGTGGCAAATAGAAAAAGAAAGGTTCAAGAAACAGAAGAGGAGAGTGGGGGTTTTAAAAAAGACTTTCTCCTTCATGTGCAAGTGAAGATGTTGCTAATGGGCAAGATAATCAACTGGCTCAAAGGAAAGATGAATTTAATGGAGGAAAAGTCTTGTGCGACATCATTGAAATAGGAGCATCTCAGAATCATTTAAAGGTTTGACAACTCTATAAGGACAGGGGACAGTGGGAAATGCTAGGTGCATAAAGTAAAGACATTTACTGTTCCCTTTTGAGCACAGAGAGGCATAATGTGGGAAAATGTCCCAGAAGCAGGGTATTGGTATAAATCTATCCAATGAAAAGAGCTACTGCATGCGCCCAATTCTATTCAGCTGTACATAAAAAACAACCAAACAAACAAAACCCCCAAACCCACTGATATTCCTCACATCTATATCCCTCTTTCTCTTCCAGAGAGTTCTGGAAACCTAAGTTCTCAAACCACACAGGAGTGTGGACTGATCCCATGGGGCATCTTACAAACATGCTCCATTCACCAGGATCTTCGCCCCGTTAGTCAATAACTGTTTATTGACTTTTCCTGTATGATCTATGGGATGAAGGAGTCCCTAGGAGGAAGATAAGGATGAAGCAGAGGAGTAGAGAAAGGGGAAAGACCCTGAATCCCACATTTTTTAGTATTCACATATAATGTTGTGTTTACATTTTCTGGGTGCCTTGCTTACTGCACTTTACTGATAAGGAAACAGGCATCCATGGACATTCTTTGTGTGAAGAATACAACAAAAATTCTGACCCAGTCTTAGGGACACTAAAAACATTTCTTTCTTTTTAACTTAAATTTTAGTTTATAGATTCTGTGCTTTTATAGTAGATATCCTGTTGTTTTGACATAAATATATTCCATAGAATCATTGAATCAAGCTAATCTATAGTTATTTTTCTTTGTGTAAAACATTTAAATGTATTCTCTTAGCAATTTTCGAGTATATGACTTGTTATTGGAAATAATATTTGCTTCCCACAATGGACCTTCTGAATTTATTTCTTTGCCGCTAACTTGGATTTTGTACCATTTGGCCAACACTTTCTAAAATGTACCCATCACCTCTGCTCTGCAGACTCCTTCTCATCTCGGCTTCTGTGAAGTTAACTTTGTGAGGTATAGTCTTTCAGTGGATAGCTTATCTAGTCTAATATTCTCAAGGTTCACGAGTGTTTCTCAAATTTCCTTTTATAAAGGTGGAACAGTACACCTTTGTGTTTACATACCTACCACATCTCTTTATCCATTCATCTGATGAGGAAGCTTAAGAAGCAGATTCCATATTCCAACCCCAGAGATTAATGATCTGATGAGGGTCAACATCTCTCAACAGTCTGACTTCATCTCTCTCTCTCTCTCTCTCTCTCTCTCTCTCTCTCTCTCTCTCTCTCTCTCTCTCTCTCCATCATGATACTGGGTTCCCTGTCTATACCCAATCATCTGTTTTCTAATCAGTCAACATCACAATGGTCAACTAATCCTTTCACAATAAATCTAGGCCAACAATTTAGTCGGGTTAGAGTCTGGGACAATTGGACAGGTAAGGAGAAGGCAAATGAGAAGGAAGCAAAATGGAACAAGAGAGAGAGGGAGGAGAGGGAGGGAGGGAGGGGTATGGGTGTGTGTGAACATTTTCTGAGCCAGGTGATCTTTCTAAATTAAATAGACTAGTCAGATAAGGGTAACTGAAGAGATAGTATAGTGGATTGTTCAGTTTGATGCCCCACACACCAGGGCAGGGCTCTGACTTTCAACTTGAGGTAACAAAGAAGAAAGAACTAGGGAAAAAAAGAAGGTAAGGATCTACTACTGAGCAAGAAACAGATAAACATGAGATACTAGCTGTCAATCTCCAAGTGGTGATGGGCAGAGATGAGAGAAGGAAGGGTTTAGAGAATGAAAAAGTCATCCCTGCTGGTACACCCTCCTTTAGATGCTTTAGCTACTGTGATGTGTATTAGACATATATACTCTTAAACCTTGAGGAAGGAAGTTCCTACACATACTCCTGAGTTGGGATGTAACATAGATGCTCAGTCTCTTTGACCTGAGAGGTCCTAACCCTAAGGACTAATGAGGAAGATGCCACAAACCCATGGATAGACCTCGGGGCAGCTAGTAAATGTCTATGTTTTTCTGTCTGACTCAGTAAAAACGAAAACTAGAGCATTGTAGAGTAGATTTCAGTGTGTATGTGTGTGTGTGTGTGTGTGTGTGTGTGTGTGTGTGTGTGTGTATGTGTGTGCAATGATGATGATTGCACATTAGCATATACCAGCTTAACATCTGCAGTTCATAGACACTTCCATTTCTCTGATAAAGAGAAATGGCCCTAGTGACGCAAACTATTTATCTAGTTTCCATAAAAAGCCTTCATGATAGTCAGTGAGGCCTCTAGGACTCAGCAAATAGACATAACAGGGCCCATGCTGCTGCTGCCTATACTTCCTGATGGTGTTGCCTCTGACTCTGCCGCTCTCTGCAGGAGACAGAGCTCTCAGCCGCATTCAGGAATTCTCCATCTCCATCCACAGCTAGCATATTTAGAAAGGTGTGTATCTTCAGTGCAGTTTCATATCGGCTGACATTTCTGTGCCTTGATTCTGAAATCACTTATACATGTTTTCTAGCCTCAGAGTTAGGAAGAATAGACTACTGTCCTGTAAGTTGTATGATGTCAGAAAGGACTGAACTGGATCAGACAAGATTATTCATTTTGAGGCCATCAGTTGAACGACCATTCACAAGACAGGTGGGCGGAGCTTGAGTGTAGCTCAGTAGCAGATCACCTGGCATACATAAGACCCAGGTTAGGGTAAAAACTAATTAGATGCTGAAAACAGTCTCAGGATACTTCAGGGAATAGCAAAACTTAGTGCTTTGAAATTTCCTTGAAACAGAAAAGAACACTTTGTTCCTCCAGGTAAGAAGGTCCACCTACTAAGTTATCAGAAGCTGTAAAAGAACATCTTGAAAAACTGCCCCCTCAGATAAACATGGTAGTGTTACAACATTGTTTTAAGCCTTACAGCAATAGAACATCAAAAATATTATTAAAGCCTCCTGGAAACCATCAGAGTTGAGAGCATCACCTCTTCTGCCTCATTGTTACACAATCCTTTATTATCTCTTGTTCAAGGTCCCATGCCGTTGCTTAGATGGACCTGAGGCGTCACAAGGGCAATGATTATCAACCAAGAAATCTCTGGAATGTTTGTTAGTGGTATGCAGGTAAAGGCCCAGTGTTGACCTTCGGTCTTAGTTTATAGTTCAAATTTAATGTTTACTGATACAAAGAGGTTGTAATATGCCTGGAGAAGTCTATGGCTATAAGTGCCTTCAACATTAAAACATACCACAAATTCCAAGTGACAAAAAAAGGTTGAGATCCATACACATTTTTAGCAGCACATATAAACTGGATCTTTTTGTTTTAACGGGTCCCACTATGTAGCCCTGACCTGGAACTTTCTGTAGAGTATGAAGAATAGACTGGCCTTGAACTTACTGAGATACACCTACCTCTGCCTCCCAAGTGCTGGAAGGGTTATGTTTTTTAAGATATGAAATGAAAGTTTTAAGTCTTTGTTAATAATTGAGTGTTTCAATAAGCAACAGCACATTTGTGTATTAGAATATGTTATAAAAGCTTAACATGAGTATCTCGTAGCATTTGTAGTCATGTGGGGAAAACATGAACATGATTTACAATTTACCTGTAAGACTAAAAGATAAGAGCTGCTCTGTCTGTTCCAGGGAATCTTTAGTGTTACCATGGCCAGTAGTTAATAAAAGTTGGTCAAAATGTGGGAACAAGTCACTATGGGGTTCTTGTACCTAAATAAGACTCTCACCTCACCCCTTCCAAGGCTCAGAAATCAATAGTAGAGGGGACAGATAGAATATAAGAGCCCAAGACTTGGGCGAAGGGGATGGCTTCTGGACATAGAGCAAGCTGTTGTATTCCTGAACTCACTGTGGCTACACTTGCCTGCATAAAACCTGCTGAGTCCATCAGCATTTTACCATGTATGGAGGAAGGGCTCATGAGGCCCCACTAGTGGAGACTGTGAGCCTAGGGGACAGGGTGTCATTTTCTGCAGTAGTATAGACACTGGTAAAATTTCCATGTTCCCTACTCACATTCATGCAAGCCCCCACAACTGGACTCAGTGGGTTGAAAGTAAACACCAAAATCTGAGGGGACTTTTTGAGGGGTTTTCAGTGGGAGAAGGGAAATCACAAGAAAGTGTAATGGGGTAATGGGTGGTAAAAATACCTACAGTATATAGTATATTCATGCAAGAAACTGCCAAAGATTAAAAGGAAGTATGTATATGTATGTATGTGTGTATATATGTATATATATAGCTCTCTCTCTCTCTCTCTCTCTCTCTCTCTCTCTCTCTCTCTCTGTCTCTCTCTCTCTCCACTCAGGCAGATAAATCTGTATATCAAAAAAAGCAGTGAAGGGCAAGTGCTCATATCTCCACTCATAGCACTCAGGAAGCAGAAGCAGGTGGAATTTGAGGTCAGCTTGGTCTCTATAAGTGAGTTTCAGTCCGACCAGAGCTACTGAGATCTTTTGAGATTTTATTGTCATTATCAATAAAATGATGATTATAATAATAATAATAATAATAATAATAATAAATTTTAAATCTGGGCAATTACTGATGCAAGATGGATTTTACTTAAATCAAAATAAAGAGCAAAATAGCTATTAATAAAACTAAAAAGTTAAAAGAAAGAAATATAAACAGCAAACATGAAATTTAACACTTCAGTTAAAATTTATCCATACCTTCAACTTTTTTATATTTCCTGTAATGCAGATATAGGATAACTATATTTTTTAAGAAAAAAAGTGTATTTTAAAAATATTACAAAGTATTTTCCATTTTCCTCTTTTCTCATTTCATCTAGTCATTCACCAGTTGTAATGTAAAACTTCATTATGAATCGAGAGGAATTCCATTAAACAGATTCTTCTCTCATGATGACTTATTGTTCATGCTTGAATAATCTTAGCACTGCTACTTGGGCTTGTCAGTTTCTCTGGACTATCTTCACGCAGTCAGTTGGGAAACCCGCATGTTTTCTTCAGTTTGTCATCTAGAGACAAAGTCTTGCTAGCATATCCGGCTGTCTTTAGCAATGCTCAGATGGCTTCCAGAGGCTGAGTATTCTCCCTAAGGGAGAATATCACTGATGCTTGGACTATGCCCTGGGTGGCTGGCTCCTCCTCACTCTAGGTCAGAAAAATAGGCCCCCAATCAAATCCACATCCAGTCTCCCTGGGAAGTGATTTTATGGCTTCCAAAGGTCACATGAATTAAGAGGTTGGCTGAGGCTTTTATGTGGAAAATGGCGATATAATTTGAAAGGTCATACTTTTTCTAACCAGTTACTGCACTTAAAATCTGTTTTTATAAGTTCCATTATAAAGGCCATGTTCCTCCAGCAGGAGAACCAGCCTGTGAATTAAAGAACATGGCTTCCAAGCTGCCACTGAGTTGCTAGGTGGGTCTGAGCAAATTTAACCAAAGGTGCCTCAATAACCTTTTCCAAAGAATCCGACCATTATCCAGCTGTAACTGGTAAGGAATCAATTACTTTCAGAGGCCTATAAAACAAGAGTGTAATCTAAAGGCTTTCTAATGACTATTATCTATAGCACACATTTCAGTTAAACCATCCTCTAAAACGCTTGGTTTACTATAGCTGAGACCTACATCACGGAGAACTGATGCTTTGCTCAGGATCACTGAGTATCCAGGAAGAATCATAGTAGTGTCATATTTTACTTTCACGTCTTAATATCTCATTTAACCAGTAGGTGAAGACAATGGAACCATCATATACTTAGAAAAAACTGGTGTAGTATTATAATGGGAGGTTCTGATGCTAACCATGCTCCCCAACTGTCTCTGATTTGTCAATAAAGAAGGCAAGGAGTCAATTGCTGGGTGGAAGGTATAGGTGGGACTTTCAGGTCTCAGGAGGAAAAGGAGACACAAGGAAGGCAAGGGTCTTTTCTGCCATGCTTTGGAGGAAGAAGGATGCAATAATCATGTTGGCCTCAAGGAGAGTGAGGGCTGCCTCTGCTTCAGGCGGGTGGCCAAGGATGTTTGGCAGGGGTTAGGAGGAACAAGCCACTAAGTTAGGGGTAAATTGGTAAGGACACCCTTTTCAAGGCAGGAGATATCTGTGCCCAGCAATTGTGCCTAGTAGGCAAGTTAAAGTAACAAAGCCGTGTGTGTGTGTGTGTGTGTGTGTGTGTGTGTGTTTTATCTGCAGATTTAAGGGTCTCAGGTAGGAGCAAAGGCAGGTAGAAAGAGAAGCCGGGGGGTTAGGCTGGTGGCTGCCAATCTGAAAGCAAAACCAGGTAGAACAAAAAGGGATCAGGGAGGGACTGGTAGCACAGAAGTTCCCAGGTAAGGGCAGTAAAGATTTTTAAAATGATACACTACACATTATTTTAGCTTCTGGATGAATATATCTTCATGTGGGTCCCGAACAACTGGAGCCGAGGCTATCCCAAAAGCTGTTGCCTGTCCGTGGGATATGAGCTTCTAGCTGGGCTGCCTCATCTACCCTAAGTCCTCAGGGGCAGAGGATGAGCTTAGCCTCACAAAGACTAGATGGGCCAGGGTGGGAAAATATCCAGGGGCAGCACCCACCTTCTCAAAGGAGAAGGGGAGTGGGAGGAGGATTGTGGGAGGGAGTGACCAGGAGAAGGGGCACACATACATATATATCACATTCTCTACATGAAGCTCAAACATTTTATCATACTCTAAAGAGAATGCATGTGCTTCATCAGTCACCCCTTCTTCCTCTTGGTCTCCAAGTCCCTACAGCTGCTGAACTGATGTTGTCACTGAATTTTCCATTCTTAATTCACATAATTAGAATTGAACACTAGATGGTCTTTTGTGTCTACTCTCTTTCATTGGGAAAAATGTTTTGAAGTGTTAGCTGTGTTGGATCTTGAAACACCATTGTTTCTGACTCATATACACACAGCATATTTCCCGAGCACATTCCATACTTATCCATTTATAAACATCTGCGTTGATTTTGCTCATTGACAGTTTTGAACACTGCTGTTATGAACATTTGCATATCCAGTTTTGGATGAGTATAAATGTTCAGTATACTGGCATTTACAAGCTCAGAATGAATGGGACTTTATGGTAATTTAGGATTTTGAGGAGCTCTCAAACTATCCTCCACAGTTGTTATAGCTGCTTACATTTCATCTTTCTTCTAATACTTTACAGTTTTCATTTTTTCCACATCTTCCAAAACAATTGTATTTGTTAATCTTTTTCCCTGGTGCTGTGGGCTGAATTCACATACACTGTGTAAGAGCTATACTACCGAGTTACAAATCCAGCCCTGTCTACCTTGGCAAGAGGAAAGTTGTATAACTGGGTTTGTGTGCACTAGTCTATGGCCTGCTCTGTTCGTCTTTCCGTGTGCTCATCGAATATATAACTTATGTGTGGAAATATCCAATCTGATCTGATCTGTTCATTTTAATTCGATTGTTTGTTTTCTCACAGTAAGCTATAAAGGTTTTCCATGGATTTAAACACAAGTTTCTATCCTGTATTGAGTTCATTTTATCATCACCATCATCTTATAATGAAATTATGTGTATGCCTGTATGTGGTTATATGCATGTTTTGGCTAGCTCTCACAGGGACTACAGACACTGAGTCCCTAGACCTGGTGTTTCAGGGAGCTGTGAACTATTGACAGGTGGTACTACAAATCATACGTGGGCCTTTTGAGAGAGCAGTCAGTACCTGTTCTTAACCACCGAGACATCTCTCCAGCGCCTTGATGTCTTTCTACAGTTTATAAAGTAAAGGTCCAACTTGTTTTATATATGGATATTTGATTCTTACTTAAATTTACTGAAAAATTTTTATGCTCTTTTATCAATTATCCAATTGAAAATTAACTATAACTGATATTAGATTGTTTTTATATTTCATTGATCTATAGGTTTATTATGAGCAGGGCTTCATCATAGTTGGTTATAATAATAATTTTTTCATGTGCATGCATGTGTATGTATGCTTTTGGGGGATATATATGAGTATGTGTTCATGTATACACATGCATTGGCAAGTTGTCTTACCCATGTGTGCCCTTGAGGAGGCCAGAGAATCTTCTATTGCTTTTGACATTATTATATTTTTCTTGTGTAAGACAGGGATTCTCACTGGACCTTGAAATCTTTGTTTTGGCTAGACTGGCTGGGAACCGAATCCCTGGGATCCACTTGTATCTGCCCCTGAGCACTGGAGTTTCAGGAGCACAACATCACCCCTGGCTTCGTATGTGGACACGGGGCTCAAACTTTGGACCGAATGCTTACACATTAAACATTCAACTACATATGTCTCCTTGATTCTTTGGTTATTGTAACTTTTAAAGTAATGTTTCAAAATTGAGAAGCATGACTTTTCTTTTTCTTTTATTCAAGATTTTTCTGACTTTTCTGGACCCTTTACATTTCCTCATGAATTTTAGGAGAAGTCTCTAAATTTCACTTGAAAGTGGCAGGGGTTACACTCCACTCATTTGTGCCTTCTAGTCTTCAAATATTTTAATGTGTACTTTTTTCACATTTTGATGTATACTTTTCTAAGTTTTATTATTGTATTACTTTTGATAGTGTAGATAGTACTGCTTAACTTAACATCTTTAATTTTTAAATTATTTGCTGCTAATCTGTGAAATAAATTGATCTTTGCAGATTGATTATATATCTAGAAATTTGGCTAAGCTGATTTATTAGTTTTAATGTTTTTCTTAAAATTTTTCTGTATGTACAATTATAGACTCTGGGTTGGAGAGATGGTTTAGCAGTTAAGAGTGTTTGCTGCTGTTCTAGAGGACCCCAGTTCTGTCCCTAAAACCAGAGGATGCCCTTTTCTGGCCTCCTCAGATCCTGTACTCACGTGGTCTCACACCAATATGCTGGTATTCATGAATGAATGAATAAATGAATGAATGAATGAAAAAAACACAAATGTGTCCAGATTTATTTTCTCCTTCCTAGTCTAGATTTCCTGTTTCTGTGGCTGTTAATTTTCATTCACTGGACAAAGTACCTGCAATGATCATCATAAAAAAAAATATTTTCCTGACAAGTTTGGAGTTTTTAAGCCTGTGGGGGTATAGTACATACTGAGAGAAGAGGGACTGAGCGAAGGCCTGGCCATTTCAGGAAGTTGTGGAGAGGGGGAAGGAGCCAGGGTCCCAATATCTCCTTCAAGAAAATAAGCCCAGTGACCTAACTTCCATGAGGCCCTATTAATTAAGGTTCCAGCATCTTCCAATTGTACTGAGGCTGGTGTCTGGCCTTGAACACAAGGGCAAAGGGCAAGGTGTCAGATCCAAAGTGGAGTACTGGTTTGTTTGTTTGTCTATCTGTCTGTTTTTAATTTAAATATTCTAACTGCCATGTTGAAATAATGACAATGAGGAAGAAGATAGGTTTCCTTGCTTCTGATCTTCAATGAAAAGCTTACAGTTTTTGCTACAAAGTAAAATAGTAGCAGTCAATTGTTTTATAGATGTCTTTGTCAGTTTGAGAAGGTTTGTGTATCTAGTCTTAGTTTATCGCATAGTTTTGTCATAAAACCCTCTTAGGTATTTGTCAAAAAATTCCTTGTATCTAGCAACATAGCACACAAATTTCCTACACCACGGCACTTTAGTATATGGTAAGGCTGATAGAAATGAGTTGAACTAGCAGCTGTCTAAGTTGTTAATTAAATAGTCTAAAGTCTTCAGTCTTTTGTGGTTATTGACTAAACAAGAGGCTTCACAGAAAAGGGGCTTCCTCTCCCAGCATTTCAACTTCCCTGTCAGAGTACCAGGAGAAAACGCAGAGTGAAGAGAGACACTCTGTCTTACCCAGAGATCCATGAACAAAAGATTCTTGACTTTATTTTGGCTTTGCTTTTCTCTGACTCATTTCATTTCTTCTTTCCTTTCTTCCTTCCTTTCCTTTCTTCCTTCCTTCATTCCTTGTTTCCTTCCTTCCTTCCTTTTTTCTTTTAAGCTCTGGGAGTGGAAGCTACAAATGAGATAATTTGCAATATTAAATCATATGAAGAAAGATGTCTTAGAGTTTCAAATAGAAATGAATTGAGAAAGGCCCCCAAGGAATACCATTATCAAGGCTTCAGAACACAAGTGGCTAATGAATTATTGCACACGTGCCTACTGACATAACTGGCCAAAGGGTCTTGAACCTAAAACTGTAACTCCCTGCCCCCAGAGACTACAATGTATCATTTATTCACTTCACACTTTGTTTAAAGCAGGGTCTTCCTGAGCTTCTGGGGATTCTCCTGTTTCCACCTCCCATGCCTCTGTATGCATGCACTAGGAATACAGATGCAGGATACCCATCCTGCTTTATGTGGCTTCTCGAGATCCAAATTCTAGCCCTCATGGTTGCAGAGCAAGAGATTTACCACTGAGCTATCTTCCCAGTCATCCTAAAGTATTGCAGATATATTATCTCACTGTCTTCTGATTCAACAGTTTACAATGAGAAATTGACTGACGATCACTTCTGTACATGGGAGAAGTTATTTTTCTTTCTTTCCTTTCAGTCTTTTAAAAGCATAATCCCAGCCCTTTTATTCTCAGGACTCTCAGTATAGACCTCTTTGTAACTAGTGTGCTTGTAACATTTGACTTCTTAAGTGTAGAAATTCATTTTCAAAATCAAATTTGGGGACTTTTCTGCAACTATGCCTCCAAATATTCTTTATTCCTATTTCCTCTTTTCCTTGCTCTGAAACTCATGTTTTCATGTCTCTTTGTGTACTTCATGGTATCCCACAGCTCTCTAAAACAGTGGTAATTGTGCTTCATTCTCTCTTTCCATTCACCTGAGTGTATAAGCTGAATTTACTTCCATATTTTTTTTTGCTAACTCAAATCTGCTTTTATGTGCTTCTACTTAATGTTTCCTATCTCACCTTGATGTTTGGTTAATGTTTTTGTCATTTCTACCTCTTTACCAATAGCCTCTATCTGGTGTGATATTGTTCTCATAGTTTCCACCTTTGTGGATACTGTATTATAATTTCAGCATCTGGGAGGCTGAGACAAAAGGATCATGAGTTTCAGGCTTGCCTGGGATATGTAATACATCCCAAGTCATTTTGGGTTGCAAGTGATACTGGACCTTAATTAATTAATTGATTAATTAGTTAATTAAGTAAAGTAAATGAGATCTTTGCCTAAGGAATCTAACATGAGAAACTGATGTTCGCAGGGTTCAATTTCAAGCATAGCTTCTGCTTATCTGTATATCACATCTTCTTGTTTCTCAGCATAGCTCAAACCTAAACACTTTAAATGTTATAATGGGGGTCTGGACTAGAGATGCAACCTAACTGCTAGAGTGCTTACCTAACAGGCATGAAGCCCTTGGTGTTATCTCCAGCACCACAGAATCTGCACATTGTGTCACATCCCTGCAGTTTCAGCACTCTGGAGATGAAGGTAGTAGGATCCCAAAGTTCGAAGTCATCCTTGGCCATATAGTAAATTGAAGGCTAGTTTGGACTACATGAGACCCTGTCTTAACAAAAAAGAAGTCATCTCTTTGGAGGAAAACTCATACCTTATACTTCATGAATACACTACTTGGATATTGAGATGATTGTTTAGGAAATGCCACAGCTAAGAAGCAAAGTGAAAGCTTGTGGACCATCTGTAGGCTTTGTATATGTTGTCTACTCAAAATTTTGTTGGTAACTAAGACCACTTTGAAGTTCAGGAAACTCTGTGTTATTTAGTTTCTGTCCAGAGTGTATTACAGTTTTTAACAAGTCATTCCTAAAATTATTTTACCTAAATTAAAAAAAGACTTTTGTAGTAGGTTTTGTTTGCTAGATTTTCATTTCTTCTGAAGGAAAGTTGAGAAGGCCAATTTTGCCTTAGGGTAAAGCCTTTTACTTATAGAGATGATGGAAACATTATCTATATTCCAATCAAACTTAAAGCAGTTTTGAAACAGTTCTGAAGTACTAGATTGCCTGTTGTCTTCCACTGCCATGTCCTTGCAAGTTACAAAGTTCCCACTAAGGCATAGTCATGACACAATATTTTCAGGGGGCAGAACCTTCCACAATAGTGATCTAGATACTTCAATAGCTGTCACACAGAGGTTATACACTGCACACTTTCTTGTTCCCCAGTACAGACCTTCTTGACTCATATTGATCAATCTCTGTCTCTCACAGGCCACTTTTCATGTAGTGTTTGTTTCAGCCTCACAAGCCTAGGAGATAATTTACTACTGTTATCCTCATCTGTTAAAAAAAAATTAGACAGCGGTGAACTGCTATAGCGGAGAGTCAATCTCACACTGTGACATTCTGTCAGAGTGAGCATGCGTTGGGGTAGAGAGAAACACCAGCTAGATTCTTCACTACATTGACTAATTTTGACTTTGGTTGCCTGGAAATTCAAGCAAAGCTGACTGAAACCCCACAGCTCTTTTGTGTTAACAGGGATGGGTCCAATTCCCTTGTTGGATATCAGGTACTATGTGGCGTTTCCTGGCTGGCAAATTTAATTGCTGGTAGGAGATTGCCTCAGTAGTACCCTCTTATCTGGTGAAGAAATGTGTCATGCTGAAAGACCATTTTGAAATGAAAGTAGAACAAGATTAAAGAAGAAACATCACAGAGCCATGTGGATCGCTGTCCACCTGTGTAGGGGACAATTAAATGTTAAGTAAAAGCAGGGCGATCTGGGGGGCATCTGACAGCATAGCTCAGGTCAAGAGACAAATATAAGCATACTGGATTTCTTCCCAAAAGGTGCATTCATTAATTTTCCAGTAGGAACTTTGACGAGCCAAATTGTGATAACTGACAAAAGGGTGAGAAAAATGTGGCCTACGAGTATTGACTTCCAACGAAAGCCAAGTCTTCATTTCCAGTATAATCTTACCTATTTGCAAGTGCGCCTGAGATGTAACTGGGCTTTCCTCTCTTTCAAATCAATGAAAATCTATTCCATTGACCTTTCTGATCTACTTTAAAACAGTGTTTAAGATCCTACCATTTGTTTCTCCTTTGTTTGCCTTCACACAAATACTTCTGGCAGGGCAAGTTGGCCATATGGTTTATGAATTAATCAATAAACTCATTCTTTAGAACCACTGTTTGCTTACCATAGTCTATTCTCGTGAGCCCGTTAGAGCAGGAACAAGGAATAACAAACACAAATCTCAATTACTTTCCCTGGTCACATTCTGGATATTTTTACAGTAACCACTATTATTGTCATTGCTACCAGTTCATTTCCTTGGAATTCTACTCTCATACATTATCAGGTTTGGTAGTTTCATTTTCCGTGAAAAGAAACTGAAACTTCTATCAGTGTTTCAAGTTGATTCTTTCCTGCCTCATTAGCATTGATTATCTCTAGGAGGAAGTTTGATAGGCCTTCAAATGGGGATACTTTACTACAGTTAGCAGCTGGAGACAACTATTGCTTCAGGCCAACCAGTGAAAATACCAAGGACTTTAATGGAGCTTAGAGAAGTTGCCTGGGCCTGAGGATGATAGAGATAGGTCACAGAGGTACTAGCATCCTATTGAACTCCAGTTCCCATGTGGCCCAGCAATTTAGAAGCTAACTACTTCTACAGATCTCCCCTTTGTCCATTTATTATACATTCACTGACTACTATGTGCCAGGAGTTTTGTTGGGTGCTCAAAACTAACATTAAGAGATATTTAAAACCTAACCATTTTTTAAACTTTTTCTCGAGTATATTTCTCTATGTTTTATAATTTCTAGGGGGCAAAATATCTTTGAGATAGTAATTTATAACCGGTGGTTTGATTATAGATGTGGAGTGTTGGAAAGGAATTAGATGGTACCCAGATAGATGTTACCTACTCTAGCAAGCTTCTTTTTGGCTACTTTTTGGTCTCCTTGTAGTTTCACATGGGCAGCCAATATGGAGATGCTATTGTTAACAGAATTGCATAGCAATAGAGAAGGGGGAGAAATGATGACTTGGTAGCAGAGAGGTTGGTTTGGAAGCTCATATGGGTTGTCTAGATGTTGGACAGCACCGAAGTTTTGTTGTATGTTTTAAGTCTGAAGTAGTGACAGGGATTTTGTTAGTCTTGATTAACTCTTGTGTTTTGCACTGCCAGTCGCTAGGGACAAATAAGCATGTAGACACAGGCTAGGACATGTGCATTGTAGCTTCACAAAGCTATGACAAATACTTCATCAATTGTGTTTCAGGCAGGAAGCAGACATAACTCCCAAACTGAAAATCATTTAATAAAGGAACTATTTCCAAGGGGATTGAGAAGGGAAACACAATCCAAGATAGTGTCTCCAAAGCTCAACATAGCAGGCAAGCGCCATAAGCAATCAAAGTGTTTATCAGTCCCTAGACCTATAGACTAAGTAGCCAGTCCTTTGGAGACAACCATCTGATAGGAGTTATGGATTTTAGCAGAGTAAAGATAACTCAGGGAGCCTTTCCTAAGAGAAAAGAGCCTGGCTTTTATTAGTGTTCCTAGTATCCCAATGAGAAGTCCAGGAGCAAAGAAGCCTTTGCACAGAAGACATCCATATCAGTCTCATAGACAGCAGTGGGGTACAGAATTTGGAAAGTATGTCTAGAGGGAGAAACATAAGCAGTCCATCATATTTATGTTAGTAGTTGGACCGAGAAAAAGAGTTGAGTAGAACTTGTCCTGTCTGTGTTCTTCTTGCTAAGGAAGAAGAATCAACAAAGAAACTGGAGATATAGAGGGTGCTCTGGACTGGCTAGATCCAGAGGGCAGTAGTGGAGGAACTTCTAGATGCAGCATTTAAGACACTAACGGGAGGAAAAGTTGATGCCATAGAAGCCATTTTCATGAAAGAGACTTCAAAGACCAGAGAAAGCCTTGGATGGATTAAGCCACATGCCAAGAAAATAATGACAGAAGTAGGCACAGAAGTTACCTGAGCTTAAAAGGACTATTCTTTATAGGCAAGTTTTCTCTATACTTCCCCCTTATCCATGTCAGAAGAATGAGAATTGTATGTAATTCCATATCTATCATTGATTTCTTCAGGGAACCTAAAGGAGCTGAGTTATGAGCTCTCCAATACAGAATGCTGATTTCCCACTTTCCTATGTCCTGTCCCAATTCTGCCTTTCTTCCTTCATTGTGCTTGAAATGCCTTCAGTTCTCATGGGAAGGATCATTTCTAATACAACAACAAAAATACCACAGGACAATTTACAAATAATAGAAATATATTTCTCCCTCTCCTGAAGGCCAAGAAATCCAAGATCCAGGTGTAGGTATGTGGTTAGGGCTGTGTTCTACTTCCAAGATGGTACATGAGATGCCACAGCGTCTAGATTGAAGGAACACTTTGTCCTTACATGACCCAAGTGGAAATGGTGCCAAATTCCCTCTGATAAGGACTTTTATGATAACATTAATTCATTCATGAGACAAAAGCCAAATGCTATGCCTCCAAAGACTGTTTCACTGAGGATTAAGCTTCATTCACATGAGGTTTGGCAGGGACACATCCAGAACCTGGCAATATCTATCTATTTCTTTAACTTGCATAGTCCTTCCATAGCAAGTGCTATAATAAGTCTTGGAATCTTAGATTCTAGCAAGAAAAGAAAAAGTAGTAAAACTTAGTCTTTTAACTAGTAATAAATGGTATAGAGAAAGGAGATAAAATAATCAAGATTTGGGATTTAATGGTGAATTAGAATAAAGGGATCAGCTGACAAAATGTGTGAGAAGTCTAGTGGACAGTGAGGGTTTTCTCCAGAGATAGTGTATGACTCAAACTGTAAACACTAATTATGGATCCTGTGAGAGATTGCAATAAGTTGGGGAGAAATCATGGAAGCTATCTATGTTGGATGTGTTAAAGAGGTCAGCTTCTGGATGTATTTTGAAATTAGAGCTACCGAAATTTACCATTCAATAGGCTTTGAGATAGAGAAATGTTGCAGGAAATATTAAAAAATGGACCCACCAACTCTCTGCGGTGCTGGACAAAATGAAGCTATGACTTTTAGCTGGAGCACTGGAAGAATGAGAGAGCTATTATCTGAATTCTTTCATTGTGGCAAGGGCAATATGTTATTGGGGCCCTTTAGAAAAATATGTGTGTGTGTGTATGTATGTGTACATACATGGGTGTGTTATTATTTTTGCAGATGTGTAGTTAATATACTCAATATAATGTACTCAATCGAACAACAACTTTAGGCAGGAAAGACTTACTTTGGCTCTTGCATCCAGGACATGCTGTTGATGGTTTCTTGATCTCATGTTTCTGTAAGAGATCTCATGATCTCTTAGATCATGGTTTCATGATCTTAGGCAGATCAATAGTGGTAGGAACATGTGGCACAGTTCTTCACCTTGGGGTGGTCAGGAAGCAGGAAGAAAACACTGGTATGAAGAATAGGTACAACCTTTGATGAGCCCTCCCCCAATGATCTATTTCCTCCATAAGTTTCCACTGCCTCTGTGCACAATGCCACCAGCTGCCTAACAAGCACTCAACACAGGAGACCAGCAAGGATGTGCATTCAAATGACAATGAATGAACCAAGCTATGGGACAGAGTCATCGGCTGTAATGTCATCACTAATTTCTCACTAAGACTGTGGCCACTTCTCACTGCTGCTGTTTTCCAAGCCACATGAGGGTGGTATTAGAACGGCCCAACAGAGAATATTTTCAACCCCCCAGCTGTAGTCTCCTGTCACCAGCTAGTGATCTCTGTCCTTCCAGCAGAAATCAGAACACCTGGGGTTTACTCTTCAGCTCTACAACTGGCCACTTCCTCCTCTCCTCACATGCTCAGGATGCTCACGGAACCTAGATTTTGATGCTGTCATTTGGAATCCCCTTCCATTCATGAATATGGCCCCTACTTTCCTGGAAAAACCAGTGGTATGCTGTAGCTACTCACTACTACTCACTACTCACTACTCACTACTGGGTTATAGGAGCCAATTTTCTATTTTTAGGAACTTTTCAATCTGCATGGTAAACAACATTTTAAAAAGTTAAATCATATAAGCCAGCACTGTAGAATTTAAAATCAAGGTAAAGAGTTAAGATGTATCACTTACTAATGATTTACTAATTTCATATAGACCTGAGGTGTGTTTAGACTCATTTATATCTGTATTCTGGAAATGTTTCATAATACTATGTCTCTTCCCAAAAATATGCTTCCAGAGAATTCCTGTCCATGCTCCAAATCACCATGTGGGAGTGCTTTTACACCATGGAAATTGTGTAAGTCAGGCCTACTTTCCATCGAGATCAAGTCTCAAATCTTGTCCAGCATGCTATTGAGCAAATGTCTCCTTAGGATTGCTTCACAGTGGCTGATAGAAACTGAAAATGGCAGCAGTAGGCACATAGAGATTAGCTCACTAATCCCCAGTGTCACACAGAGTACTTACTTGACAATGATTGTTTTTAAATTCTGAGCAACAACTCCACAGGACTCCTTGGAGATGGTTTTGAAGTAGCCATGTCTACAATCTATACTTCTTACTCTCCCATTAGCAATGACAAAGATGAATGTGGTATGCCACAGAAAGTCAACAGAACTGTGTCTCAAGGAGTTCCTTGGAAAACAGCTTGACATTTGAATCAGGGATCTGACTTCCACTAATAATAATCCCTAATATTTAAAAAACACAACTGGAGAAGCTGATGGTATGGTTCAGAAGTTAGGGACCCTTGGCTGATCTTCCATAGGTCTTAAGTTCAGTTCCCCGAACTCCTATCAGGTGGCTCACAATCTGTAACTTGAGCTTCTTGGGACCTGATGTCATCTTCTAGCCTGAGCAGGTAGAAAACCTTCTACATAAATAAAACTAATAAAATAAATTTAAAAGTTTGCAATTGAAAAATAATATATTTCTTCAGTGTTTAAGAAGCATATAAAAAGATACAGTGTATAAGCAGGATGATGAAGAAGTAGATTTTTAGGGGTGTGTGTGTGGCAGGCGGGGGGGGGCAGGGGAGAAGTGTGGGTGTGCCTTTGTGATAAATAAATCCACTCACAAAGAGCGTGTGTGTTGAGTGTAAAACAGCTCTCATGTAGGTAAAACCAAATGAAGCTTACTTCCCCTTCCCAGGTTTCCTGAAGCTAACCTTTTTCCTTCCTTTTTACAAGCCCTCCCCACAAATAGAGCTGGTAAAAAAAGGTATCTGTTACAATGACCCCGGCCTTACCATTCATGGCAAATCTCTCTAAATTATAGGCTTTTCCTCACGTAGACCATTTACAGTGGGCATAATGCAAGGCTGTGTTCAAGCATGCCACTCTTTGAACGAGCTGTACTGTGTTATTACCACACTAAACTAGAGTGGCCAGTTTTTCTATAAATAAATATTCCCGTTGCTGGGTAAATGGAACCCTCTACTGAGTCTCTGCATTATTGATTTCCTGGTTTCTTGCTTCTCTGCTGGGTGTGACTTTGGAGTTGTTTTGAAGAAAATTCTTGTAAACACTTGACTGCTGCCAGACTCAAGAAAAATCCGATTAGCAGGAAATCGATAACATTATTTCTCAGTCGGGATCTCTGTAATTCGTCCGTCTCTGAGCCAGGTGTGTGGATGGGGTGAGAAGGTTGCAGCAGGATGGCGCCTTCTTCCTGGAGTCTATTTGCAATGCTCCTTCAGTTTTGTCCACTGGAAATGAAGCTAATAATGACAGTCGTTCCTTTCTGTGAGGAAGAACAAAGCAAAGATGATCAGCCTTGACAAAGATTTAATCACCCACCCTGAAAGACACCTCATATCCATAGGAAATGAAGAGCAGGGTCTCCCTAGGAGTTGGAGGGCTCCTCACAAATGCTCAAGTCACCTTTGCATTGTATCTTCCAGTAAGTCAGTATGTTGTTGTTTCTGCTCTCTTTCTAAAAAAAAAAAAAAAGAAGAAGTAAATGAATTTCAAGGCATTGTGAGGTAGGGTATCTTATAAAACTCAGATGGCATCTGCCGTCCCTCACAGACATCTCCTGTGTCTATCTGCCCAACGGTTCAAGTTCCTGGGCAAAAGTCTCTAGTTCAGTTTCGGTGCTTCCAGTCAAATCCTATGTTAGAGCTGCAGCAGATACCCGACCTTGCTGACAAACTGCTATACTAGCTGAACAGCATCGCAGCTAAACTCTCATTCTGTGCCTCTATGCTGATTGAACCCTATCTGATACACAGACGTGCACATATCAGTTCAGTTCCACCAACTAAACTCTCAACATCTTTACTTTCACCCCCACGAAGACAAGGGCTGGGAACCATTGACCTAACTGCTCTCAAATTTCAACATTCATGATATCACTTTGCAGGTGTCTAGATTACTTTCTTGATTTTGACTCAATATATCCCAACAGAACCCGAAAACTTGCATTTCTATTTAGTTTCCAAATATTAGAGCTGCCGCAGATACCTGACCATACTGACAAACTGCTACGCTAATTTATCATATGTTGTAGCTGGCCTTGAATCTACAGTTTCTACTCCATTCTTGTCACAGAACAGCTACAATAGCCAAGGAACCCTAGCACTGGATCTCTGCACAAGTTACTCCTGATTTGTATAATTCCTGATAGGGATGAAAATTCCAAGGAGATATGTCAAGGAAGAGTTAGATTCTCCCTAGGTTTGCATATATACTTGTGACTTTATGTATCTTTCTACAAAGGACTTGAGGTAACTACTAAACCACAGAGACTTGGGTCACTTCACATTGGAGATATGAATAAGTGTTTCATAAAATATTAAATGCATTCTATAAGTTTATTTGTGGTTCATATTTACTATGTGCTAAAACAGTTTATTTTCCCTCATTTTATTATCATTTGCTCTGAAGAATCAACACTAATGAATTTTCACATTGGCAATTGCACCTTGCACTTTGCCAGGAAGATAGAGTGACATTCTCAAAATCACAAAGTCAAAGAGTGATCTATGGCACAAAACACAGACTTCTCCTAACAGAATAAGCTTTTACAATTACCACCTCTCATCCCTCCTTTGCCATCCATCACTGTGTTTCTATTTCTCCTGTGCTGTTCAGCCTTTCTCTATGGGACCCAGTTCTTTCACCTCCTTTCTAGAAGAAAATACTTTCAGTTTCCAAACAGCTACACTTGTTTCCCCATTACCACCAGGCTTTGCAAAACAAAAAGAGAACATACTCCCGCCTCAGCTCTTTAGGAGCCCTAGTACAAGTCAACACCAGCATTGTCACCACATACTTAAGACAGGAAAGCTGCATTAGGCCTGTGTTCTCTAACTTTGGTTACAAATCAGTCAACAAACAAGATCACATTACTTGCCAACAGATGGGGCTGGAGATGTAGGTGATGAAAAGAATTATAAATTGAAATCTCTTCATGGGATAGCCTTAAGGGTTAGGAAATTATGAGAGGCAAATTTTGGTTGGGATGTAAGCAGCAGACAGAAAAGAGTTCAGAAATTGTATCATGAGAAGAACAGATCATAGATTACCTTTTCTGCACCATGTTATGGTGTCTGTCCAGGACAGAAGGTGACACTCTGCCAAAGGATCTCTGTATTTTAAGAATGATCCGAAAAATAGAAGTATGTGAATGGTTTCCTCAATAGCACAGCTTGATCCCATCTCAAACTTGCTTTGCTCTTTGAATCAAATGTAGGCTTAACTCTCAAGGTACTTTTGGTTCTCCATCCCATCTCTATTTTTTGTTTAAGAATGGTTTTCTTCACTTTCTGAGCACCATTAGTTTCTGATGTAATGTTCACCTGACACACAGATGTTTTATAACCATGAAACAGTAAGAGACATTAAGCCAGCTAGAAACAAGAGCAAACAAGACTAACACAACTCTATCGCCTCTTTCAATCCTGTGCTTTGTAGGTTTGTATACATGTTCAGACTTTGTATTATGAGAAGTTATTAAATCAAGTGATACTTCAACCCTCCTTCCCCAGTCTATATTTCATTCCTTAGTTCCTGCTTCAGGTCTATCAAACTTCCCAGGATTCATATCATTGTCCCCTGAAATCTTCAAGGAGTCTACACAGAGACTGAGACAGTCAATGGCAAGGTGGCCACATTGGAATATACTGGGACTGTGCCAGTTTAGCCAACAATGCTCACACAATTTTAGTCTCTATCATTTCACTTATGAAAATGTGATGATTCAGACTATGGATTATTTTATCATCCTAACTTCACAAGGTAGAATAAATGTTTGTGTTGTTGATGGGACAGCAAGCCCCTAAATAAGATAGTTCACTGTTTCTTTCTGAACTCTATAAATAGTTGGGTTGGGTGGAAGTGAGATCTTTTATTTAGGTGAGTTAGGGCTTAAAAAGATCAGGGGAAAGGAAGCTGGGGGTAGGATGTTGCCTACTGGCTGTATGTCCTTTTGCTCTATTTTTATGGAAATCACAAACAGGCAAAGTGCAGCTTCCTTACTGTGATCAGCTCTGAGTTTAGGGAGTCAGGATTCTCTTAGGGTTTACAGCTCCAGGCTTTAGAGTCTGCGGCTCAGTACCCAGCAGTTAGCCCTACTGCTCCAGGCATTATAGATTTAATGTAATCCTGGGTTACTTGGCAAACAGAGCTGCTACTGCTCTGGAGCTTTCTGGAACCTGTTCAACAGCCTGGATTTGTGACTATTCCATAGTCTCCACTCCCAGTACTCTCTTGCTTTCACAGCCTTCATTCATTTCCTCTCCCCAGACTCACAGTCTTGGTCATTCATATTATCTATGTCTGCCCCTAAGCCCCTGACTTGAAACCATCTGGACCTTGGTATCTGCATCTTCTAGCTACTGTTGCTTGTGGGACCATCCTCAAGAGTTGTTCCATGTTTGTGTTATCAGCCCAGTCCATTCTACCCATAATCATTGATAAAAACCTTTGAATGGGGCTTGTTAGGAACCTCATGTGATAGCCCTAGGGAATGGGGCAGGATAGTGTACAGGAGGAAAATGTTCTTGATTGCCCAGAGGAAAGCGATAGAGGAGCACTTTTGTAGCCACCGAGCAAGTACACAGCATCTCCTTTGCTAACCACAAACATTTTGTTGAGTCAGTGTGTGCAGATGTATTTGGCTTGACTGTTCCATCTGTCCTGGGTGGGAAGGTGCTCCTCGCTGAACTGATTTAGGACTTTGGTAAGGACATCTGGAGCAGTAGTGACTTGAGTCATCTGAGAGTGACATGAAATGGCCATGGTCAACATGAAGTTTCTCATAACCATCTTAAAGTATCTGAAATGGCCATGGTATAAGCTTAACTCAGGGAGCATGGGTTGCAGCTGTATCTGTGGCCATGCAGCTATGACAGTTTCATGGCTGGAAAGTAGACTCTATTAGCCATCCAAAGCTGGACTGAAGTCTTTCTGAATAACATTGCAATGGATGAGGCACCCAGGTTTGCCATGACAATAGATGGAGGTATCTCTCAAGATGTAGTTGACTGAATGACAGCTCTGCAGTTTCGAATGAAGAGTTGCCACTGGAGTTACGGTTGCTGCTATTTCCATAGAACTTCTGGAGTGGCAACTTCTACTGTTGAGGTTGCCCAGGAAGGCTCTGACACTTGTCAGCCAAACAGTACTTTGATCAGTTATAATGAATATATACTGAAGGGAACTGACAATAACATCAACTTTTTACTTCAGTGTACTTAATTTAGTAATGCATACCCAACCACCAAAATCTCCCAAGGAATGGTTAGGTCCTACTAATATATTTGGTTGAATTAAATTGCCAAGGCCTTAATTATAGATTATGGGAATAAAGGAAAAGTAAATGACTTTTAATATGAGCTCCAGAGGGTTGGGGCCAGTGAATAAAGGCTAGGGTAATCATGTTACTATAAATATATAGTCATATCATATCATTTTACTAATAGAAAATCATTGACCAAAGACAAAACCACCAAGAGGGACAAGGAGACCTGTAGGGGTGAGCAGTCAAGGGAACTAGAATCAAGATGGATAGATTCTAAAGAGGCAGGAATGCTGGACAAAGATAAGAGCTCTGCCTTTGGTGCAGGTAAACTCATGCGTCCTATACATCTGATAGAGTCTCGGAGTCTGGATCAGTTGACTAACTCTCTGTCCTTTGCTCATCCAAATTAGAAGAATGCAATCTTTTAGACACCCCATTAATAAAGATATAATTTTCTTCTACAAATAGGGAGTTTTTGAGGAGGGCTTCTTGTAGGACATGCACATGTGTGCTCCTGAAAATGGAAGTCAACGGTCAACCTCTGTTGTTCCTCAGGTGTCATCCATGACTTTTATTAAGACAGGATCTCTCTCTTGCCAGGACTTGCTGAATATATAGGTTGGCTGGTTTCAAGAATCTGCTTGTCTCTACCTTCCCAGCACTGAGATTAGAAGCACACCATCTGGTTTTACAAATAGAAATCATATTTTAATGTCTTTTTTTTTTCTCCAGGAAGCTTCTGAAAGGAGGAGAGAATCTGTGTCCTTCATGTAGACATGGGAGGTTTTCTTAGACTAACTTACCCTAGCTAGACTGAAGCTTACTACTGCTTCTCAAAAATCAATGGAGAAATTGTATATTACATGCTACTGTCTGAGAATTTATGATCTAGAGCTGAAGGTGCATCTCAGTATACAGCACATGTTCAGAAGCCCAAGGCTGTGGTTGTCATCCCCGGTAGAATCAACATGAAATTAAAAAGGTAAAAAAGAATGAAATAAATACTGAAATATAAATTTAAATGAAGAGAAACACTGAATGAAATGCATATATTTGCACTTATAACTTTATAACTGTGTTTTATGGTTCTGCAAAGTTATCTACACAAGAGTACATATTTTACCCCCGAAATTAAAAGTTTAACTTCATTTTAGCATGTTTGTATAAATATGGACAACATTTGAGGAACTAGCTTGTCTCAAATCCCAGAAGTCAGAAAAAAACCCCAACTGTTTATTTTAAAAAACTGAGACTACTAGATTTCTGAAATGAGTCTCATATACTCACAGACCAAGTTAGAAAATTCTAATGAGAAAATGAATAAATCTTCTTTTTAAAGGTATTTTCTGAGATTTTAGATGTTCTGATTCCTCTTTCAATCCATATTAACCCACACAGTATCATATGACAACAGCCTTGAATTAAATAATCTTTTCATGCTTATTTTGTAAGACACCTGATGCTCTGATTCCTCTTTCAATATTAACCAACACAGTATTGTACAACAGCAGCCTTGCTGCAGAAGTGAGCTTCCAAATCCTCAGCATGGACATTGCCTTGGAAAGTCCCAGGATTTTCTCCTCAGTTACAGTATCAGCTATCTGCTTTTTCAAAAACATACTCCAGTATGAGGATTAGAGAAAGAAAACTGGTCTAGAAATACAAAAGAACATACAAACAACTTGGACAAGTAGAGAAGGAAGTAGCATTAATGTTCCCTCTACATGCTCCCAAAAGAGAAAATAATATTCATCTTCCAAGGACCACTTGTTAACCCTTCTGTGAATACTGATATTAATTTCTGTCCAGGTTCTACTTGCTGTGATACCTTTGTCTTATGTATGTATGACAGTTATGTGACGATGTTTAAACCTCACAGTTGCTATTTGTAAAATTTCAAACTTCTTCTAATGTTGCTTTACTCTCAAGCCTACAATGTGCTTTATTTATACAGCCTGTATCTGTTTCCTATGCTCTGAGACTTCTTCCTCCATTTAAGCATTCATAATATGAAATAGAAGAATATATTGGCTTGGGAATATGCTATTTCTGGGAAGGCAGCCATGGACCAGCTCCAACAAGAACTGGATGAAAGATACAAAGTTGAAGTGGAACCTAGAGTCTTCATCAGCAAAATAATCAACATGTTTCCATCATGAGTAGTGCAGGGGTGTATGACATGAACCACAGCTGATGAGATAGTAGTTTTGATTTTTTTAGAGACCCAAAATATATTCTTGGATAACGCTGCTTTCCAGAATTGGTGCAAGGATGTAGGGTTTTCTTGTTGCTGTTTTCAGCAATGTTTCCCCTAACAGATCTCACCAATTAAAATCAAAATAGTGTGTAGAGGAGAAAAATAATAGTCTATGCATACAGTGAAAAGAATGAAAGCTGCAGGATCAGGTGGACATAGCAGAGTTCTGAATCTGCCACGTACAAACAATAAACAGAAGCAAATTAATTTCTAAGCCTCAGATTCTCATCTGCACAAAGGAGACTATGTACTTATTTTAAAAGTCTGTTTCAGGGAATTGAATTAGATAATTAATCTAGAAACTCAAGCTAAGGACTTCTCATTTAAGAATTCTTCTAATATTAAATATTTTTTATTGTTCTGAATTAATAAGCAGGGTTGTCTTATTTGATTAAGTAAATAGGCTGGGAGACAGTTTTTGCTAAGATTGAAAGTCAAAATTGGCAAATGTGACCTGCACATAGAAATGTTTCCAACAGGAGTTGAAAATATTGTACAGTCAGAACAGTCCTTGCTACAAAAACATAGAACTTAAGTTCAGAGGGCCAAAACCATGGGCAACGCTGGGAGAGGCCATACAAGCCTATAAACTTAACATTTACAAGTAGAGAGCAGAGGACCCTGGAGCTCGGTGGTCTGTTAGTCTTAGCAAACCAGTGATACGCACAATCAATGAGAAACACTGTCTCAAAACTAAGGTGGAAAGCCACATGACATCTACATCTGGCCTCTGTGTTCACCAGTACATGTACGTGCACATAAATAGATGAGCATACACAAATATACAATAAACACATACATAGATGTGTTAAAAACATATATACAATATATTTGTTTTTCAGATTATGCCTTAGTATAACTTTAGAATTGTCTCATAGCTTCCAGAAGAAAAGAATCATCACAATCTTCAAGTGAATTTTAATATTCAGGATGGACCCTTCCTTTCTATCGCCTTACTTTTGAAGTTTATACAGTGAATATTTCTAAAAGGAAACATGTTACTGCATTCATACAGGATTTTTGTTTTTTCTTAAGTATCCCTGTTACCTCATTCATTCAGGCATTAATTCAGTATTTAATCATTGTGCTCGATATTGAGCAAAGTGTTAAAAATAATGAGTTAAACATTATGCAATTGAATTTGTGAAGAATATCTAAGGAAGAAAAAGGATAGTGCTACAGTACAGACTCCTGTGCTACACAGGACTTTTGGTCAATGATGGCCTGCAGGCACTATGATGGTCCCATCGTATAGATGATGCGATATATTGCCTACATCACACCTTTGTTCCAGTGATAAAGAGGAGCTGATAGGAATGGGTAGCTAGCTTCTGACACTTCCTCCAGTGGTCACCATCTTTACCTTCACTGCAGGTATGGGTCAGGAATGAGGCATGACACTTATAAACGTCCTAGCCATGTTGCCTGTCTCCTTTCCCTCTGCAAAGTTCTGGTTTTCAGAAACTGAATGTTCCCCAAGTCTTTTGTTGAAGCAAAAGACAGATATTCAAGGCAGTACAATGAGTATAATTTGAGAGTCACAAAATTGGTTTGTTGGGTTGCTCCCAGATTTGTTGTACATCTCATTATTTTTTCTTCTTCTTTTTTACTTTTGTGCTTTTTTAGAAAAATAATCTCAAATTTACTTAGAAAGTGGTTTTGAAGACATGCAGGGAACTCTATGCAAACACTGACTCAGCTCTTAGCGTCCATTGTACTTTTTAATGGCCTCAAAGCACATTCTCAGCTGTGGAAGAGACAGAGACGGAGACAGATGGACAGACAGACAGACAGACAGAGTGAATGTGTGTGTGTGTGTGTGTGTGTGTGTGTGAGAGAGAGAGAGAGAGAGAGAGAGATAGATCACCAATGGGTTATCTGTCTGATGTGGGATAATATGCTGGAAAATCACTTATGGAACTCCTAAAAGTTAGTTTATATACTTCTGTTGTGTATTACACAAGTAAGTCCATTGGTTAGATCTAGGCAGTTCCCATTAATGAAAAGAATTGTGTTTCTACTGCATGAGAGGCATTTGGAAAGTGCAGAGGATGAGTGAAAAGATCTCTACAGCCTCTGCCTTTCTTTTTAGGAATATTATAGACTAACTGGGAAGGAAATGCATGGTCACAGAAATGGAGCAAATAAATAGAGCAGCATAAGACAATTATTATTCAGAAACTGGAGGCTATAAGCTGGAGCCTGTGAATACCATCATGAAGAAGGTATATATGGGGAAGGGCATTGGGAGAGGGATGAGAATCTGATAATAAGGAGAGAATGTAGAATAAGCACAGGAAGTAGATGAGGAGAACACGGCCCCAGGCTTAATGTAAGGAGGTTTGAGTTTTCCCCTCTAGGCAATGGAAATCCAGAGAAAAAGCAGTCTTGTAGGAGGTGGCAGAGGACCCAGGCGTAGCTGGTCATGGGATGAGTGACACAGCTGCACCCGGATCCTGACTCTGCTGCTTGGCCGCACGATCTATTTCTCAGCTAACCTTTGACAGGATACTCAGACAATATTTATTCCAACAACAATAAAAGAGCAGCTTCTTTCCCATAATGTTCTTGTAACTATTAAGAAGAATACAAAGGCAAGGCACACTGTGATGCCTGAAGCAAATTTACAAAGAAAATAATTATCATAATTATATTGTTGGCAGCAAGGCTTTGAACCAAACCGTGCAAGGAGAAAATGCAGAGTTGGCACCATGAGTCTTAATGAAGAAAATAGTCTCAAAATAAATATCTGTTTGGAGCCTGAGAAATGGTTGCTACCCTGATCTTTACAGAAAAGGGGGCAGGTAGGAGGGAGGCAAGCGGCTTTCCCAGGCTGCTCACTGCTTCTGGGAAGAGCCTTGTGTTTTCCCGACATTGGGTCAGAAACATGAAAGCCTTGAAGATCGAGATAAGTTAGTAGCTAGCTGAGAGACTGCTCCAGCAAAAGGCCAACAGCATTAAACTATTTAGATGCCTCCATGTCTTAATTAAACCTTCAGCAGGATCCATGAAAGCCCCACAGCATGTATGTATGTATGTATGTATACACATTTATATACAATCTACAAGTTCATATGTCTACATATCATATATCCAGGGTGGATCTGGTGGTGTGGAGAGTATTAGCAGGAGGCAGTACGAGGAGAGCTGTGGAGAGTGAGAGTCCATCAGAGATGTTCTGGTCAGTTCCAAAGGTGAGGATGCTACCCAGGCACACCAGTGGAGGATCTGTGTGACACCTAGGATGTCAAGGTCATCAAGGAGCTGTCAAGGTTTCAGGGCAGGTAGGAATAATGTTCTTGTGTCTTTATTCATTTGCTGCTTGTTTTGAGATGAGGTTTATCCGAGTTGGCTTGACTGGTCTCAAACTTGCAATTCTCCCACCTCAGCCTCTGAGGTAGCTGGGTTTGCTGGAATGTATCCTGTGGCAGTGTAAAAGTCAACTTTTCTTCCCATCTTTTCTGGGCAACCATACTGTTGAGTTCATGCGTGCATCTTTCCTGCCGTGTCTACTAGGGTCTATCTAGCTGCAGATGTCCTGATCCTCTGGCTCTTACAATTTTCTACTCCCCTCTTCTGTGATGTCCGAGCCTTAGTAAGAATTGTGTATGGTCCTACCTCTAGGTGAAGAGCTACAGGTAGTCAGTGGCTGTGGTGATGAGCTCCCACGTAATTAGCCCTGGATATATGACATATAGACAATGTTAAATGAACTTGTAGATTGTATATAAATGTGTATACATACATACATACATACATACATACATACATACATACATACATGCATACATACATGCTGTGGGGCTTTCCTGGATCCCACTGAAGGTTTAATTAAGACATGGAGGCATCTAAATAGTTTAATGCTGTTGGCCTTTTGCTGGAGCAGTCTCTCAGTTAGCTACTAACTTATCTGGATTTATCTGCCATCCTGTCTCTCCCCATGATGCTCCCTGCCTGTTTCCATCTCCCTTCATCTTCCTTCTGCATCGTGTTGTGTTTATCTGTCTCTGTTTCTTCAAGTCTCTGGTGTCTCCCTCTCTGTTTAGAAGTCCCACCCCCATACTTCCTGGCCCAGGTCTGTGCCATCAGTTCTTTATTACACAAAAAGCCATGGTCCGTTCCAGTTTGAACCAATCAGCAGCTAGACAATGCCAGCTCCATCTTGTAGGTTGTCTTTAGCATTGAGGGCTGCCTTACCTTCATCTTTTGGGCAGGTGAAGAAGGACAAGCATTTACATATAGAAAATGGGTGATGGGCCATGGAAATGACAATACCAAAATTCTGCCAGTACTTGCTCTCAGCAGTTGAAAACACAGGGACACTCCTTCATACAATGCAAGAGACGATCAATCATCCCAACACACACACACACACACACACACACACACACACACACACACACACACACACACACACACACACACACACACACATACACACACGCACGCGCGCACACATGCATGCATACTATCTATCCGAAATCAGGATCTGGGGGATGGCTAAGTAGACATGACTGCTTGCTGCTCAAGAATGAAGACCCAAGTTTGAATCTCAAGCTCCCATGTAAAAATCTGGACATGGTCATGCACATGTCTGTAAACCCAGCACTCAGGGAGTAGAGACAGGAGAATGACTAGGCTTGCTGGACACCAGCCTACCTTCCTATCCAGTAAAAGATCCTGTCTCAAGGGAATAATGCAGAGTGTGATGAATAGGGCATTTGATGTTCTCTTCTGACTTCTGCATGCATAAACATGGCTATACACATACACACATGCAAAATCATAAATGCAAAGTTGTATTATTTATACTTAAAAATTAAATATTTTTATTTAAACTTTTATAATTTTATACCCACAATATTAGGCGTCATAGTGGCGTTTTCAAACTAGTCTGTGAGTTATTTTCCTCCATGTCCTTCTCCATGCCTCTGCACCTCACCCCTTTGAGCCCTTCATATTCCCTGTTGTCACCTTTCTACATTCACATGATATGTGTCCTATTGCCAGCCCACTTCTGAAACACCTCTCCCAGAAAAATCTGAAATTTATCAGAAGTTTACAAAAAAAAAATCCAAAACAGTTTGCTTATTAATGACTTGTTTTTGCCTTTCTCCTCTTGGAGAAGTGCTATCTCTAGGTTTTATGGCAGTTCAAAGTTCTAATGAAAGAGTTTGTAGAACAGGGTGAGTACACTATGTGCTATGTTCTTCAAAGAGGATTTAATATATTTTCACTACAAGGAAATGTCATATTTTAGTAATTAGAAACCCACAAGACATATACACACGTAGCTGTAGACTATTTATCTAGTCTCCATAGACATACTCCATATTTACAATTTTTAGGTGTCTGTTTATATGCAAACAGTGTGACCCTGACTATGATTTTCTGTGTTTTCTACTCATTTGGAGAGAAAGTTATGAGAAAAAAAAAAAACAAGTGAGCAGAAAATGTCAGAGTGGGATAGCTTCATGATGCTCTACGATGCCTCAGGATTCATCATGGAATGTTTTGTTTGACTACCAGTCACAGGCCTTTACAAAAACAAATCTTGCACCACGCACTTGAATGCTGAGAAAGCTTCCTCTGCTGGGCTGGCCTTGTGTTCTCCTTGGGCAGTTGTGCTAGAGTGTCATGCACAACAGAAGTGGGGCAGGCAGCATAGGCAGGAAGATGGGGATGCTGGAATCAAGGACAAGGGCTGAGTTCTTGAAGATGTGCTCTTCCCACATGCATGTATGTGCTGGGTAGATGGCAATGAAAACTGAAAACTTAGCAGACTTCCTCATAAGAAAATAGTTTCATATATTTCAAAGTCAGATGTAAATGTGATGGGAGAGATGAAGGGCATAAATCTACTGTTTTGGTTAAATAAAAGGTGGTTGTTTTGATAGGAAATATGTTTCATTTTTGAAGCCTGGATTATGGAACAGACTGAATAATACTAACTGATTGTGTTTAAAGAAGCAAACACACACACACACACACACACACACACACACACACACACACACACACACTCACCTGTTCCTTAAGACTGGCTGTAGCAGAGCAGTGGAATAGATATGAGAAAACACAAAACATTTTATTTAGTACAACTATTTTAGTTTTCTTAGCAATATTTACTTGTGCATTTATTTATTCACTTATTTGGAAGGTCTCACAGGTAGCTCATAGGCTGGCTAAGAAATTACTATAAAGACCAGGCTGGCCTGATGACCAGATCTGCCTGCCCCTGCTTCCCAAGTGCTGGGGTTAAAAGTTATGAAACACCATGTCTGGCTTTAAAAAAATAACAATAGACAAATAAACAATTCTTGATAAGTATCATTTGTTGAAATAGATTTAAAGACCTAAACTGGAGATACAACAATCAATGAAACTGATTGATCCAGAGACAATGAAGTTCTTTCTGGGCCATATTCAATTAGCAATAGTCTGTCTCTGTCGGTTCTACTTATAAATAGCAAAATAAATATGAACATCATAGACCAGCTGATTTCCAAACAGATTTTTTTTTCATAGTTCTGGGTACTGGGAAGTCCCAGGCCTAAAGCTTGCTATCTTTGAGGTCTCTTCCTGGATGCCAGGATATTTTCTGAAAGGTCACCTAGCTAAAGAGGCATGCTGGCAGTTGGTGTCCCTTTTTATCACAGCATTAACCCTACTCATGAATACTCACGACATAATCATTCCATGGTTTCCACTGCCCAACGCCATTACACTGGACAACTGGTTTCAACAGAGTCAAAGATAATCAGCCTATAATTGTGTTAGTCATACATAAAAGGTGATATGTGCTAATAGACTCTCATGCTTCAAATTAGAATAATTCAAAGTTCCATGGTACGAAGTTCTCCCCTGGGAGACACATAGCCTTCGCTTTTGTATTAAAAATCTGAATAGACTGCAGTGTGAATGAAGGATTTTTAAATGAAGCGGTTTATACCAGTAGCAGAGATTCTTATTGCCTTAATAATGATTACTTGATTTCGTGATAGTTATCTTCAATTTAAAAGTGTGAAAGATCCCAATTTTGAAGGTCTACGCACACTTCTAAATTTAATATATTATCCTTTCTGTTTCATGTCCTCTGATAATTTTGTGCTTAGAAACTATAAGATCATGGGAAAGCAGAAACCATTTTCTTAACTAAAGTTTCCATCAAATTCCTGTGGCCTAAATTTAATCTATAGTATCTAGAAATAGATAATGAAAACAGTGATGAGCTGTACATATATAGGCATAAATAAATGTCTTTTTAAAATAGCTTTCTGATTTTACTGTTAAATAAACCTATAATAGATTTGTCATAGGCTCTTTCTTCCCTCTTTCTTTTCTTCTCTCTTTGTTTCTTTTTTCTTTGTTTCTCTCTCTCTCTCTCTCTCTCTCTCTCTCTCCCTCCCTCCCTCCCTCCCTCCCTCTTTCTTTCTTTCCTCCCTTCCTTCCTTCCTTCCTTCCTTCCTTCCTCCTTTCTTTCTTTCTTTCTTTCTTTCTTTCTTTCTTTCTTTCTTTCTTTCTTTCTTTCTTTCTTTCCTTCTTTCTTTCTTTCTTTCTTTCTTTCTTTCTTTCTTTCTTTCTTTCTTTCTTTCTCTCTTTCTTTCCTTCTCTCTTTTTACACCAAAAGCTTCTAAAAGAAAACATAGGTAATATCCTACAAGATAAGCATGTGAGAAAGGGCTTTCTGAATAGGACTTTGTTTGCTCAGGAGTAAAGGCCAAACTTTAACAAACAGAACCTCAGAAAACTAAAATGCATCTGCACAGTAAGAAAAAAAAATTAATCAAGAGAAGAGAGAGACCACAGAGTGGTGGGGCACCTCTGCCAGATTCACATCTGATAAAGGGTTAAGATTCTGACTAGACAAAAATGTAAAAAAGAAAAAGAAAATCATGACTCAATTTAAAAAGGTGGGCTACAAATCTCAACAGAGAGCCCTCAAAAGTAGAAATAAGGTTGGTAAAGATCATTTCCCAGTTAGTTGGTTGCCGCTTTGTCTTTTTGACAGTGTCTTTTGCCTTGCAAAAACTTTGTAATTTAATGAGGTCCCATTTGTCTATTCTTGATCTTAGAGCATAAGCTATTGGAGTTCTGTTCAGGAAATTCTCCCCTGTGCATGGAAGGAGAGACCCCTGGTCCTGGAAAGACTGGATGTAGGGGAACGCCAGGACAGAGAAATGAGAGGGGGTTGAATGGAGAAAAGAGGGCGGGAAGGGGGCTTATGGGACTTTCGGGGAGGGAGGAAACGGGAAAGGGGAAATGATTTGGAATGTAAATTAAAAAAATAAAATAAAATAAATAATAATAAAAAAAGTAGAAATAAAACTGGATAAGAAATAATTTTAAAAATATTCAACATCCTTTAATTAGTGAAATTAAAATCAAATTACTTTGACATTTCATCTTAGCCTTTTCTGAATGGTTAAAATAAAAATAAAACAAAACAAGATAAAAAAAAACCCAATTGATAAAAACTGCGGGTGAGGTTGTGGAGAAATGGGAGCCCTATCTCACGACTGGGATTGCAAACTGGTCCAGCTACTCTGGAAAACACTGGGGTGGATTTTCAGAAAGCTAAATATAGATCTATCATATGAGCAAGCTATATGGTTATGTCCAGAGAACTTGCTCAGTCATGTTCATCACCGTTCTATTTACAATAGCTAGCAAATGGAAACAACCTAAATGTCCTTCAGTTGATGATGGATACTGAAAATGTGGTTCAGAAACACGATGGAATTCCATTCATCTGTAAAGAAAAGTAAAATCTGCAGGTAAATAGATGACCTAAAAGGTATTGCACTGAGTGAAGTAACCCAGACCCAGAAAGACAAAACCTCATGGTTTCTCTCACCTGTGGTTCCTAGCTCCAAATCTTCAAATGAAATATATGGTCTGGATTAACCACAGAAACTAGGAAAGTTAAACAGGATCATGATGGGCTGTCAATTAGAAAGCCTATGACCTATGGGTTAAGCAAGAAATAGGAGGTGAAATATGCGGAGGCAGAAAGAAACTAGGAGAGTGCCTGGTGGGAGATTTGCCTGGGAAGATGTGACAAGACAAATACATGGTACCTGAGCACAGGTAACCCTCCACATGGCAGAATATAGATCCAAATAAATGGGTTCCCTTAAGTTATGGATCTAGTCAGAAAAGAACCTAACTATATATAGCCAACATATTTGCAGTCTATTACGCTCTTTAATACAAAAGCAAAAAAGGCTATGTGTCTTCCAGGGGAGAACTTCATAACATGCAACGCTTTGAATTATGCTAGTTTGAAGCATGCAGCCTGAAAAAGAAGTCAGCTTATGGATTTGCATATTATTATTATTTTTTAGTATGAATAAAATGGGATTATGGTCTGCCATTTACTTGTCATAGAATGTTGACTAAATGGGGAGCAAGCCCTGTGTTGCTGTGTGAAGTATCATCAGGATGTCTACTGAAAGCTCTCTGGAAGGAAAGCATACAAGATGGCACTTTTCTTTTGAGAAAAATTCAAAATTTTAAAATTTTAGCTGTTTCTCCTTTAGCAAAATATAAGAGACAATTTATAAAATATGGTGTGAGAATATGGTGGCCTAGAAACTTCAATCCTCCTCCAAATACACGAGGAGGATTGGAAGGCTTGGAGAAAGTTTTACTTCCAAAATAACTCTTAATTATCATTTTCCATGAGAAGTTGTAGGAACCCCTATGTGTTTTGGATAGTATATGTTTTTTTCTGACAATGTGATTTGTGAACAATCTCTACCATTTTGTACATGTCCTTTTCATTTTGCCCTATCCTTCTATTTGCTAATTTTACATTGTCAGTGAAAATGATACCACTAATTAACTTCTTTCTTACTTGAGTATTATGCACATGGAAATAAAAGTTGACTCCTCTAACTTAGTGGACTTTTCTTCCCTTCCCCTACCATTTCCTTATTTTTCCTGATCCTGGGAACATTTAACTCATATCCATTCTCACAAACTTTTTCCCTCTTGTTAGTGATCTTTAAGATCCTTATTTCTATAGTTTCCTCTAGTCTAATATGTTTGACCTTTCCCTCCCTCCCTTTGCTCTTTAAGGACAACTAGAGATTAGAAAAGATTCAGAACATTTTTTCCTACAAGGTCCATTTAGGAAAGCCCCACCCCCACCAGCCTCACGAGAATTAGAAGTCATCTGAGGAGTCAGAGGAAATTATCTTTTAAATAGTTTTGTACTTTGACAATTTCATGCACATATATAATATACTCTGATTACTTTGTACCCCATTCTCTCATGTCTCCCCCATCCCTGTCAACCCTTCATCCTCCCTATATATCCCTTTCCAAGATTTCATAGATTTTTGGGTTGGTTTTATAACCCATTTTGTTTAACCAGGGTCATTTGTGTGACTATTAGATCAAAACTCTCCATTGGAGCCTGATGATGTAACCAGTGAGTATATCTGAGAACTGTTGAGAACTCTACCATGAAGCTTAAGAAGAACTTTTAAAATAACAGTCATATATGAAGAAGTCACACCCATTCTTCAGTGGCCACATCCCTTAAGATGTCATACCACATGTATGTTTTATTAGGTGTGCCTAACCTGAATTACATTTGGCCTAGAAACATGGACAGAAGCAAATAATTGAAATGAAAAAATGAGCACAGGACCCTCATGCTAATGTATAGACTTTGAATTCACAAAGAAGATTGTTTTAGAAATTATATCTTCACATTTTACTACTGTTCAAGTGGGGTCCTTTGGAATTCAAGTCATTTAGAGAAAAGATGTAGCTTGAAGGATGCTGTTAGTAGTATCCCTAGAAGACATCAGGGCCGATGTGGGTAGGGGACATTTTTACACACATTGCTTTTATAGACCTGGAAAGAACACACCCCAGTAAGGCCCTAGTCTTCAGTTCCTTTCTGTTAGTCCTCCCAAGCAAAGTATTGGGTCCATAAACAAGAATTTAGACTCAAACCCTGGTAATGGCTAAAACAGGAAACGACCTCTTGACTGCTAACTGTTGGAACCCCCACAGTTATGAGCTTATTGATGGCAACACCCTAGAATGTATATTTTTGGGCTCTAATTACATTTGAGGGTGCAATGGTGTGTTGTAGAATACCTAAATCCCTGGAGTACCTTTGTATTCCATCAAAAGTGAACTCAGCCTTGGATCACAGGGCCTGGGTTCATTTGTCTTTACTGTGGTTTCCTCCCCACAGGTCGGCTTCCTCATCTAGGGTGATGAATTGGACTGTGACACATGGCGAGGGGGGGTGGTCAGTGAAATTAACTGTCTTTCCCGTGGGAAATAATCCATCAGGGAATGGGTGAAGTTGTGGGAAGTGATAGCAACAGTGGAGAAGATAGAGATCACACAGTGTCATTCAGTGTTCACTAAGGAAGCGACCAACATGTCCCTTATATCTTTACTACAGAAAAAGAAACACTCAATTTGGCTACTGTAAAAAAACAAACAAACAAACAAACAAACAAAAAAAACAAAACCATGATTCTAATTATAGCTTTGGAAGTTATGCTTATTGGGGGCTATTTTACATCTGTTTTCTGTGTATTTCAATACTCTTTTAAGAGTGGTGACTGACTTTGGGTGTGTCTTCCTGCCTTTTCTAGAATTGAGAACTTAGGAGCTTAGCACTCACAGGAGTGCAGATTCCCATCCTTTTAGGGTCTATATTGAATTTCCATTCAGGGAAGTGAAGACAGGAGAGGTTTAGTGAGATAGAGTCATTCAAATTCATCTTCCAAATATACCCTGATGGCTGTTTGTAAGTCAGCCATTATGCTAGACTAAGCTAGGGGGACACAAAGAGAAAGACAGTGATTCTTGTTTTATTCATCTTAGATGAGACTGATCCAGCACATAGATAAGGGTTTATGGATATATTGTTTATAATATTGACAATTAAGAAATGGCTTAGGATAAAAGATGAGCAAAAACAAAAACTGTGAAATGTCCACCCAATGAAAAATCACTATCATCATGTATAAAAGGTGCAGCAGATAAATGTGTGGAAAGTGTTATGAAGCATGATTACCTAAAGATATTAGCTGTAAAATGTATTATGTCCAACATGATAGTTCATATAAATACATAGTATACACAATGATAAAGATTCCCTCCATTATAATCAGATGCATAGCAAACAGTCCCAGAAGGGTACCCTCCCACGTAGCTCCTGTACAGCATCAGGATGTGCTGCTGCTCACACTATGATGGGATGTTTGTTGATAGTCTCTAGAAGTCGTTGGTGGTACCACTTCACCAATCTGATGATCTGGGCTAACTTTGGGGAGTTCAAGGGACCAGGATTAAAAACGGTAGTCAAAACAAGTTTCAACTGACTATTATTTATATTAGAGGAGATCATTATATCTTATCCAATGTATGAAATACTAATTTAAATATAACTGCAGTGAAACACAGTACCTACTTTACAGGTGCCAACTCTCCAGGGGATGAAGGCACATAGGCACATACATCAGTCAGATGCAAGATTTAGGTGGCCAGCCCTGCTTCCCTTAATATCCTAGCCTTATGTAATGGGTTATGCAGATTGGAAAGATCATCTACATACCTGATTCTTGGGTGAGGAGAGGCTTAGTGTAAGTGTCCTCAATGACAAAAAAACAAAACAAACAAACAAACAAAAAAAACCAAACGTCTCCAGCGTGCTGGGTTACAAACTAAGCAAGCCTGGGCTGCCATTATCCTGATATTCATTGGCTCATTCATCTCAGAAGATGCAGTTGAGTGGATGAAAAGGCGCCATTAAAGAGACCAGGGAGGAAAGTATATCTTTCACTTGGGATTATTTTGCAGCAAAGTAAAATTTGTAATTGTCATCTGAATCTCAGAAGAAATAACTGAAGGAAGTTCACAGTGTCACATAAGGGCCCACAGTATTAATTAGTGGAAGAGGACTAATCTTAAAAACAACTTTCAATGCCCCTTTAGTAGGAGTGGTATTGGCAGGACAGGAGGTCACAAGATCTCTCACCTAGACCTGACAGCCTAGCCATGAATGAAATCTTTGTATTAACAGCTTTGTACCATATCCAGTCTGACTGGCCTAGACTAGGTAGGTCATATGTTGGTTGACTGGGAAATAAAAGAACTAAACAATACAACTGATACCACTACAGTGCCTTTAGTTACTGTGGCAGATGAATACCTGGACTGTAAAGGCAGCATGGTGAAAATCTCACAAAATGGGAATGCATTGGGCAGTTGAAAGGTGGAGAGTCAGAGTACCTCATGGACTGGGTACTTAGAAGGACAAGTACCTCTGTTAAATACTTTCTCTTGGTATGGTTTCATTTGGCATTCACAGTGACTCTGTGAGTTGGGCCTTGATGTTACTATTAGTTCCCATTAGTAACTTAGTAACTTTGTCAAGATGGTAGAGACATCAATTTGGGGAGTTTGTCCTTTGCCCTCAAGTCTGTTTTCTTTCTTTCTTTTCTTTCTTTCTTTCTTTCTTTCTTTCTTTCTTTCTTTCTTTCTTTCTTTCTTTCTTTCTTTCTTTCTTTCTTTCTTTCTTTCTTTCTTTCTTTTCTTCCTTCCTTCCTTCCTTCCTTTCTTCCTTCCTTCCTTCCTTCATTCCTTTCTGTCTTTCTGTCTTTCTTTCACCTGCTGCTTCAGATTTCTACCTATTCTCGCTTTCCTCTCAGTTTATATAATAAGAAAAACATTTTAAAGCACTGCTGCATCAAAGATGTAAAAGACAGATGATCTGAAGCAACCAATGAGTTCTCAGAGCCTCAATCTCTATGCTTGGCAGACTTCCAAACAGTCATTAAAAAAATGAATTCTTGTTTTTTCAATAATAGAAAGAAGCAATTTTGCATTAGATTATTGGAGCAAATGATATATCTCTCATTTAAGAGCTAAATGAAGACAAGGGTTTAGAATCATGGAATTATTCTATGTACTTTCTTTTTGTAATTTGTAAATTAGTCTAAGTAAATGGTTCGGCCTCCTGCTTTAGAAAGCTGTGACTAGAAGTCATTTCGCCACCCACACTTCCAGTCACATCAGAATAAGTTGCTATATCTCTTGTATTTCTGTATCTTTTGCCACATTCACAATAAAACCTCAACTCCTCATCATAGGAGGGTTATTAGAGTCTACTCTGCCGGAAGGCTTCATATCTTGCTACACCGCTCTCATACTTTTCCTCTTCTCATTGTTCCCAAATGCTCAATCTACTTTCTACCATCCTGGGGAATTTAAGCTCCTTTCAATCTAGACTTTGTTGTTTAAGTCTTCATGTTTTCTTTATTTCTGCCCTTTAGTCTAGAACCTTCTGAAGAGAGCTGTCCTGACCACTCAGGTATCCTTTAACATATGTAAATTTCTTCACAGCCCTATTACTGCCTGGAATCCTGTTGTTTATTTGTTAGTCTATTACTGATTAAATGAATCTATTCTCCAGAAGATAAACTCCAGGAGATAAGCCTGCTTGTTTGTCTTGTTCAAATTCCATTCCCCAAGCCTGAGTCCATAACAAAACGTCCAAACATAAATGGTCAAGGGAAAAATGTGTCCGTTTGCTTAGCCTTACAGTGACAACTCAACTCTTTCCATTTATTCTTCAAAGGCTGAGTGATAGCGGGGGTAGTACAATCTAGATAAAACTAGAACAGTCTAGCAAGTTAATAGCAATTGTGGACTAAAACGAAGGTCTCCGGAATGTCCAGGATAGGTTCCTCAAGGATGCCGTGCTGCCTCCATTCTGGATGAAGGGCATAGGAGACTTCTGGTTTAAGACTTCTGTGGCCATTAATGTGACCACAGCACATTATTGTGGTCTCACAAATGTTTTATCTCTATCTATCATTATCTATCTTTCTTTCTTTGAAACATTTTATTATGTAGTCTAGGCTGACCTCAAACTTATTTTGTAGCTAAGGATGACCTCAAAAGCCTGATTCTCCTGCCTCCTGTAACTCAATGTTAGGATGACAGGCATGCATGAGCAGATCTTGTGATCTTTGACTTTTGGAGACAAATATCTTAACTATGTAATGGCTGGACACCTAGATTGTTTACAGTGGTAGGTATAGTATAGTGTCTTCCACATAATATATATTGTCTTAAGAGTATAACTTGTATTTATTCACATAATCTTCATTAAATCCTACTCAATAGATAATATTTTTATTTCCATTTATAGGAAGGACACTGAAAAACAGACACCAAGGGACTTGTATAAGGTGACATTGCTATTAACAGGAAATGTTAGGACCAAACCTCAGACAATCTACCCCCAAACCCCTATTTTAAAATATAAATGCTATTTTGCTTGTTCTGACCCTGGGACATAATATATCCTTCAAAATACTAAGTCAGAGAGTTTCCATGGAGGCAAAATTGGGAAGATTCCTAAGTGAATCATGAGTGCGTGGAAATCAATAGTGCAGTTCTCATCAGGGCAGTATTGGCAGAACAACTCTTTTTTAGGGTTTTAAATTTTTTTGTACAATGGTCCTTTAAAAAAAAAAGGCAATAAAACAAACAGGACAAACACTACTGAGTCACCAGCTTCCAAGGTCCTGAATGGTGCTTTATTGATAGCAGGTAGATTGCACTTCCTGGAACATATTGTTTATGAATACGGATGTTTTTCTGGCAGTAGGAGAGCAGGGGAGGTTACCTATCCTACTGGCCTGTGAGCGTGATGCGTTAAATAATTGATCAAAGTGGAATGGCATTGCTGCTCCTCCCTGCAGACAGAGCCTCTGACTAAGGCTGCTTCCTGACAGTAGAGATGCTAGCTGGGCCAGGACAACAGCACTCGGCTTGAGAGAAATGCAAGCCATAGACAACAGACTCTGCTTTCTGCTGGATACAAGCATCCCCTTTAGGTTGAGTGCAGTTTCCTGAGTATAAAGATGTTTTTAAATTATGAATACGTTCTGTTTCATTAATCTGTAGCTAATAAAGCTATATTCTGATTCTACTAAGTTTTACTTTAAAATAAAAGACAACGTGCAGCAGAATATAGTAACTCAGATAGGGAAAGAAAGCAACTATTAAGAGGACCAGAGTAGCAAGCATCACTGTATTGAAATATCTCCTTTTATAACTGAACTTGGTGCGCCTTTTTACCCCATTTAAAAAGCCCTCCAGGTTGTAGGTTTGGGAGTTTTCTGACTTCACATGAATTGCTTAGATGATGAAGTCTGGCCACAGCATGGCTGCTTTTGCTTTCTCTCACTCACATCTCAGACAAGACTACATCCAGAAGTGAGGACAGTCGTTTCTGTGATGATTCTCAGAGTAGTGAAAGTTGGATGAGTGTTCTGGGAGCATGGATAAATGTATTAGGGGTTATCTGGGTCCGACCCGGCCAAAGCTGCTTCCCACAAGACCTGCGTTAAGACTTTTGATAGTATGATTATACAGCTGAAACTCAATAGACACTCTGGAAATGCTCAACCATCTCCTGTGGAAATTTCTGCTTCTCAGTTTTAATTATGGTCATGATCAGTCAGTGGAGATGTTTCTATGAAGGTTAATAAAGTATACTAAGTCATGTGGTCATAAGTTCAAACTACTCAGTAGGTACACAAAATTAAAAATTAGTTCTTCCTAGCTTAGACTAGCTCCCCCAAAGATTTACCCTCAACTGAGAGCTGTTGTTAGAGGCGTGCTGAAGAGACAATCTAAACTTCCCTTTCACATTTCTAACCACCGGAAATTAAAACTTGATCGACACAAATAGGAATAACAGGAATTGAAATCAGAGACTTGACTTTTCTCCAAACTCACCGCGGTTTCCTTCCGAGTCTTTCAGAGTCGCTGATGTCCACTCACCTAGGATCTTTCTATCATGCTCTCAGAAAACTTGGTAAATTCATTTCCAGTAACACAGAAATATCTAACATATGCCCTTCTGGGTGTATCATATAATGAACCTTAGCTGGTAAAGCCCCTTGCCGTCATCTGTTTTCAAATACCCACCTTTTTGTAAAGAAGTGATACATGATTTGGAAGAGTCTATTTTGTCATTTATTTTTTTAAAAAAAAAACGTATTTTAATCATTCTTTCTGTAGTTCTGGGGCATCTATCCCAAGACCCCACTTCACTTGAACCAAATACTTTAGCACCGAGCTACACACCAGCCCTGTCAATGTTTTCAAATATCAGCCTAAGAATTAAGAAAATAAACGTTGACAAAACTTTAGTGATCTTTTTTTCCAGACCCAACCAATGAATCTCAGTTTCTGGGACTTAGTAAACAATACTTAGGTTTGCCCAGGAGTGTCAATCAAAATGTCAGTGTGCCAAGTCTGCTAACGTCACTACCGACAGGCTTTTCTGTACCTCGCTAATAACACAATTCATTGTCATTTTAAAGAGCTCCAGAATGACTGTTTTGTTTTCTTGCCAAGGTTTCAACTTGTCACACTTGATTTGCTGAGGTAAAATCAACTCAGGGAAAACTGACCCTTGGAGAAGGGAGAAATAAGCAACCTTGGTTACTAAGCAAGTTTTAAGAGGCACAGGACTGTCACATTCAGGGGATTTAAACAGCTTTTGGGACTTCCATGACAAATTTATTTGGAATTGACGTTAGTGATTTTTCAGAGTCAAAAATAGCAATAGATGTTGATTAAGGAGAAAATAAATCAGAAAGCATGGCTAAGGCCTGCACAAGTATGGACACACACGTATGCACACACTCAGGTACGCATGTGTTTGACTATAGGTAAATGAAGGAAAATACGTTTCCCATGAAGGAATTAAGGTGAAAACAAGGAGGAAGTGGTACCGGTGCAGCAGGAGTCAGAATGGTTCTAGAATGATGTTTGGAAACAGGCTCTCGGTCCCGTGAAAGTTCATGCCCCAGTGTATGGGAATGCCAAGACAGAAAAGCAGGAGTCGGTGGATTGTTGGGGGGGGGGGGATGGGATAGGGGTTTTCAGAGGGGAAACGAGGAGGAAAGGGGATAACCTTTGAAATGTAAATAAAGGAAATATCTCATTTAAAAAAGAAGAAAACATGAGTAACTTATAGAAACTGAAACTGAAACCCCAGCACTAAAATCCAAGGCTGTTTTAGAAAATGAAAAATGTGAAACTGTAGCAGATAGAACAACTTCTGAAATTAAGTTCATAGTGGGAGTAATTATTCTAGAAAAGTCAAATACAAAGCAAATCCAGTATTTTGTTGCCAACATAATCTGTTTTCCCCTAAAATGCCGAGATTAAAATCTTTTTAACACCCACTGAGTCAATGATGTATTATCTGAATGTAAATAGAGAATTGAGAAATGCCAAGGCCCTATCTATCTATCTATCTATCTATCTATCTATCTCTCTCTCTCTCTCTCTCTCTCTATCTATCTATCTATCTATCTATCTATCTATCTATCTATCTATCATCTATCTATCTATCTATCTATCTATCTATCATCTATCTATCTATCTATCTATCTATCTATCATCTATCTATCTATCTATCTATCTATCTATCTATCTATCTATCTATCATCTATCTATCTATATCTATCTATCTGATAAAAGCATTGCCTTGATGTTATAACAGACCTTTCCATCAAAGCAATCAGATTGAAATATGCTCTATTGTGACTGTGGAGTTAGCTCAATTGCAGAGAACTTGTGAACCAGGTATAACACTCTGGTTTTGATCTCCAGCACTACAATCAACCAACCAATCAATCAATCAATGAGTCAGTCAGTCAGTATCTTACGAATAAAGACGTGCTGACATGAAAGTTCAGCTCTTTAAATCATCTAAGGACACCTTAGTAGGAAGTGTTTCTGCCAAGGAGACTGTCTGAGGCTGTCAGCACAAACAGCAAGCACCCTTCTTATTTCTCTGATACATTTCAGTAGAGAGAGAACTTAAGTTGAGATCCAAGGTAGGAGCCACAGCACCAACATGCAGAAGCTGCCTGACCCCAAGCAACTCACCCAAAGTCTCCAGACTGAATTTGCTCATTTGTAGCATGTAAAAACAGCAGCAGCAGCAGCAGCAACAACAACAGCCTAACCACATGGTTGGGAGTCAAACACAATAGCGTCTGTGAATGTGTTTGATTGATTTGAAATGCTAATAATACATTATGTGGATCTGTCCCAACAGAGAGATTCTATGAAATACTTGCTTTGATTTTACAAAGTGATTCAAATGAAAAGCTCATTGAAATGTGAGTACATATGTTCTCTCTCACACAGTGGGACCTGTTTTCCTAGTTTTAACCAATTCCCTATCTGGAAGGTATGCATTTCACACTGGAACACCCCCCCCCCCCCGCAAAAGTACTACAAATATGAACTGATCTAAAATTGTTTTCCTGCTGGTATATTGCCCTGTTCAAGAAACAATTGAGGGGCCTTGTCCATTACCATTTAACTGTGCCAAGAAAAATGGCTATCCTTTCATATCTCATTTCACCAGTACAGACATGTACCTGCTCCAAACACAGTCAAGCCTGTTTGCTGGTATCTTCTTCATACCACCTGACTCTCTTATTGTTGTCATCTTTGATTTTATTCACTGTTTAGAGGCTATATACTTCATAAGATTACATATGTTACTCTCACCCAGTTAAAGATGGCCTTCTATGCCCTTCATAATTGATTCCTTCATTTGTTAAATTTATTTTCAACACTGGTTTTCTAGAAGGTTGCACCAGAACCACATCGTGTGTGTGTGTGTGTGTGTGTGTGTGTGTGTGTGTGTGTGTGTATAGATATTGATGGAGTAGCAAGATACTATACAATATTAAATCCCAATACGTATAATGATGATGAGCACATTAAGCAATTCCAGTCAACTCATTTCAGTTAAAAAAAAAAACAGAAATATAAAACTGGTCCCATTTAGTTTTTACTTACAAAGAGAAATTGCGATGAGGTGAATAGGCCTTAGGTGAATCCCAGTTTGTCTCCCATTATAAATTAATGTGTGTGCACCTGTATTTGTGTATATTTGTGCATCTGTGTTGGGGCAATGTTACTCTGGTTGCTTGACTTTTATTATCACTGAAGGAATTTGTAGGACAAGAACTCTCAGACTTTGCTGTCCTTCTTTTGGTTAATTTGTCTTGAGTCTTGACTTCTCTGCTTCGAGGGTGCTGAACTAGCTAACCATCAGGGACTGGGAGAAGGCATACACCTGTAACCAAGGAGAAAGCTGAAATGACTCCACTCCGGTTTGTTTCTGAGAATACTTAGCCATCCCTGACATGCCACTTACAGAGAATCCAGAGTTGTTACAGTTCTCATAGATGCCAGTAGGCAAGGGCCTTACCATGAAGAAAAGGAAATTAGTAGCTCTGCTTTTCTTTTAGCAAGTTTCCAATGGGCATGTCAATGGGACTGATACATATTTAGATGCATTACTCTCTTCCCCTGTCTGGGACACTAAAAGCCTAGCCAGGGAGAGCAGCCCTCAAGGATTAAGTTCATGATCTTGGATGGTCCACTTAGTACCTGATTCAGGCTGTTTGTCAGAGTTTCACAATCCATTGTCTACACAAATTGAAAGGAATGTTTTTGTTGTTGGTGGTGGTGTTGTTAAATTCTGGTAGGTGGTTGGTTGGCTTGTTTTGTCTGTGCTACAGCTCAGAGAAGAACAGGAAACTGTTTGTAGCTCCCTTGTACTTGCCCCTGCAGTGGAGCTGGGCATGCCTGCTGTTGCTGTGTCTTTCCTGGGCAGCATGACCCATAGTTCTGGATGAGCAGTTACAGAGAACAGGCTCCTAGAACATGCATCAAATCACTCCTTTTAATCTATGGACTGACATATCTGTGAGCAGTTGGTGAATGACCTACAGACTCTCAAAAACTGTTCTGAGATACCGATGTAGATACGATAATGTAGAAAATGTTTATTAAGTGACTGAAGCATTACAGAGTAAAGACTGGGATAAAGTCCTCTGCCAGCTATGATGGTTTAGGTTGCTACGATGATTAAGGTGTTTAGTGTTTTTATAGTTTCATAATCATGGATCATTTCTTATTAACAAGTAAATTGTAACAAAAAATTTAATACAGTATAAAAGTCACACATCTAATAACCTGATGGTTGAAACCCAAGTTGGCTTTCTCTGAGCTCTAGGTTCTTTTTCCTAAGAGATATTGAGAAGGTGCTGGTGTAGTAAGCAATGTTAGTGTTTGGATGAAAGGTCTTTCTTCATTGATAGGCCTTTGTCAACAGCAGTTTATTTACATTTGTGAAAACAGATCATCTCTGATAAGGCTTGCAGTACCCTGAAGAGCATGATGGCTAGACCACGCTTGAAGCCCATCCTCTATTTTAATTGTTTTAAATCTTGGAACTTTGGAAGAGAAATGTGGAAATTTGTTTTGGTGGTTAAAATTCCGAAAACAACAGGGGCTGGAATGTCGGCTCTGCAGTTAAGAGCATGTATTGCTGTTCCAGAGAACCAGGTTTGGTTCCCAGCATCACACAGACCACAACTGTCCGTAGCTCCTGCTCCAGGGGACCTGACACCTCTGGCCTCTCTGTGCACCTTCCCTTGTGTGTACCCCATGCAGATATACACAGACTAGAACAAACATTAAAACTATTCTGAAAAATCATGGCTTACAAGAAACAGCTGAAGGGAAAAAAATATCCATCCTAGAAAAGGATGTATATGTGTATGTGTGTGTGTGTGTTACACAGTTGATGACTATGTAACCGTATGTGACCACTGAATGTTTGAAACACAACTAGTCTGAACTGAGTTTGTCCCTAGTTTAAAATTTATCCTCATCCACACTCTGTTTCAAATGCATAGCATGAAAAAAAAAATATGCTCAGCTATCTTGTTAATGATTTGTATGTTGACTGTTACTGAAATAATTCCACTTAATTGACGTAACCTTTCTAGGTGTTTAATTATACGTAGCAGAAGTTTAAAACTGCATATGCCATTCATATTATATTCTTACCTAGCATCAGTGATCTGTAGATATGACTTTACCTATCTGTGTGGTGGGTGACTCGGGCTGTTGGCTGACTCTGTAACCAAGCAACTGAGCAGCACACAGACATATGGCTCTTTATGTGGCTTATGCTTCCTCCAAGTATGGCAGTCTCAGAAGAGGTGAAATTCTTATCTAAGGCAGCTCAAGATACCCCAATTCAAGTCTTTTAGTGGCTAAAATAAAAGCTGCAATGCTTTTTTTGTTTTAATGCAACCTGCGAAATTATTAAGTCACGTCTAACCACATTTGCTGTGATCTGCTGTAATTAGCTCTAAGGTATACGTCTACAGATTCCAAAGAAAGGAATGGATTGGCCAGCAGCATACGACATGGGGCTACTTACTCCTGCAGACATCTTACAAAAGGTGACCTCTACTTTAGTTACCAGGGTCGACCAAGAGTTAATGAAATCTCCTCTGTCTAATTCACAAAGCTATTTCTGAAGTTTAAGTAAAATCTTGGATAAGGAGATCAGTTAAAGCTTTTATACTGAGATCTATAAGTCTTAAAATTAAGCACAGATAATTTTTTTTAAAATGTATATATTACTATCTACTACTTTGTGAATATAAAACTGAAAATATAAATTGTTTGTTTTAAAAGCTGCCCACATGCAAAAGAAGCAATCATAAGTACAATTTGATGTCACAGGGTCGAATCACATGATGAATATTTCCAGGTTTTTTTTTTCTGGTTTTGTTTTGGGTTTATTTAGTGGTAGCTAATGGAATCACACTCCTGATTTCTAAGAGGAACCATTTTCAGAAATAGTAAAACTGTTCTATTTTTCTAAATGGCTTTAAAGATGCTTCTAGCCATGAATTATCACAAAGGCTATATCAACATATCAACAATTGTCTATAATCTAATCAATGTTATTGGCCCAGAGGCTTCCTAGTAAAGGTACCATTCTAGAGCTAATTGAGTTTTGAGCTTTCTTTCCCTTAAGGTATTAATAGGGAATGGCCTGTGTGAAGTTTGTTCAGAGGCTTAGTTTACATTTCCCTCGAACTTCCACATTAAACATTGATTTTCATTATAACAAATAAAATAATTACTATTTTCCTTTAAACTCATGAAATCAGTTACTCATTGGTGACTGGATACTTTATAGTAATCTGTTTCAGATTTGCTTTATCCTCCCTAATCTTTCCCTAAAGGCAATAAAGTTTAGAGCATGACTCCTTGCATCTCTCATACCCAACTGGGTTGTTCATGGCTATACCTTCTGAAACGCCCATCTGATGAGCGATTAACTCAAGCGGGCAGTGGGATGTGAGAGAACATGAAACAACATATCATCAAAAAGCGCTTGAAAAACAAAATAGAAGCAAGCCACCCTGCAGTGTTTGCAAGTGATAACAGAATTCTGCACTGCCCACTCATCATGGTTTGCTTGTAATTCCAGTCCATGTAGTACCTACAAGACTTCAGCTTTCTTTCTCCCTCCGGAGTGGGACCAGATCCACATGACTGAGCAGTAGGCATACGTGGGCCGGTTTTTATGGTTTAGAGGAAGTCCATTCCAAACATTTGCCTTTTTAAACGGCAAAGGCTCTCAAAAAGCATCCTGAAAAGAAACATGTTCTAAAGCTCTAGGAAAGGATGTTCACTTAGAAGACAAGCCGTGAGGCCTGTGGATGCATTTGCTGCTGTTCCCTTTCTTACATAAACAAAAGACCATTGAGAGTGTGAATGTCAGTGTAGTCTTCTAGAGAGATGGGCCACTACCAAATGAGCTAAAAAGAGCATTTGGAAAATAACTCCAACCCAAGCTAAAGAAAACCCCTTTCTTGTCAGTTTACAGGGTAAAACATGGACCAGGTGATTCTTTTAGTACCAGAAGAAACAGCAGACTGGCTCAAATGGACAGTTTCTATCTTTTCTGACTTGAAACTATTTATAGAGTAATTGAGGAATTGCCATATTCCATTATTTTAATGTATGCAATATAGACCTATCCTAAGGGCTGTTGGATACTGAAGACTAACTTTTAATAAATACTTCTTAAATAAGGATTCCATCAGTTTGATTAGTCAATATCTTAGAACTAAATAAGAGGTAGATAGTGTAGAGGTTGAGGGTGTGTGACTTTTTGTCAGAATTCTGAGGGTAAAATCAAAACTTACTGTTCATTAACTCCGTAATCTTGTGCAAGATATAGAACAGTATGTAGAGCTCAGTCAACACTGGACTTTTATTTCTTCTATTTCTCTTTTGAAAATCCATCATTGGTGAGTTAATATAAATTTAAAAAACTAATACTGTATTTTAAAACATTAAACTTTGATTTTTTTTGCAATATCTTAAGTATATACATGGAAAAAAAGGAAGGTGAAAATTCTGTTTTAACTGATTATTTTCTGGATTAGAATTGACCCAGGTGATGAGACTTCTTTCCCAGAACTCAGACAGACTCACTAGAAGACCTTTCAAAAATTTCAGGTGAAGTATGGTATCTGGCTTTAAGGCATGAAACCCTCTGCACCTCCCATCAAAATACAGACGCTGTTAACACATAAATATTTGTTTTAATACATTTCCTCTTTCTAGTTGAAAAGATTTTTTTCCCTTTATAATGAATGGGGTTCTAGAATCAACTGAACAAGGTGTGTTGCAGCCTCAATTTAGTGTTCACTATGTTTGGGTCTCACTTGCACACATGTTCCTTTGTCTCATGCTCACAACTGGGAGATGAGCGTGTTTTCATTTTTAACACGAGAGAGGCCCAGGCAAGTAGAAAATAGTTATTATGGTTTTTAACCGAGATTTTTTTGTGTTTTATTCTTTCAATGATAACAGATGATATAAGTAGGGAAGGGAAGAAAGCGTGAGGAAGGGAGTCTTCCCAAGGCACCCCCAAAACCTGGCCACTTTACCTCCTTTGCCCTCTGTACGATTGATCCTGCATGCATTACAGTCTCCACAGTGCCTGACTTGCTAGTTCCATTGTCAGAGGATCAGGAGATGTACCCTAAAGACATTTCAGCTTGAGCAATTTGCTAGTCTTGGGTTTTTGTTGGTGTTTTTGGTGCTGTTGTTATTATTGTTGTTTGGTTGGTTTCTGTCTTTAGCTTTTTGGATTTTTTTCCCTTCTTCTTTTGCACACTGAAACATAAAAGACATTTCAAAGATATGTAGAAATTCTAGAAAGTTCTCAAGAGATCTGACATCTTGGTAAATCCATTTCAAATAGTTATCTGAATTGTTTCATTTGGAAACAAAGGGACCCGGTCTTGGTCAATGAAAACAAACAAGCAAACTAGCAAATCTAAGAAGCACTTTGGGGTCCTGCTGGCTAACTCACTCCAAGGTAGTATCAAAGCAAGAAGGTAGGCAGGCAAGAATTGTGTTTGAGACTAAAGGGAACATCTGAAAAACAAACAAACAAACACAAACAGATAAAACAAACAATACTAAACCAACCAAACACAACAAAAGCTCAAACTTGTTTTTGCAAAATGTTTCTGAATGATTGGCACTCAGTGACAGTAACTGAATGCAGTGTCTTTGTGTTTGCCACACTGCTGTTCTCTCTGATGTAGTAGTCGGCCAGGCCATTTTTGTCCTGGCAAGCACTTAACCAACAGGCCCACCCAAGGGTTGAGAAGCAGAACACCAGAAAGCCTACAAGTGTTGAAGAATGTTCACAGTGGTTGCATGTGGGGATTTACTTAACATGAGCTCATAGGTGACAGGTTCTTTCCACACATTCTTCAGAGCTTCAGGAAGACAGCACAAACAGGAAAACCAAAGATGTATTCTGGCTGTGTTAGCTTGTCTGAGTCTTCATTCTGGTGGCCTAGGCTGACTTGACAAGTCCTATAATGAAAAGATTTTATAGCTCAGAAAATTCTTATAAGTGGCCATTTGGTTTATGCCCCCTTCTCCTGGCCTGACAAGAGAACAGAATTTTACTGAAGGATGTAGCCTATGATCGGAGAAGTCCATATTGAACTTGATGAATTCATGGTTGTTATAACCTTGGATGGATATGATTAACACTGCACCACAAGGTAGGTACCCATGGGTGGCTCAGTCTAAACCTGCAAAGATTAAAAGTTTCTTCAATTTTAACCTTTCCAAAACCAATCATCTCTTGGAAGGAAGGCATTTCTTTCAAAGGTCTTAGTCTACTAAGGACCTCTGTAGACCACCAAGGTCCTTTTACTAAGCATCTTTCTCCCAAACCAGACAAACTAGCCTTGACTTTTAGCTTAGATTACTTTTTCAGAATTATTTCATATTTGGGCTAGGCTCTACTGGGAAGGCCACTTCTGGAGAATGTTATGTGCAAGTCTATTCAGACTCACTGGAGTAAACAGAAGCTATATCCTGCTTTTGTACCCAGCCCTGCACTCTGCACAGACGCTCTGGCAAAATCACTGAAAGGGCCTGCTTCCTCATTTTCAAAAGCAGAAGTGATGAGCCCTTTTATTTCATTTTACAGTTAATTCACGTGAAGACTGTAGGACATATCAGAGCCCGAGTAAGCACTAAAATTGAGTGGTGGCTGCTGTGACCTCAAGAAGTCTGAGATGTTAGTCCACTGGCAAAGCACGTACTGTTTGAAAGTGAGTGTGCTCCGAAGGAAGGAGTTTGGAAATGAAACAGTGTTGACTATAAAGATGTGGTCTTAGTGGGCAGTACCAGGGAGTGCATTTGGACCTCCAAAAGCCAAGTTGGGTAGCAGTTGGGCTGAGGGGGAAGATCTTAGGTGTCCATGAGAAATGGTAGGTAGGCCATTAAAAGGTGAAGGTAAGATAGTTAAAGTGAGAGACAGTTGACCGTGTTCAGCTGAACAGTAACTTCTTCAAGGACCAATATGTACAAATAGAATTAAATTATATGTCTGTTACTGTGAATCAGAAAGTACTGTCTAGTTCATAGGGTAAGTGACTGGTAGAGGACCCATGGGCGGATCTGTGAACAATGAATAAATAGCCTGATGTCTGTGGGATTTGTGTTCTATGACGTGGCCTTAGCTAAATTCAGTGACAGCTTTGGAGATTCACAGGAGGACCGACTCTCATGCTCTTGTGCCCTTTGCTGACTCGCTGTCTTCTCTCCATCAAAGAAGAGATGGTAGGTTTAAAATACATTTCCTATAGGGGAAAGTCATAGACGGTTTTTATAGACCCATTCATGGTGTCTCGTAGGCACAGAAGGCAGTTTTCTTCATTTTAAATATTTTCTTTTGTTCTGGAATGTACAGATAATCACTTGGAATATTTTTTAAAAGCCATTGATAACATTAGGCCTTAGGAAAGCATGGTCCTTAAAGGGAAAAGCTTCATAGACTGTACATTTATAAGGGGACATTTTCAGATGATCTAAATTATTTGAAGTTGGTGTTCATCAAAAACCAAGCTACAGAAATAGACTCTTCTAGTAACTAATGATCAGTTGTGACCATAAATAGGTACTGAGGTTAAAAAAAAAAAGTAAGCAAAATGTAAAAATGAAACATTGTAATTCAGTAAGATAATGCTAAAACCCTCTTGTGGTAACCATTAACAGCCCAAACTTAGCATTATAGAACTGCTATAAGGAAACCTGTTACTCCACACACTCATTAAAAATAAATATTTCCAGCCCCGTAAACGGACAGCACACAATAATGTAAATGATATGTAAAATTAAAGTTGGTGACAGCCACTCTAGAGTCTCTAACGTAAGTACCGAACTAAAATCCAGAAAACTGTCAGCAGCAGAGTTTAAGTCAGCAGCCATGTGATGTAGTCCAGGGCTAGAAAAGAGCTTCGCTTTCATTTTTAGTTGTGGTTTTGGACACTGAGCCCTTGACCTGTATATGTTAGGAAAAAGCTCCTCTGATTCCCTTTTCTAAAAATTAATTAATTAATTAATTTTAAACTCCAGATTTTATTCCCTTCCCGGTACACCCTCTGGCTGTTCCACATCTCATACTTCCTCCCCATGCCCCTGTCTCCATGAGGACGTCCCCACCCCCACCTCACCAGACCTCTAAACTCCCTGAGGCTTCCAGTCTCTTGAGGGTTAGGTACATCTTCTCTGACTAAACCCAGACCTGTCAGTCCTCTGCTGTATATGTGTTGGGGGCCAAGGTTGTTGATGTTTTTCTATTTTGAAAAATAATTAATGGACTATTCTCCAACTATCCTACCCAAACCCCCAAAGATCAGAGTAAGGATCAGACAGTAATTAACTCAATCTCATGTTCTAAGAAGTTTATCAGTGTACTTACCTAGTGAAGGAGAAAATGAGTCTTCACAGTTTTTGGGTTTTTTTTTTTTTTTTTTGTAAAAATATAGCAATGGTTATGTACAGGTATTGCATTTATTTTATTTTTATTGATAATTTTATGTTTGTACTTTATTTACGTCATGTCCTCTTTACTCCCCCCCTTTCCAACTCCTTCTGTGTCCCTCACTCTTTCTCAAATTCACACACACACACACACACACACACACACACACACACACACACACAACCTCCTGTGTCCACTTAGTGCTGGTGATATATATTAGTGTTTAGGGATGACTATATTGGATCAGATAATCTATAAGAGAGGTGGTCCCTGGAAAATTGATTCTTCCTCTCTTAACACTCATTAGTTGTCTATAACTTTTTATTTATTAATGGGTCCTTGTGAAAGTGCCCCCATCATGTTAGGATGTCAACTGGTGATATCATTTTACAGGCCCTATTTTGATGACTGTACTGGTACTCTGTCATCTATAGAAGACATTATCTTAGAAGCAGATTCCCTGATCTTCTGACCCTTATCTCTTCCTCCTCCTCCTATGTGTTATTCCCTGGATACATTGTTTTTAAAAACAATCTGCTGTGGAGAACAATTTGAAAACAATAGCATTTTACTTAATTGAAATTAAACATTAGTGCCCCTAGGAAGCTGAGGCAGGAGGATCAAGGCCAATTCATCAAGAGTCTATCTATCTCATGAAATAAATAAAAGATATCACCAACCAGATGAAGGTCTGTAGAGGAGCTTCTGCTTATCCTGCGTAAGGTCCAGGGTTCAGTCTTCTTACCACAATTAAAAATAAAATAAAACACTGTTAGCTTTCTCACTCCCCATTGGATGGCCCATCCATCCCCATACATACGTGGCACCACTCACTGGACTTAATGGCTTATAAGGAAAACAATGTTTTGAATTAGACATGTTGGAAGAACATAGAGAAAATTGGAGAGGACAGACAGAGGATAAATATACATTCATATTCTATTGTATACACACATGATATTTTTTTAAAACTAGAAATAAAAAGTAATCAGCTCTTTTCTAGCCCTGGACTCTATCAAAATGGCTGCTGACTGAATCCTGCTGACTAGGGTTGGCTGGTCTAAGTTTCTGTACTTAACAATCTGCTATATATTAGCAATACTTGAGTCCTACTTGAAGAAAGGCAAACACTGATTGATTAGTAATGACCCTTGGGTATTACTTCCCATGGGCTCTCTAGCTGGCCCTGGGAATTCAAGGGATTTCAAGTTAAATCATAGAAAGTGTTCAACTAAACTGTTTCCGTAAAGACCATGACTAATGGAAAGGTAGGAGGCAGTAAGCGCCCTGGCATAAGGAAAGGCACCCATTGTGCAGCAGCATGAGCCAGAATTAGCCAAGACAGAAGGGGAGTGGGAGCCTCCTGAAGGCACAAGAGCAGAAGGCACATTGTTCAAACCACTGGTAACTGGGATCTGCCCAGTCACTGGGCTGGACTATGGCAGCAAGTCCAGTTTAGGATGAGGTTGCTCTTTGCTCTTATTGTCTTTGCTTTGGTCAGAAGCAGCAACTAGTTTCTGAATAGCTGGTTCACCCTAAAGCCAGAATTCAAACCCAGTGACAGATGCAGACTAGATGTCCCTTCGGTTCAAGGGGGGCAGGGCGGGCTAACTTAACCATGTGCTATTGGTTTTGCCTGGCTCCCGGGCCTGGCTGCTCTGTCTCCTCCTAAGACATGCTCTCGCCTACATATTTCAGACTCAGACCACCAACAGCTTCAGCCAAAAGCTTTTCCTGGAACAATGACACTAACTCCAAACAGAGAGAAAGTCAAGATTCTGGTTTGACCCATTTCATTTAGATCAGTTGGGAGGACCTGGCGCCTACAGGTGGGGGAAGGGCCTGAGAAGGAGGTGTCCTTCTGAGACTTGCTGTTGAGAACTAACACTTGTGTAACAGTTTTCCTGGACTACTTCTGCTGTGTGTTAAGCTTTCTGCCAAGTACCCTGGAAATGTCTATATTCTTCCAAAATGTATTTAAGATCATCGTTTTTCTGATTCTCCACTGAAACTTGAGTAAATCTGCAACCAATAAAATCTAATACAATCAAGTAGATTGAGTGATAGAGGGGAGCTTCTTGGATAGGGATGCTTACTCTAATACAGTTGAAAGAGTCAACATTAGAAGATAAGGATACTGGGCATACCACTCAACTCCACAAGTCATTCCTTCATTTTGGAGACTGTACCCAGGGATAAGGGATGCACAGAGTCCTGTATTAACAATGATGGATTTGTTGGGAAATGAGTTTCATAAATGACTGAGGGAAGTTTCAGACCTGTGGTCTCCATGATACACAGGCCCAGGCTGTCTTATTCTGAATAACTGACACTTTCAGTTTTTCCTGTATTCCCCTCCTGTGGGGTAAATAGGACATGCTGAGGTAGAATAGCTTCCTCCTAATTCCTGATATTTGCTACTTAGGGTCACAGAATGTCAACTGATGTTGGACAATGCCACTGTGAGGAAATCGAATCAGAATTGACCAATAAGTTGTTCAGCATTCCACCGCTTCTTTGAAGGGCGATATTTATTTAGATTCTTGAAAGGTCAGTGAAGTATCAAGCAAAAAACCATAAATAAAGAAGGGTGGCCACAGCAGCTTGTCCTGCACACCTCTTCCTGGTTTTATTCTTTCTCTTATATATGGTGAGGGGGATTTAATTTTAGCTCTATGCTCACTGAATGAAGTTAAAAGATGACAGCAGCTTACCTGGACACTGGGGTGGGGATTTTTGTCCATTTGGGTTGATCTTCAAAACCCTAGTTTTTAGAAGAGTGTGCACTACATTATTATTAGGAAGCCCTCAGTAAACATGGGAGAAAGGATGAGTGGGCTTTGGAACACTGTCAACTTGTACTACAAGCAAAGCCTGCTTCTGTGTAAGCCACTTTAACATCAAGCTTACTTGAGTGTTCTTTTGTAACTGTTGAAAGGGTTCAGGCCCAAAGAGACGACTTCTGAGAGAGTCCTTGGTTCCTACTTGGATAATTTTTGTTGACCTTTGTTCTTCCATTTCTTCTATAAAATGGAGGCAACAGTAATGCTACCCTAGTGCTACATCTTCCCTCACTAGATATTTAAACCAAGCTGCTATATAAAATGTTTAGGTTGATGCTTATAAGAGGCAAGGTACCATCTTTTCTATTGCTAGTGTTAACATATATTATGTTATTTAATGTAGTATTGATTTTAATATTCCTCTCAATCTTGTATTATCCCTTGCATAGCATCCTACTACCACATCGTTTTGTGATCTGGAATCATCACTGACTACTAATGCCTATGTAGTAGAAAACTAAACTAAACTAGTTGGTCCTCTTTTCACTGTGCTCAATATAATGACTAAAAGTGCCACAGCCTTACTATTAAGACACACCTTTGAGAAGAGTGGTGTAAAAGTAAATCCACCAATTCCATGGAGATCTCTCAGAGCTGAGTGTAAACACTTTTATACTGAAAGGGATGGCGTTCTTCCCCTTCTAATCATGGGTCATGCCCACCTCTATCAGTTCAGGGTGTTGATGAACTTTTATTGTTAGAATCACAAGGAACACAGAACTGAGCATGAGGCAGAGGGGGGATTGTTGAGCTGTGTGTTTGTTTCAATGCCTTTTCTTGTGCTCACTGTGTATCATGGCAGTGAGTCCATCCTTTGGCCATCACAACTCTGGCAGTCTTCTTAAAGACTAATAAATTCACTAAGGCCAAAGAATTTGATGTCCTTCCTGCTACTTGCACCCAGCTAACCTTTGCATCCTCTGTCTCACTGGTTCTCTGGAGTGTTTTGAGCATGAAGCCCTCTGAGAATCTCACTATATTCTGGGTTTCAGGCATCTACTCCATCCTCTCTAGCTGTCCCTCTCTTCATTTCGTTCTTTTACTTTCCTGCTGTGTTTTAATAGGTCCCTGGTTCTGTATTGAGTGAGCTTAACTAATGGCCTGTGAAGACTATATAAGTCTTATATCCTGACACTTATTGATGCTATCTTATTGAGGGAAATGTAAAAGATGTTTATGAATGTGGTAAATTAATAGTCCCAAGATAGGGAGATTATCCTGACATATCTGGATGGCCTAAAATGCAGTTAGAAAGCATCTATAAGAGGAAAGGGAAGACTTGGTGATGATACAAAAGCATCAGGCAATATGACTTTATGGGGGAAATAGAAATGACACAAGTCCAGTCCAAAAAATGTCAGCTGTCAAGCAATAGAGCTGGAAAAAGTAGGGAACAGACTTCTTTTGAGCCTCTTCAGAGGGAGTATGTCCCAGATGTTTCCATGACTTTGGTCCAGGAAGTTTGAATTTGGAGTTCTGGTCTCCTGACATGTTTCCAATAGAAATTCATATCCCTTATTTCCAGCCCACCTTCAAATTGATGTTTTCAAGTTTGCAGTACTTGTTACATTAGTCACAGGAAACAAATAGAACTACACAATCCCCAAATCTATATTTTTAATTACCATCTCCTTTCTGAGTTTCAGATCCATATAAACTAATATCTGCTGCATCCCCACCCCCTGATTTCTGGCTGAACGTAGAGGAAGTCATTAATGAGAACTAGCCACATGCCTGGAACCTTTCCAGAGACCCTTTAGAAATGTCATTTCCCGATACACATTTAGTACTTGCTACAATTCAATAAGGTAGATTCAATAAAGTGTTGCTTTCAGATGAAGAAATGAAGACTTGGATAATTTCCAATAGCTTAAGGTTTTGAAGATGATGAGTCCCAAGTCAGGCCCAGCACCTCAGTTTCAGTTATCCAAATAAAAAAGTCAAGTTAAAAGAGAAAATCATAGAAAGGAGTTGTTTCAATTGGGACACCCTGGGAAGAAAGACAAAGAGAGCTACTAAACTCCCCAAGTCCTTCTATGGGATCCTGAAGTGAGAGTAAAGTTTAAATAGAAGGCCAAGGACACCCACATCCAAGCATATGGGTCAAGGTGGAGGTGTGTTCTCATCCACCCTTGACCCATCCTTGTCTGGGCTTCAGTCTCATCCTAGAAAGTGGTCTGACCTGTTGTTAGAACTTTGAGAAACCTCTCTGTGAGACAAGTCCCCATTTTGGCTGGAGCCTTTTACTTCTCCCAGTTTCAGATTCCTAGAGGGAAAACCTCATTTCTTGAGGTCCATTGATCTGACAGTCACATTTTTAGATCCTTCATTTCACTTGAGCCTTCTACATTAGCACTAAGCTCTGGAGTCTAGAGTGTTGTAGTTTTAATGACAAACCTTAGTAAAAAAAAATGTTATGACCTGCCATGTTACCTAATGTCTCAGGATGCATAGAACATTGCTGTAGGTCTTAGCATCAATACCCCAAAGCCTCAGGATTGATAACTTTAGTAGAATTTTGGCATCCCATTGCAGAGGTCTGACTGCCTCTCAGGTGCCCTGTCAGTCTCTTGCATCCATCCTCAGGTGTGACTTGGTGTTCTTTCTCAAATATCAAACTTTCCGATGCAAGCACACTCCAAATGTCATGAACTTTCAGAGGTAAAGTCATTGGGAGGAAACATGAGCCCCGTCGGAATTCTTGCTTCCTCCTCAAAGTGTCCTGTTTACTGACACAGTCTGGCCATGGACTATTGTGGCTACAGTGTTGCCAGAGGCCTCTGAGCAAAATGATACTAAAACCAGCAGCTTCCCTCCTTGCATCTATGGACCTCAGATCCCTACCCACCCACCCACCCACCACCACCACCACCACCACCACCACCACCACATTTGGCCAGTCTGAATGTTTCATAGTTTCCCTTTACTTCTTTCCTGCTATAAACTCTTGAGACACAAGCGATCATTTGCTGCAGTATGCACGTGAGTGATCAATCTTTTACATAACTTTACAAATGCAATTTTACTTTTCCATTTTTTGTAGCTAATTGTCATGTTTGGAAAACTAACTTCTTTGACCCCACCTCACATAGCTACTCAGCGGCTGTTTGGGACTCAACAATAAGACAGTAAGAGAAACAAATGATTGAAAACCCTAACATGATTTCTTAGCACCATCAATATCATTTCATTACCTCACTCTAGGGAAGGGCTGAAAGGGTGTGAGGAGCAGAAGAGAACTGAGATTGTGTATGCTGTGTTTGTTGTGTAACTATTTCCTAGGCCAGGTCCAATAGCCCTATCTCAACCCCCAAGAGTATATAAGCTGTATAACCCACTGAAAGAGACTGTCAGACAAATGGTGCTTCCTAGAAGAGGATCAGACCAGCTAAACTGGCTTGAAACAATGACCAGGCAAGCCACCCGGAAGAGGCTCAGATCACCTGAGGAAAGGACACTCTCAAACCTGCTAAGCTGCCTCCCGGCTGCCCGGGACACTCCAGGATTCTGATTTTTGTCCATTCTCCTCCATGCTTGCGATGGTGCAGCTATCTTTGCATCTTTCCTGCTCCTGTAAACAGCTCCTCACTCATGTGCCTGTAAACGACCCTACCGTAAAACTCGCTGGTTCTCCAAGTTGAGCTTTGAGTACATTGGCAGTACTTTGGTCTTCCACCGGTTCCCTATCTGGGGTGAAGGGGTGTTTGTTTACATCTTCCCAAGAATAGAGTGCTCCAGGGATGAAGCTTTCATGAAGATCATGCTTGCTTGGGGTTTTGGAGGATACAGCTGCCTTTGGGTTTTCTGTGTCCCTGTGAGTGACGTCTCACCCATATTCTTCTAAGTAACTCCAATAAACCCACTGGCTTACTAAGGTAGACTTGGGTCGAATCCTGCCTTCAATCTGTCCTCATTGTTTCTTCACATCCTCACAAGAGAAGTGACGGGATTGGTGCCTAAGAGGGAACTATAGACCCAAGACTGACTTGGGGAAGCATGGTTGGCCTGCTGCTGCAGTAGGATCTGAGACATACAACTGATTTATGGGAGGGTGGAGCATCCTCATACATGAGGGCAATCTCACACTGGTAATCCCGCCCTATATCAGAAGCAGTTGTGTGCTCTCTCGTTGTGTTTGCCGTTTTAGTCTCCTTGTGGACAGCAAACCAAGGTCAAGCTTTCAGAAAGCAGCGTGTCCTCATGGAAAAATCCCTGGATTGCTGGCTTTCTCTGTGTCAGTTTCATTCAACCTCCCTAATGCCATGACCCTTTGATATAGTTCTTCATATTATAGTAACCCTCAACCATAGAACTATTTTAGTTGCTACTTCACAACTGTAATTGTAATTTGCTACTGCTATGAATCATAATACAATTATCTGTGTTTTCTGATGGTCTTAGGTGAGCACTGTGAATGGGTCATTCAACTCTCAAAGGAGTTAAGACCAACAGGTTGAGAACCACTGCTCTATGTGATGTGGGGAGGCATTGTTCTCAGATGAGCAAGATCTACCATTGAAGTACGGGACTGCCCTCCAGTTCATGAACTAGAGAATGTATTTCCATCTCTGAAAGCAGCGTATGTGAGATGGATGCATAAATAAGTTATGAAAGTCACTTGTGTAGTTGTGTTAGTAATAAGTCATGCAACTGTTGATGTCTTCCAGAATTAACTTGTCCTCATAAGGAAGGAGTTGCAATGAGAAAAATAAATGGAGATGCTAAAGGCTACATTAAATTCTCAGATTTGGAAGGGGAAAATGAATAATCGGGAGGAAGAGATGGTGGTATTTGCTTGTTATTTCTTACAGCTGACAGGATGTAAAGGAAGAAAGCATCAATTATTGTCATTTGTTTAAGAATCCCTGGGATCCATGAGAAGAATAAGGTGATGATGAAGATAAAGGCACGGTAGAAGTAATGTAACATAGACCCAGGACCTGACCTTTAAAACAGAGCAAGGAAGAGTATCTGAGTAAACATGCAGACAAGAACTTTAATTGTGGCTTTGTGAAAGAAACTCTGGCAATCAAAGAACTGCCACCAGTATCAGCACTTTACGAATTGTGAGACTTCCAAACAAGCAATGAAAGAGCCTCTCACAGCTCTGTTTGTAAGGTTATGGAATGAGGGAGTGTATGGGACCAGTCAGAAAAAACATGGAAGCAGAGAAACAGGATAATATTTCTCTTTGAATACGCGTTTCTCTTTGAGAAAAAAAATCTGAAGCAATATGAAGGAACTCATTCTCTGATGACCTGAATTATACTAAGCATTAGAGATACTTGGTGATCGCTGGCTAAGATAAGGACTGGAAGACCATAAAGAAAGTAAGTACAGTCACGAGATAATCAAAGAGAGATCTGATTGAGACTTAATTCATTTTACTGGGCTCTATAAATCCATATTACAGGTGCTTAAAGAAAGTGTTTGATTCAACAACTCATGTAGGACTTATGTTCATAGCTTCCTGACTCTTACTGTGAAACACAATCTTATGAGATAGAAGACATATTGGCAGATCTGTATGACTTAGAGCAGGATGTACACTGAGTTTGTAAAGTGTTAACGCAATCAAGAAAATATGAGAGAAAGGGAAAGCACTCAAAAACAAATGTGGCAAGATTTTTGTGGGACCAGAATCCCTAGGAGAAAACTTAGCAGAAAGCCAAAACCTGTGCTAGTGAGCTTCCAAGAAGCTTAAATCTTGAGCAACAGCTCATGGAAAGCAAATTACAAAACTGTACAAGTGGAAAAGATTAAGCTCATCCTATGGACGAGCAATCATTTCCTTAGAGCATGCTGTGCCTACTACTTCCCTCAAAGAGAGTAGGCTGGTGAGTAGAGATTGCTCACCTGCCCCACAGTCCTTTCAGTAGGCAAAAATGGTCTAAGGAAAGGCAAGAGTCATGGTGCTGGTGCAAAGCTTGTCATAACTCTGTCAGAACTAGCTCTAGCAGTAGGCATAGCAGACTGGAATGCAGCCCTACTGTGCCTGATCTCTCTTATTGTCACATAGCATCCCTTACCAATTGTGTTGGGGAGATGCACATCATCTCTAAGACAGTAGTCCTCATGGTTGGAGATACAAGGTAGATCATGGAAAATTAGCATGGATTACTAAGGACTAGATGGGATAATATCTCCCATCACAAGGCTGTAATCAACACTGTTCTCTTGAAACAATTTATATAAGTTATGAGAATCTTTTCATATTGTCTTGTACCTTGCTAATGTATCTGTCTTAGTATCTCATTAGTCATCCAAGATCAACTTGATTCAAGTGGACAGCAGTGGAATGTCAGATACCCTGCTCACTCTCTGTAAAAAGGTATCTTTATATAATGCTGACCTTTGAGTATCTTTCAGATTTGTAAAAATATTTAGAAGAACAGTCAAAATAACAGTTAAGATGTTTAATCAAAGAATGCCATATGACAAGAAATGAGGACTCCTAGGAGCTGTAAACTTTGTCAGTGAAACTCTTAATGTCAGAAATGAGCTAATTCTCTATGAGTTGTTCAAGGAAGTCTCCAAGAGCCTCCCCCGCCCCCCCCAAATCATGAAGTTATTGCTACTGCTGTTACTTTCATGACAGACATTCCCTATTGCTGAAGATAGTATACACTCCTGCTGTAGACTTGAACAGATCAGGCTGGGAATGAGATGGAAGCAGAGATGGGGAAGAAAGACTGTAAGAACTGGGGAAAGGGGTGGAATGTTGTGTAGCTACTTCCTCTGAATTCAAGCGTTTCCTCCTGGGGCGAGTAGGAAAAAGGCTCTTAAAAACTCAGGAAGCAGACAAAACACACAAGTCAAGAAAGCTTTCAACAACATTATAAAAGCAGTAAACAGTTGTCAGGGGCAAGGATACTGGCCAGCTCATTTCTCTATCCAGAATCTGTGCAGAAAGCTCCAAAGTTGAAGTTTTCATGAACTATGAATCATACTGTGTTAATGGTTTTCAGAAATGCAGCTGCCTTTCATGTGTCCATGCACCTTAAATAAACCCTCCTCTACGTTCCTATAAAGTAACCCTGATAAATTTACCAGTAATTAACTTAGCTCAATTTGAGAGGAATTGTGGGGTTTTTTTGTTTTTGTTTTTTTTTTTTTTGTTTTGTTTTGTTTTTTGGTCTGTTGTTATTTCCTTATCTGGGATGTATGTATGTTTGTGTTTGCCCAGGAAAAGTCATATAATAATCTGAACTCTCCTTCAAGGATCCAAAAATACCTATGACAATCAACTTAGCCAAAATACCAAATGGAACATTTATCTCAGTGCTAGAGTGTCAACCTAACATGCACAAAGCCCTGGACTCAATTCTCATCATTCAGAAAATAAAATATGTTTTTATTGTACAGTTTTAGAGGTTCCAACCTTATGGTCCATTATCATAGTCACTTTTATGCATGCTGTGAATTTGTGGATGATACATGCTGCTAACCACATGGAGACCATGGAGTGACGAAAGAAAAAGGAATGTCTTGGATCCCAGTACCCCTTTAAGGGCATATCCCTGGCAACCTAACTTCTTCCATGGGGCCCAACCTCTTAACTACCCTACCACCTTCCAATAGTGCCAAAGGCTAGGGAATCTAGCCCTTTACAAATAGACTTGCCTAAACCACAGCATATGACTTTAGAAGAAGCCAAATCTGGTTCTTTTCTTCACCTAAACACTGTACAGCATAAACTCTGTCTCTGAGGTTGCCTTAGTAGTACATTTAATATATGCCATTATGATATGAAGATCTTCTGCATATAAGAGTTCTTCCCATGAGTAGCAGAGGGCAGAGCCTTCTGTGGGACAGCTCCTCTAAGCAGAGCTTGGTCTTCTGTAAGGCTGCAGAAGCTGAAATCTAGGATACTTGATTATTTAGGCCTGCCTTTGTGATATTTATACAAGTCAAACAGTTTAGCTCCTGTCCATTTCAATCTCTTTCTATATCAAATTCCTTTCCTTGGCCTCTCATCTTACAGAGTTTTAGACTGTGGGCATTTGAGGCTTTTGCCTAATAGGAAATTGAACTGGGAATGCCTTTGTTTGGGTTCAGTGAGAGGTATTGATGAAATTGGCAGTCACTTCCAGGTACTGTGATAATTGCAGCCTTTTTTATATAGACATGCTTCCAAAGTTCTTTACCTAGGCATTTTGGGTGGCAGAATGAAAACACACGACAGGTTATAATATGATATGAACATATTCTTCAGAAATATGTAATAAGGGAGAAACATATTTAGAATGTTCAGAGAGCAAAGTTTCTTTGTGATATGTTCTTTAATGAAAAGTTATAATGATCAAAGGTTTTCTTTTATACTGATGTCTTGTCCACTAAGAAATTATCTCATTTCGTGAAATACATGAAGAGGTCATCAAAGAGTGCGTAGCCCCAAAGTTAAACATTAGAAAAAAATGCCCCAGTCCATTTTTCTGGATTTTGTGTTATTTATGGTATTTATACTGAATGAATCGGGCTTTTTTTTAATTTTTAAGACAATATGACAAATAAAACAACTTACAAAAGGAAAGACAAATTTCATATTTTTTAAGGTACTAGTTCATCATGGTAGAGAGGGTGTTGTGGTCCAGAGTTGCTCATTTTGTGGCCAGAAAGAGAGAAAACCTGTGCCGGCTGCTTTTGGATGTTTGGTTTTCTGCTTCCCCTTTCACTCCACCCAGCTTTCTAGTTCTGGGATCCTATCAATCGGTGCGGGGCAAGTTTTGACCCTTAGTAAATCTTCCCTGGACTCAGCTTCAGAAACATACCTACTCATATGTTTTACTAATCTTGATGCTTTTCAACACCATCAAATTGATCTGGAGTAACCGTGGTAGCCAACTTTTGAAAGTATATATTTGGAGTAATTCCTTTTATTATGCCCAGCAAACATTTACATTTATAAAGCACTTAGGGCCCAAAGAGACTCTATACTTGTATTAGCTCAAGATTACATAAATCTTGATGTCTCTCTTGCCAAAACATGCATGAAAGTGACAAGTAAATAGAGCTTTCAATGAATGGTTGGTGGCTGGAGGCAGGCAATAGAACATAGACCTATGGATTGTTGGGGGTGGGAGGTGGGGGTGGTCTTGGAGCTGACCACACATGAACTTAGTTCTTATAGGAGCTGGTCAGGTCTGACACATTATCCAGTGCTTACGTTTCACTCGGAGTACTGTAGTTTCTCAAGTCTGTCAAGTGACCAGGTAGCTGTCTTCACGTCTCCCGTCCACATCACATTTCTTTCAACCTGCTGTGGGAGTCTACAATGTCAGAATTAGAGGCACATTCCTGGGCTTAGAAAATGTTTCTCACTAAGAATGAAATTATTACAAAGCAAATGTTCTCTTAAGCGATATCGTTGTGAAATAAACCAGCATTAAGTACCCCTTCCTCCTGAGATCTGAGAAATATTGCCATGGGTTATAAAATCAAAAGGTCGATGCACGGGGCCTTTGGGAGACACATCTCGACAGCAGCACCTTGTTGGAGAAGAGGCCATCTTGGAAAGATAAGGGTTTAGATGAGGATAATGATGGGGATGATGGCCATCTTCTGATACCCCACTCTGCATCAGCTAACAAGCTACATGTTCTCAGTGAGTCCCACAGCTGGAAGAAAATTGAAGTTTGGATGGTCACACAGCACTAAATGAATGAGCAGGAGATTAGAAGACAAAGAAAGAGTTAAATGACAACTAAGGAGACAAGGGCTTCACCCTGTTCAGGCATTTCACAATCAGGCCACCAGCCAGCTTTGCCCTCTGCTCTGTTCCCCAGCTCTAGGAAATGCTGATTACGATTTCTTCTATTCATAGGGAACATTGTAGGGTATAGTTTCCATAAGAGAACTTGTAAAACATTAACCTCTAGGTGATGAAAATTTGCTCAAATTGGGATTAAATGCCATGTGACACCTGAATTTCAACAACAACAGCAAAAGTAATTACCAAGGAAAAGATCTTTAAGATTACTAGGAACACACGGTTAAATATTAGTGTCCAGTGGCTTGAAGTGTTTGGGTTTTGCAATGGTGTGGTTTGGAAACTTTCCAGCTGAAAAGCTATTTTCTTTTAACAGAAGAGATCCGTGAAAGATTTTCTTTGCTGAAATAATGTCATTCTTAATGACATATTATGGGACCCAAACTTGAAATAGACACCATTATTTTAATCAACACCATTCTTACTAGAGTTTTACAGGTCAGCAATGAACTATCAACAGCTTCCTGATCATTAATCCTGCTTGGCCCCAAAACTGTTAGTCTTATCTGCTCTAAGAGGAAGCTTTCAAATGTACCAGACTTCCTCAGTGAATAACAAAGAACAAACTGAATTTCTGTAGGCACACACGCAGGGTGGTGGGGCTTGAGAATGAAGAAGCAGGTTGAGAATTACAAAGCTGCCCTGATTTTCAGCACCTTACTTGCTGATATTCTGCAGTTCATCTGGCACAGGAGTGGCTAACAGTGGAGTCAGGAGCACAAATATTCAGCTGGGCGAAACATATTGGGGAGCTCCATCAAAATGTATGGCTTATTAACTATTGCCATTACTTGAGTGGTCTGGGTTGAGAAACAATGACTTGGGCATCTCCACAAACAACTGGAAATAGTTCGCATGGAATTTGATTTTCTATCATTGAAGACTAATGTTTTTTTGAGATGAACGATCTTTAAGAATCTGCTACTAAATTATAGCTGCAAGCCAGGTATGGAGACACATGCCTTTGGGAGGCAGAGACTGGCAGATCTCTGTGGGAAGCCAGCTCTACATAGTGAGATTGTCTCCAATATATTGAGAGAGACAGACAGACAGACAGACAGACAGACAGACAGACAGAGACAGACAGACAGAGGCAGACAGAGACACAGAGAGACACACAGAGAGAGAGAATAAGAAAGAGAAAAACAGAGAGAAACAGATCAAGTGAGAGAGAATGAGTGAGACAGAAACAGAAAGAAAGAAAAAGACAGCTGTAGTCTTTAGTTGTTACTACCCCAAAGGAAGACCAGTATTTGAGGGAGAAGGAATATCTGTTAGAACAGGGGTCAAAGGGAGCCCTTTGAAGAAGAAAGGTATTAAAATAATAAAGAAGCTTCCTTCAAATGGCTGAGAGAGTAGGGAGCTGATGTTGTTTGGCCCCATCTAACAATTTGTAAATGAGTTGTTTGACCTTATGGGTCTTAGAGGGAGGGGGTGTGCTTCTTTGTGTAAAATGGAAAGACTTCTTGCAGTCAGCATAGCAGGAAGTAACTCTGGTAAGGGCATGGTTTGTAATTAGAGGATCTGTGCAACTGCTAACTGCCCATGGCATGTCTTCTTTCTTCACTGGGTCCAGTTTTTGATTTTCAGTGATGATTTATTATATTTGTCATCAGGTCAAGCCCAGTGTACTTTAGTACATCTGGGTAAAGAAACTCATTAAGATAACCTCCTCTAAGAGAGGTCATTCAGTCCCATATTAGACAAAGAAAAACAGATGCATGCTATTTAACCCAGTGCATGATGCATCTTTGTTACTCACGATGGCAATGATTCAAATTTTCGAACCCGTTTAAATAGTCATAACATGGCACAAATGACTGAACAGTCCAGACTGCATTGTGAGAAAATTCAACAAAGCTTGACTTGGGACCTCATAGAGAAAGAACCCTAAATAAATCTAAGATTTAAAATTTCCTCCTGTACATGAAACCTTTTGGAAATAGCCAATATTCTAGAAAGATAGTATCTCATTGAAAGGGGGATGAATTGCCTCCTGGTCACTATCAGAGTATATTCCAATAGTTTTTCCAAGTCCTCTGAAGTCAATCCATTCCCCTGGTTGCACACCATTTTGCTATGTTAATGGTTCAATCTTATTATCTTTTTATCATTTAAAAGATATTGCAAGTCAAATTTTAAAGAATAACTAGTGGATAAATATAAGAACTATTGTCTTAATTATTTGTCTCATTGCTATGGTAAAACCCAAAGCAATTTAAGGGAGAGTTCCTTTTGGCTCACTCCTGAAAGCTCTGTACGTTCTGCTGAGGAGTCATGGAGTCAGGAGTTTAAGGCAGCTAGTCACGTTGGATTCCTGATCAGGAAGCAGAAGAAGATAAGTGTTGGTGTTTCATTGACTCTCTCCTTTTGATCTAGTCCAGGACCAAACCCCAGAGAATACTTCCACCCACTTTTAGGATGGGTCTTCAAATCTCAGTTAAACTCATCTAGACAATCCTTCAAAGCAGTCCAGAGGCTGCCTTTAGTAAGATAATCCTTCCCAGGCATGCCCAGAGGCTAACCTACTCAAGATAATCCCTCTCACATGTGCCCAGAGCCTTGTTTCTTTGGTGATGTTAGATTCTGTCAAGTCAACAATTAATATTAACCTCACATATGCTGTTTTAAGGTGCAATAAAATATAGTACCTGTCTCTTTCTTCATGGTGGCCTTTCCTAGCTGACTCTACTTAATCTTTGTTGATTTCTTCAATTTAAGTTGCTTCACAACACAGTTGTGTACTTGTGTGGATACTTGGATGCATGAAAACAAAAGGGAATGCTAGAAAATAGTGCCATGACTTTACATGTTTAATATTGTACATTAGTCTACTTTATTGGTGTTTCTAGGTACAAAAAGCATTCAAAGGACTGCATAATCCTTATAGACTATGATCTATGATAAGAAATCCAAACTAAAACCAACCTTTATACCCATAAACTAACACTGACCACCTAAGTGGACTCCTTTATGTTTTTCTCCTCTCTATTTCCAACTGAATTTAGAGGCAAGAATGATATCTAAAGATAAATCCTTTCATTCCCTTGTTTATAGTCACCAATGACTTCTTGAACTTAAATAGAACCTGACTCCATACTACAACCTCTAAGATCTGACCTTTGACTTTTGCTCTAATCTAATCTCCTGTCACCACCCCCTTCCTCTGTGTGCTCTGTCTCCAGGCAGTTTGTTTCAGTTCCTCTAGTATATCAGATTGTTGCCTGCCTGAGTACAAATTGCTCCCTAGCCTAGTACTACTCCCTAACTTCTCTTTTAGTTCTTTTTTTTCTGTTCTTTTCTTTTTTTTTAATGTGTGGATAGGCATTTCTTGATCATTCTGGTTTAAGCAGACCATCCCTTTTTAATTATCTATCTCATCCCATTATCAAACATCAACCACACTTAGAAACATGTGGAAAATATATGTTAGCCAGAAAACTTTGTTCAAGTCACTGGCAAGGTCTTCACTGGCAAGGAAATAGTCTTTTGAGGCAGAATCACATTCATTTTAGGATCAAAAACTTGGACTTGACAAATGTGACTTTATAGAATTCATCATGTCTGTAATGACTACCTTTCAATTTCTGGTTTAATATTAAGCTACTTTTATTTTAAAAAATTCTACATGTCACTGCTTTTGCTGAGATAGATGAAGAAAAGGTAGGGTTTAGTTTCACAGAGGCTGAAGACTTTAGAGACTACCAGGTCCTAAAAGTTGCAATAGTAGTAGTAATAGTAGTAGTAGTAGTAGTAGTAGTAGTAGTAGTAGTAGTAGTAGTAGTAATCAAAGCTATAGAACCCTACATGCAGAAAGTCAGTGGTTGGAGATTGCTGGTGGAGATAGCTCCCACACTGGAGTTTTTAGTGACATAATGTTGTTGATTCAGAACTTAATTAGAGGGTGTGCACCTTCTTGAACCATTCATACCCTGGCTTGGAGGATCTTCCTGACGTGAAGATTATGGATAACTTTCTGGCTTTGCACAAGGATAGTACTGTTGAAGGATCCATGAGTCTTTTTGTTCTAATAGTTATTATTTGTGTCCCAGCAATTCTTGGTCTATAAGGAGATTTATCTGTGTACTCCTGACCAGCAGACTGAAAGATGGAGATTCAGAAATTTATCTGCCTTTGAGTTCAGAAAGGATTTAGAAAAGGCAGTTTTACAAGAATAATAATGTGAATGTCCTGAGAGAGAACTCCTCAGAGACCAAGATTTGATGCCTTACAGACCTGGTCCCTTGAAAGAACCTGGGTGGTTTGTGTTTGTTCCTTCAACTGTTGTTGCCCTCTGCTCATGAACGTTATGTTGGCCTCCAGCTATGAACGCACAGTTGGGTGGTCTATGTGTCTGAAAAGTGTTCTCCCAATCTGTTTCTTGGTGAAAGTCTTGTGCGTATGCCCTTCTCAATCCAGCTTTAGGGAAATGCTCCTTAAAGTATATGAACCAGGTGTTTCCTCCAATAGTACTCATCTTGTTGATTCCCTACAATTCCTCAAAAATGGTTGTGATGACTATTCTATTTCTAGTTCTCTCTGAGTCTCAACATGAAGAGTTTGATATGGTCCTGTGTAATGAAGTGTAGTGTGCTATTAAAAAGACTGGTTCTTATAAGCTCCTATAAGAAGAATCTATTTAAGGAATGAAAAAAAGGTTCATGTCAAGGGTTTTGGCATCTAGTCCTTGACCTAAAGACCTAAACTTTTTTAAAGAAAGGTTTAAACATTTTAATTTAGAGCAGTTGTTACTGGTCTTCCCAGGGCAGATGCTGGCTTTCTCACCAAGAAATAAATAAAGAGGAGGTATTATTGACTAAGGAAGCCTTGCCGTGGGTTAGAGGAACACATACAGCTGCTATCAAAGACCTCTGCACCATTGGAACAAACTCAATTTCTTCTTGAAGCCAAATTGCACAATTTATTAAGACAAAGTGAATTGGCTAATTTGGGGCTAGCATTTGAGCTATTATCCAAACTCTTGACTAATCACATGTGTGAGGATCTACAAGTGGCAGCATTATTTATTTATTTGTTTATCTATTTATTTGAAAGTATTTTATTCTGGAAAAATGTAACTGATAAATACAGGAATCCAGTGAGCATTCATCAGCACTTTCAGAACTGTGAGGATGTTCCACCAGCAGTTAGAGTAGTAAAGCAGAAACACCTCAGCAGGCAGGAAACAGCAGCTAATGCCTCAGGTGATGGATGTCCTGCTGACCTATGCATGTGTCTGGATAGTACGATCTTAAACATGCAGAATTCACTGGTACTCTCTCAGGTTATGTTTGATATGTTCTTAATTATAACCAAAGTTGTATTTTCTCATACAACTGATACTTGGAAATTCATAGAAATTTATTAGTAAAAAACAAAACAAAACAAAACAAAGCAGAAAATAAAACAAAGAGTCACTGACTTCCAGTGAGGGTGGGTAATGGCCAGAGCCACATGGCCAGATAGGAAATCCTCACCAGGTACCTAGGATCGGGGACTTGTGGATGAGATCTCGCACCTGCCCATAGAATTTGGGAGACTAGCTTGCAATCTATTTGTATGAGCAATCTATTTGTATGAGATGCACAGAACATATATACTTTCATCTATATTATTTGTTAGGTGGCTATTAAGTAACTCAGACTATATTTATTTCATCTGTGTGTGGATGTGTATACTCTCATGTCTTTATGTGCTGAGCCATTTGGCTGGTCTTGATAGGTGATTTGTGGATAATCATAGTGAGTTATTAATGGTATCTAGTGTAGTCTCTGACATCATTGATTCTACAGACAACTGACTTCTAATAAACAGGGGATAAGGGGTGTGTAAAAGAATAAATAAACTAGGGAGAGAAATGAGGGTGATATGGGCACATTCAGCGATATGGGCACATTTACTCATGTACCCCTCCAACGTACCCCTCTGGTTGAGCAACTCAGTGCCTCCACCCCAACTGCAGCATACAGGGCCCTGCACCATATTTGGAATTGATGAGATCAAAGTTAGGATTGTTCATGTTGCCATACAGCAGAAACTGGAATTTTTTACACATCTGGTTAATTTTATCAATGTAAGTATTTAAAATCTTTAAGGCCAGATTGAGGGCAAACATATGCATGATTTTGGTCTTTAATTAAATTTAAAAGGCATCTCAGGTCCACCATACTGTGAAAAACGGAAATTTAAACAGGCATCTGAATGTTAAACCCATAGGTAAACATTTAAGAACTTTGTTTGTTTTCAGGTATTTTTTTTAAAATTCAAATGTGTGCTCTCTTTAGACACAAAGTAGCATAAGAATTAGTTTGATAAACCAGGTTCTCTGTGAGTCAATGTAATAGTTTATCCAGTGTAGCAGTCATAAAATATTGACTAGGGTCATTAGTTTCCCATCAGAAATACTTTTACATCACCTCTCCACTTCATCTAGAGATGGTAACATACAAATTAAAACAGACTGGCCATTGTGGTGCATGCATATCAGTCATCTTAGCACTTGAGAGGCTGAAGCAGGGGGATAATTTTGAGTTCAGTGTATACCTGATCTTCCCAATGGGTGTGAAGGTGGCCTCAAGTATAATGTGAGAGGATATTAAAACAAAACAGAACAGAAGTCAAAAAAAACAAAGTCCTCAAAGACAAAAACATGGTGCAATGTACTACTAAGTTGAATAAAGTTATTACTTTTAATGATACATCTAGATTGAGTATTTTAACATTCCTTTTTTGGCAATGCTGGGAATGAAACCCAGGACCTTAAGTGTGTGACACAAGTGTTTTTACCTCTGAGACTCCACTCTAGCCCTTGTGCACTTTGACTTTCTCAAGAAGCCATGCAAGTCACAGAACACAAGCAGCACTCTGGGCATGCCGGGAAGAGAAGACATACATTGTTCAAAGAAGCATTTCTGTCTAACACAGTGTCTCACTGTTTTCCTGGTCTGTATGAAGGTCCTGAGATGCTGCCTACAGAGAATGCCCAGGCAGCAGATGCAGTGGGATTTGATTGCCCCATTTTGCCAGTGATAATGGAAACAGTTTTCTGTAATTTTAATGGAAATCTGGGGAATGTTACAGAGCAAAAACACTACACCCTCAAACCAAAAGCTCCCAGTTGCCTTATTTTTTCCTCTTTTTGTGTTCTAATAAGCCTTTATACTAAGAAAAATTGAACATACCATTTTATCATGCTAATGAGTTACTCAATTTCTTCCAAAGCACATACATGTTTCCAAACCCAGGAAGTGTGATTCTCCCACATTTCAGAGGTATCTTACTGATGGAAACTTAAGTTAGCTTCCCTGGGAGTGTTAATCTTGATTCCTGTCTAATTCCTAGACGTGTTGGAAGCTGATCTCCTGATAAGATGTCTTTATGGTGTACAGATCCACAGTTCCTCTCATTATTTCTCAACTTCTCTGGACTGAGTCCTTTGCTTCAGTCAATAGATCAAGTTAAATGCCATACCATGGGATGACCATTAAGAACAGCAGCAGCAGTGGAGTGGATCAACCTGAGCTTAGAGTGCTACAGAGGGCAGAACTTCAGAAGTGATGCCAGCCCTTTGGAGGAGCCCAGAAGATCATGTGTGGATCCAAGACATTGAAACAAGAAGCTGTTACATGGAAGTTGCCTTGGAGACCCCAAGATGTTTGAGATGTCAGAGCTGTGGGTTATCTGTTGAGGAAAGCTACTAACAGGGAGTAGAACCAGCCTAGGAGAACGAAGTTTGTTGCAGTCAAGAAAGATGAAAAGGAGTTGGAGATCTGAAGACCACTTTGATATCAGATGTGGAGATGCAGAATTTGGAGTTTGCCAAGCTGGTTTCCTGTCTTGTCTTGGGGAATACAGTTAAGTGATTGGAGACTTTGAACTTTGGACTTTTAACATCATTGAGACTGCTATAGACTAAGGGGACTTTGGAAATTAGACTAAATGTATTTTTCATTATGCTATGATTAAGTGTGGTCCCCCATAGACTCATATGTTTGGACAAGCCTATGGGAGGCAAGGAGTGGAATGTGATGGTTTATGTATGGCCCAGGGACTGGCACTATTAGGTGGCATGGCCTTGTTGGAGTTGGTGTGCCACTGTGGGTGTGGGCTTAAGGCCCTCACCCTAGCTAGTTGGAAGTCAGTCTTCTGCTAGCAGCCTTTAGATAATGTTGAGCTCTTCACTCTGCCTGTACCATACCTGCCTGGATGCTGCCATGCTCTTGCCTGGATGATAATGGACTGAATCTCTGAACCTGTAAGTCAGTCCCAATGAAATGTTGTCTATATAAGAAAAAAAAAACAGAGCTTCCTTGAATCACATTAGTAAAATAAATGTTGGTGTTTTAGGTAACTACACACAGTGAGTCTGCAGCTAGTTTATCTACTCCCACCTAAGGAGTGGTGAACTTTGTCTCAGAGTTTGACTTGCATAATATATATTTTTAATTAATGTTCTACACCTCAGTCAGTTCAAAACTTGTTTGCATATGTTTTGTACTAAAATTTTCAGAACCTCTGATTCTTTTAAATTGATAACCATAGTCCATGCTATTTTTTTTCTCATATCACACAAGGCAGTACATGCATGCTGACATAACATATGACTAAGGTATAAGAGAAAATGTGTCATGTGCAACATGCACAGATTCATCTGTTAGTCATACACTCTTAGGATTCAGTGTATAAAACTGTTGGTAGGTGGTAGGTGGTAGGTGTTCATGTTTGGATGTGGTCTGAGGCTGTCCCTTCAAAGTTCAAGTGATAAAGGCCGAACTCCAGTGTGGTGGAGTTTGGATGGAAGTCTTTTAGGAGGAAGGTGTAATGGAAGATGATTAGGCCTTGGGCACTTGAATCAATCACCTGGCTTCACAAAGTCTCCTCTGTTAGCATTCCTTTCCCAGGGATGAAGGAAACCTTCTTGACACAGCAAGAAGACCTCTCTGGGAGTCAAATAATTGGCCCCAGATCCCAGAATTTATCCACTTTAGCATTTCAAAGTGTGAGTTAACTAAGTTCTTTTCTTTACCAAGCCTCAGCTTTTTTGCTTTGTCATGAGAAAATAGATTAAGGCAATACCTGTTTGGCATTTGTAAACGTATCCGTTAAACGCTGCAAGCTTATGTAAAGGAAACCAGCTTCCAGTGGGCCTCCAATACATCAGTTCAGGTTCCATGCGAGAACTGACTGATGTATGTCAAGATGAAATGGACAAACCTGTAGAAGATAACCTCATTTTCTACTAGGCAAGGCTCACAAATATTTGGGGATACGTTGCTCTTAAAAAGGCAGAATGATCGAGTGGTAGTTCCTCTTTCTCTCCTCCACAATGTTTCGTGTGTTCCATAAGGCAAGCATTGTCTTTTTCTCAGAAAAGCCTGATATCTTTCAGTGCAAACATACAGGAGGAAGCTACTGTGGCACAAGACAGCATTTCATTCATCCACGCCTGGCATTTGGGAAGATAACATGCATACATTTCAAATTTATATTTCTCCAAAGGAATGTAAAATCTGAACACCTTTCTTGTCTGGAGTAAGGACAATCATCTGGTGCACGCTACTTACAACACTCATGGAAACAGTGTTTCACCAAGACATCCACATAGGAAGAGACATTGACATAATCAGCATCAATGGCAGTATCGGAAAACTTGGACTGATAGCTTTGACAAAGAATTCTACAAAGGGACCATCAGTATTGTATTTAATGTGATGCCATCAGTCATTCCAACCATACTGACACTTCTTCATGGAATTTTGTAAATTCATCGATCTACAACTGTGAACCGAGTTATTTTTCTGTGGTCAGATAGATTAAAGGAATACACTTGAAAATAACACCTTAGGAAACTTTTAATAAGAGACTCAGCAATCCAGTAGTGAGATGCAGCCCAGTCAGAGGACCATCTGAGTAGCTAGAGGTCCTTCTAAAAGCAAGTGAGCATTACTGCTTTTAAATCTACTAATGCAAATATAAGAATCTGCAACGTGGCCACTATGGGAAATTGTGCAACCTTAATTTTTCTATGACTAGTCTTACAAATCACCCAGTCTACCCTCATTTGTATTCATTAGAAGCAGCCGAGTAGTTCTTGAAGACACAGTGATGTACTTTAGAGGAAGAAGGGTCCAAAGTTTTTAAATGATACTTGTTATCATTTTAATGACAGCTATTGGTTACTGTGGTGGTTTGAATGAGAGATGTCCCCCCAGAGTCTTCAACATTTGAATACTTAGATCTCAGTTGGTGGAGCTGTGTGTGGGAGGCTCAGGTGACCCAGCTTCGTTGAAGGAAGTCACTTGAAAATGCTTCACCTACACCCAGTTTGCTCTTTCTAGTTTGTGCTCACAGTTCAAGGTATGATCGACTTCCTGCATGGGTCACCATTCTCGCTGGCCACCATGCCTCTTCATCATGATGGGCTTGTAACCCTCTAGAACCATAAGCCAAAATAAATCCTCAATTCTATAACTTGCCCTTGTCATGATACTTTTATCACAACTACAGAAGGCAACTAATAATGTTACCAATAACTTATTAGATAATAACTTACAACATGATTTTTGAAATAGCTTAGAAATGTTATATCCTGGGATGTTGCTAGTCTTTGAAGCATGTATTTCCTTGAAGAAAAACAGTAATTTTTTTTTTTTTTACAAGCACCATTTAGTTTTCTTAGAAATAGTTCCCTCTGGACATTTTAACTTCTACACAGAATGTTGTGATAAGTTGCTATTGAGCCACTGCTAACTGAGGAGCAAGAGGGATCAGGAAATCTGTGAGATGACTCCTGTGTATCCATGCTTGGAAGGGAAGCTGTCCCTCACTGGTTGTCATCAATTACTGAGATTTGCCCTCTGAATGAGGCGGATGGTCAGAGCTCACATTTCAGATCCCAGTGTTCTTCTGTGAACACTGCAGCGTGCTTCCACAAGCTTGCCACGGTTGGTGGACTGGTCAAAGGATAGAAGCAGCAAACGTTGGAGGATCATGAAGAGAAGGAAGAAGCTGGTGTGGAAAGAGGGCAACATAGTTATGGGAGGAAGACTCGACAGAGGACTGTGAGAGAGAAGTTAGATAGTAACAGTGGTTTTCTGGACTCTTCTTTCTCCTCTGCTTCTGAATATGAGCTTGGGGAATTGTTTCCTGTTTGTTTACTTCTTATCTTCAGAAGCCATCTTTGGGAAGATAGGAATCAGAGAGAACAAGAAGAGAGAAGTGACTCTCTACCAGTGTTCTTGGGCTGTCTCCAAACCTCCCACTGTGTTTCTCTTCGTGAGAATTTTTTTGAAGCTGCTGGCTCGCTAATTCTCCATGACTGCAGAGGTTATTTTCAGGGCTTGGGAGGAGTCATCCCCATCAGTTCAGTCAGTTCATGGTAGTTTGGCTCTTAGCGATTGATTCAAGATTAAACATGTGCATTCCCAATGTTATGCCAGAATGAACATCTACTACTTGGAAAGGAATAGAGAGCTTACAATTCCATTGCTCTTGTAGAAGACACCCTCACATCCCCAGCTTAGTTAACAATACCCAGGTTAATTCCAAGTTTACAAAGAGTGTCAGAAGGCAGGGAGAACTCCAGTCCATAGGATACAAGAGACCCCCCAGACAGATGGATGGGTGTAAGCCGAGACTCTGCCACCTCTTTAAGACACTTGACCTTCCATGCCTTGCCTTTCCAATCCAGATAATAGGGATATAATATGCAAAACTGAGGTCTGGGGAGAACGTACTTTAAGAAATAACATATTGAAAATATTGAGCATACTGTGTGGTATATACTAGCATATTCAATATTATTAAGACCAAAATTGAACTTTCTTTTACTGTGCTAAGTCTGGGTTGATTGTTATTATAAGTTGCAAATTAAGAACAACTAGTGATAAATGATATGTTCTCCTCAATAATCTCTATGAGGCTTTCCATTAAAAAAAATCAGATAAAGATATTTTGCTTTCTCAAGAAGTAGCCTAAATATATAATTTCAGTTTTGTGGTGGTTTTAATACTTCCAGAATTTCTTTCAATTACTTGAATTTCTCTTCCCACCCCTCCCATCTCTCTATATGCATGTGAGTGTGTGTGTGTGTGTGTGTGTGTGTGTGCAGCATGCATGGGTGTATATTACTGTGCATGTGGAAACACTTGGATCCTCTGGAGCTGGAGTTACAGGTGGTTGTGAGCTGCCTGACATGGGTATTGTTAACTAAGCTGGGGATGTGAGGGTGTCTTCTACAAGAGCAACAGGCACCTTTAAATGCTGAACCATCTCTCTAGCTCCTTGTGGTGGCTTTAACCTTATCATATTGCCATTGGTCTTCATTCTTTTTTCATTTTAAAGGGGGGAAAACTAAATTACCAACTAAGCCCTGAAACTAAAGCCTTCTATCCTTTATCCATGTGAATCTAATACCAGAATAACTATACTGTGAAGTATCTTGGCTGGGGAACACAGAATTTCTTATTTAGTACTTCCATTGGCCATCCACAGAAAGCAAGTGGGTGCTCACAATTGCAAACTTTGCAGTTCTGTGTAAGGATGGCTGCAGCCTTCCAGAATATAAATATTACCTCGGTTTGACGACAGAAGAGGAACAATGAAGAACATATGCTTCCATTCAGCAGTGTGTAACCAGTAGCCTTTCTATGCAGCAGGCATATATTAATCCAATAATTCAATTGCCTTCCTTGGCACGGCTAAGAGTGAGTTGCCCCAGATGTCCCAGTGTGGGAGGCAGGCAGGAGGGTCTAGTTAAGCCTGGCAGTGTGGAATGCACTATCATTAAGGAAGTGTTATCCGCAGAGAACTGCCAGCTAGAGGAAATGGGGTGTTCCCCACCATGGCCGGTGGCCGGTGCCTGGAACTTGTCTTTTCTCCAGCACGTGGTATGGCACAGTAGGCCTTCCATGGTCTGCATGTCTCAGCCAAGTCTCCTGTTCTTGGGAGAGGCCTTGGGAGCAGCTGTGCAGAGAAGGGTGCCCATTCCTGAGGGAGGGGTGTGTCCCCACTTAGAGAGCAGGATGCAACTGCCACTAGCTGGTGAAGTGGGAAAGTGGAGGCTCTGGCTGGGCCCTCTTGTCAGGATGGCCTCCGTGGCAGCTTTCTAAGGAAGTTGAACCCTTCAGCCTCGTAGGACACGTTGCAGGTGTGAGCAAAGAACTCACCCGCTCACAAGCGACTCTCGATTCGGCCCCCATTTTTCTCAGGCTTTTTGATGAAAGCTTAAAACACTGTACAAAGTAAAGGAGTGTGGGGCTGAATGGTTGCTTTTTTTTTTTAAAGCAATGTATTTAATATATGACCAGCCACTTTGACGTTATTTTAAGAAAACTCAAAATTATCAGCCTTTGAAGAAAATAATTCCTGATACTTTATCAAGAAAATATTTTTATTCATTCTCTCTCTCTCTCTCTCTCTCTCTCTCTCTCTCTCTGGAGTTAAATTCAGAGCTAGGTAAACACTCTACCTTTGAGCTGTATCCAGAGTATTCTCCTCTCTTGCTTGCCACCTCCCCCTTGCTGCGGTTGCTTGCCTCAGTTTCCCCTGAGAAGGAGGAACTAAGCCACTGGCATCTCATTTGGGCAATGAAGCCTAAATAACATTCATAGTCAAATGGATGTGCCAGGCCTGACCCCATAAAGATCACTACCTCTTAATCCCTTTATTTCCAACCCCCTATGGCACAGAATGCCTTCTTCTTGATCCGACAGTTGTGAGGTGTGTAGGAAGAGCTCAGGGTGGAGGTGGTGGCTCACAGATGTAATCACATCACTCCAGAAGATGCCGATTTTTAGGCCGGTCTGAGCTACACAGCTACCAGTGTCACATGCAAGTCCCTGCGAGATTGTCATACACGCGCGCCCGCATGTATGGGGGGGGCGCGCACACACACACACACACACACACACACACACATACACATTCACATATATGAAATGTGTTGCTAGAGCGTTCATGGTTGGACATGTCCTGAAAGGAAGCAACGGGGTTTGAGAACAGTGTAGGGGTCCAGGGCTCCTTTTAATTGCTCAATCCAATTTGGCCTAGGCCAGGCCTATGCTAAAAAAGCTTGGCCTCTAGTCGAATTTCTCCATTTTGTGGACTCCCAGCTACACAGGGCACCAGCAGGGGGCGGCGTTGTCACGCAGCTAGATCTGCGTGGGCGACACCCCTGCATCCTGTCCCTCAACTCATTAGCCGCACAGGTTAGGCTGCTAGGCCAGGGCTGCCTAAATTCAGAGGCTGGTTCTCTGGAGTTGTCTAGGGTCATGGGGGTAATGGCTGTTCATCTCAGGGCCTCTCATCTCTACCCTGACTGTCTCCGCCCACAGTCTCTACCTGGAGCAAGGACTGCAAAAGCACTGCTTTGAAAGGAGGCAGCGGGGCGGTGGAGGAAGTGGACAAGCGAAAGTAGGGAGCTTTCTAGCAAACACTATGGTGCCAGAGCGCTGAGATAACCTTTTCCAATCCTTAAGCGCTACACTGGCAACTGAAGCTGGAGGGGGAGAAACTTCACGACTTTTAAATTTGCCCTTTATGGCCGGTCAGAAGCCAGACCCTACTTAGATCATTGACGTTTTATTCACTTAAGAACTGAGACTCTTAGAGACTGCGAGGAACGCGCTTCGCCTCCCTGGTCTGAGCGGAAGGACCGCCACCCTTGCGGCGATTTTCGTGCACTGTTGGGGTTGCGCTCAAAGACCCCGCCGATTGGCCGCGAGCCCGCGGAGCTGTGTGATAGGCGACGCGCGCCTGCCCAGCTCGCGCGCAGCAGCTGGACGCACACTCAGGCTGGCTGACTGGCACCCGACTGACTTCCCCAGCACTTCTCGAGGTTTCGAGAATCGAAACTCAGTTTTCAGCAAACCCTCCCCCTCCAGCACACAGACTGACTGTGCGTGACCAGTTGCCTCTGGAGACCACACTTGGCCCAGGGTCCTTAGTGGAATCAGCGGTCTAGCCACAAACGGACAGTGTTGGGGGAATCTCCAGGAGACCCAGAGTTACGCGGCAATGACGCGCTACATCCAGCCAGAAGGCTAGGCTTGGGAAGTTTCTGCAGTTGCGTGATTTTTAACCCTGATCCAGTTTTGATGGCCATCTATCACATTTGAGGCAAAGTGTCTCCTCTTTAGGGATGTGTGTGTGTGTGTGTGTGTGTGTGTGTGTACGTGCAGAAATGGATAAATCTACACGTAGGAGCCACAGGCAACTGTCTGTGCACATAGCCAGAGGCTGCGCACCCTGGCCTGGCTCCAGCCGCCCTGAGCTCCGGCGACAGTCCACCCAGCGCTGGGGGCGGTGCTCTATGCAAATGAGAGGGTGTGGCGAGCGCTGCGCTCTGGGGCCCCGGAAGCGCGGAGAAGCCCGGTATAAAAAAAGTACTGAAGACATTTCCCCCCACACAACTGCTAAAGCTCCAGAGACGCGAGTGTGCGCGGTGGCATCGGCGGCGTCGAGAGCCGCCACCTCCGAGATCACCGCAGCGGGGACGCGGGCGGGGCACGGGCAAGGGGCGGGAACTCTCAGGGCGCGGCGGGGGTCGGCGCGGAGAAGTCGCGGGCCGCTGCCGGGAGCGCACTCGCAGCTCCTGCGAAGTGTGTCCGCCTCGCGGTTCCTTACTCGCCTGCGCTCCTAGAAGGGGCGGCCGCCTCCAGGTGACACAGACGGGACTCTCGCTTGTGCTTTCCAGATGCATCAGAGATACTTTTGGTGCGGGGCTGCTCTGCGGGGCGCGGCGCGCGGTTGGGCATTAGGGTCGGTGAGGGTTGGGGGAGGAGGGCTTCTATGGGCAGCTTCTGGGGCGTCACGATCGGGGAGGGGGAGCCCAGGCCCCTCGGCGGGACCCCTGTCCCCGCACCCCCACACCTCCCTGCCGCTCCCCTAAACCCACTCTTTCCTCTTAGGACTGACCAAGGCCAAGTGGCGTTCAGCGGGCACTACATGGCCGAGGGCGAAGGGTACTTTGCCATGGCAGAGGACGAGCTGACCGGCGGCCCCTACATCCCCCTGGGTGGTGACTTCGGCGGCGGCGGCAGCTTCAGCGACCGCTGCTCGGACTATTGCGAAAGCCCCACGGCGCACTGCAACGTGCTGAACTGGGAGCAAGTGCAGCGGTTGGACGGCATTCTGAGCGAGACCATCCCGATCCACGGGCGCGGCAACTTCCCCACGCTCGAGCTGCAGCCGAGCCTGATTGTGAAGGTGGTGCGGAGGCGCCTGGAAGAGAAGAGCATAGGTGTCCGCGACGTGCGCCTCAACGGTTCGGCCGCCAGTCACGTCCTGCACCAGGACAGTGGCCTGGGCTACAAGGACCTGGACCTCATCTTCTGCGCTGACCTGCGTGGGGAAGAGGAGTTTCAGACTGTGAAGGACGTCGTGCTGGATTGCCTGTTAGACTTCTTGCCCGAAGGGGTGAACAAGGAGAAGATCACACCGCTCACTCTCAAGGTAAGCCACCTGATGGGCTTGGGCACAGCGGGGGCGGGGAGAAAGCAAGCCCGACTTGTCTTAACTGCGGACAGTATGGCGTAGTGAGTACGTTTATTTATTTTTTATTCTTTTTTTTTTTCACGAGCGAACTAATGTGCGTGAGTGGTGTGGAGTGTTTTAGTTTCCTGGGAGCTACAGCGCCACAACTCTGCTTCCTCCTCTGCATTTCCTTCTCTTCCTTCTCTCTACGGGTTAACTCTTGACTTTCCTCGCTGGACTCCTGTCCAGAGTATAACGTGATTGGTGGAAGGATGGAATGATGTAAATAATTTTTTTTGAGTCATCTTGTGATCTAGACTTTGGGAAAATAGCAGCCCGAAGCAGAACTAAGTCAATGGGGTTTTATTGTATTGGAAAATGTGAATAGATCCTTACTCTGGATTCAACTGGAAACGCTGGACTCCAGCGTTTAAGATCTTTGATGCTTTTCCCTGTTAATTCTCGAGTGGAGTTGAGGGTGTAGTGGTGTGCCCCTCCCCTTCGGTTTAGGTGACGTTTTGTATAATTAATTAAAGTTGTCTGAAGGCAATTTAGTTCCTCTTTGGCTGTAACTCTGGAGTGTCGCTGGAGGGACACACCAGACTGATAAGATTGATTGCCTAAGGGGGAGGAGAACTGGGTGGTTGGAGACAAGGGTGAGAGAGGCCACTCGCGACACTGTCTGCGTCTCTGTGGATACTTGGGTGAATATTGTGCCTATCAGACCATCTTCAAAAAATAACATTTGAAGTCAGACATGACAACAGAACGTCTTAGTATGCTGCTGCGTCTGCCAAAAGCCTCAAACTATTACTTCTAGTCTCTTTCCCAGACGGCAAAACTACTCGTTAAATGTATTTTTCCCCCTGTTTTCCGAAGACTGTTTAAGCTTGTAGGTAGTGTTTTGCTGAAACGTAACAAAACAAACAGGAAGGAGCAAAATAATTCTCAGCAAAGAAGCCGAGACGCATTTATTGTTCCTTTGCTCATTTTCTCGTTTTATCTTTTGCATCGTAGGAAGCTTATGTGCAGAAAATGGTTAAAGTATGCAATGATTCTGACCGGTGGAGTCTTATATCCCTGTCAAACAACAGCGGCAAAAATGTGGAGCTGAAGTTTGTGGATTCCCTTCGGAGGCAGTTTGAATTCAGCGTAGATTCTTTTCAAATCAAATTAGACTCTCTTCTCCTCTTTTACGAGTGTTCAGAGAACCCAATGACTGAGACATTTCACCCCACCATAATCGGCGAGAGTGTCTATGGTGATTTCCACGAAGCCTTTGATCACCTTTGCAACAAGATCATTGCCACCAGAAACCCAGAGGAAATAAGAGGGGGAGGCCTGCTTAAGTATTGTAATCTCTTAGTGCGGGGCTTCAGGCCTGCCTCCGAGGAGATCAAGACCCTCCAGAGGTACATGTGTTCCAGGTTTTTTATTGACTTCTCAGACATCGGAGAGCAGCAGAGAAAGCTGGAGTCCTACTTGCAGAACCACTTCGTGGGCTTGGAAGACCGCAAGTATGACTATCTCATGACCCTTCATGGAGTGGTAAACGAGAGTACGGTGTGCCTGATGGGACATGAAAGGAGGCAGACTTTAAACCTTATCACCATGCTAGCAATCCGGGTGCTAGCTGACCAAAATGTCATTCCTAACGTGGCTAACGTCACTTGCTACTACCAGCCGGCCCCCTATGTTGCAGATGCTAACTTTAGCAATTACTACATTGCACAAGTTCAGCCAGTATTCACATGTCAGCAACAGACATATTCTACTTGGTTACCCTGCAATTAAGAATCATTTAAAAAAAAAAGTCCCATGGGGAAGCCATTTCAAATAAGATAGGGGGAAAAAAAAGAAAGAAAAAAAAAAGAAAGGAGGAAAAATTATGACACAACACCAAAAAGGGGAGTGACCCGGTCCTAATTAGGGATGTGTTTTGTGCGCCGAGGACTTGCTCCTGATTTTAAAGTTGGCAATGCTTATGGCTCTTTCCATCCATAAGGGAGCATGATCTGAACTCGTCACCCTCCCTAGCCACCCACCCTACCTGTGGTCTCTACCCAATTGGATTGTATCATGAAACAAAAGAGGCCTGTTAGTAAAAACAGCCAGGTTCTCCCAAAATAACAAGAGAATTTTAAAAAAAAAAGAAAAAAAAGAAAAAAAAAAAGAAAGGCTTGATTCTTGACAACATGGGTTTGCAGTAGCTACTCCCATAGCTCTGCCGTAGGGAAGGGGAATGGTGGGGACACTTTTAAGATGGCATTCACAAATGGTGAAATATGGAGGAGGAGGAGGAGGAGGAGGAGGAGGAGGAGGAGGAGGAGGAAAGCCTTGCCTGTCACTTGAGGAGGTCAGAAAGCAGGGCTACTGGTAGGTATTACCATCTGTCTTGAAATGAGTGATCTCTTTGGAATGATCCTGTTTTCCTCATAGAAACAGCTCAATCCAAACCAACAGTAGGTAGGTCGATGCTGTCCTCATAACAAACAGCAGGACTTAAGGATGGCACGACCCATTAATTCCAGCTTCGTGCATAGCTTGCGGGTTTTTTTTTTTCTTAAATTTTATTTTAAATGTGAAGACGCAAGCAAAAAACAGCTGTAGCCAAGAAAACGTGCTCAAGGACCAAAGATTTAACAGATAAAAATCCCCAAGCAGAAGAGATAGAATAGCATATATAAAGAGTTACTATATTTGTTACACACCAATACACATCAAAGTGCCTGTTGCTTTCAGAAGATTTGAAGTGGAAAAGGTTATTTTATGGCTTAATAATTATTTTATTTTATCAGGGACTCAAGGAAAAAAAAATAAAACAACATATAAGCTTGTGAATGGTGGAGGAAATGCCCTATTTTTTTTCTTTTTTGGCAAATACCTATATAAAGTTGATATTGTTTGGTGTGATGTTATCATAGGTACGTATATATTGTTTGTGTGTATACACACGCATATATGTGATATGTATGTATATATACACACACTACTATGTCTATGACCTAAAATAATGTATCAAATAGGAAAATTCTAAATACAGTGCTTTTTATGTTTTTGGTAGGTTCTTAGAAGACATGGGCACACTGCAATGACAACTTAAAACCTATAAAAATAAGACAAGTGGAGGGAAATGAGTAATATATTTGATAGGAAAAGCAGAGATTATACATTTTAGTGAGTTTTTTCTTATTTTCAGTGAACCAGAGAACTTCACAAATGGGAGAATATTTGGTAACATACTTTTTAATTGACTTGACCTGACATTTTGAGAGTCTGAGCCCCTCCCCATTAAATAAATAGAATCACATGCCCTCAAGGCTTAGAACTTGTGGATCATGGACCAGGATAATTAAATCCATAATTGCGAAAAAAATTTCTGGAACCTGAACACTACTTCTTAATATTTAAATGAAAATACAAATGAGTGCATTCTACATTTTGGACCACTAGAATTTAATAAATGTGAAATGACCCTTTTTAAAGAGTATTTGCACAACTACATAAAGTTTATATATAGGATATATATATTATATATATATATATACATTTTATAAATTTATCCAATATGAAATATGTTTGATCTGGTTGTCACACTGCATAGAAATATTTAGTACTGTACCTTAAATTAAATCACTTTGTACTCAATCAAACCCAACTTTAGTTTTCTCTCCCAAGAGACCATTTGTTTACCTTTGTGACATGAACTGATATTTTCATGTTCAGTGAAACTAACTCCTTTCCTAGCCCTGTAGACACTGGTCTCTGAAAAAATACATTTCACAAACAAACCAAATGCATTCAAAACCTTCCTTTCTTGTTGTGAAACAATCACACAGTCCCCTTGAACCTTCATGAATGACTGCTAAGTATGGTAATTCCTCTACAGTGCCAGTCAGTTACAGAGAAGCTAGGGTGAACTTAACACTCTCACATTGGCAATGATGCTATCTCTCAGCATCTCTCAGCTTCTCCTGGACAGGTTAGTCCAGGTTGATGTGTCTGGACCACCCTTCTGTGCATCTGTATTTGAAGCCTTACCAGAAACCAGATTGGCTTGATGTAACTGCTTCCCTGTGAAGCCTCACCAAGCTGCCAGTGCCCCCAACACTGCCACTCTCTTTTATAGGGAACTGATCTTACTCCCATGGTGGTGGTGGTTCAGTTTTCCACTTCACCTCTCTGCATTTGAAAGATCATATGCAAAGTCCCAGGAAACCTTGTTCAGCTTGCAGATGGAGCCTGGAACTCACCTATCAGAAACCACAATCTAGCCTGCTTAGCTCTCCTGCAAGTTTTCCTGGACTGCTGGGGGGCAGAGGCTCATCTGGTGACCTGGTTTCTGCTCGTGCTAACTCTGCATATATGAGTTGCCCATTGTTTTGAAAAGTCTGGAGATCTTGGGCTCTGCCATAGTAGCAACCTGTTGTTAATTTACAGCACAGGTTTTTGTTTGAAGGGGCCTTATTAGGAAAATGCCTTTCATTTACTTTCTCAAGTATTTCTATTCCTTGCTTGCTTACTCCCTGGCTGGTAGCTTAGTCAAAAGTACCAGCACATGGCATTCGGATAGAACAGGCTGTGTTCAAGGCAACTCTTGGCCTTTAACCCTTATATAATTTATTTCTATTTTGTGCATACTATAGTCCTGTGCATCTGTAGTTGAACATGCAAGGGAATGTATGTCTCTCTTTGTGGATGTGTGGCCTAACAATCTGAATGTCAGAGCGAAGGACAGCTGTCTCTGCATCTAATCAGTGCCCACGGTTTCTTTGCTCGTGTGTTTGTCTGGCCTAGTGTCCTGTTACTTTGAAACAGGGAGAAGTTCTGCCTTCTGGAGGTTCTTCTCATGTGTCCAGTCTGGCATGTCAGAGAACACTTAGACTGTGACCATGTCCTTTTACAAAGTTTACTTCATCTGTAGTAAATTCAACTGCCTCAAGAACTCTTGCAGGGGGATGGACTTTCAAAAGTTGAACGGAGAGCTTGCGCTCTTTGGTATAGTTAGACTGTTTTGACCTGGGTCCAAAACAACACAAGGATGGGCAGAATATTCAAGCCAAGCAGGATATGAAATAAGAAGTGAGCATATCGTTTTTACCACCCCTTCTGTTTGCTGTTGTTGGTTGCTTTACCGTGCATATCCTTGTTTTAATGCAATGCTTGTTAAATAAATATTGTGAACTATTTTGTAAATGAAATGTATTATGTTAAAAAGCTGTCAGCAGCTGTCAAAAATAAGCTTTTGTTGTGAAAGAAAAATGTGTGTTAGATAAAAACAAAAACAAAAACAAAAAAAGTCAAAAAATATCCTGTTTTCATATATAGCACCTATCTGAATATACTCTTTCTTTAATATTTCTTTTAGCATCACCATTTCAGTTCTGTGGAGGGATCTCCGTGTCACGTGTTGTCATAGTAATGGCTTGCTAAGAAATAAGTGATAACCGTACAAAGTGGGCGGTGGTGGTGGTGAGGGGCTTGGGGAGACTTGCTGCAAAGCTTCGCAGGACTTAAGAGGCTCTGTTTACTGTAGACCCTCCCTCCCACCTCCCTACAACCATTGCCTGCTCTGAGTTGTCCTACTACAGCAAGCTGCACCCTGGGTCACTCTTGGAATGTTTTGACAATTGTGTGTCACAGGCAGTAAAAGGAGTTGATGGGAAATGGACTCTTCAAAACTGACATGTTCGTATCAGTGCTAGAGGGAACAGATTGTGAATTTTGTTTACAGCATCCAATATTTGGATTTTTTGTTTTTGTAAATAAAAAGAAGTTATTTTTTTCTATTGATCTGTGTCTGCTCTATTTGGTGTTTAATGTGCTAAAGATCATGTCCTCTGAACCCCAAACTGTGTACACTGTGAAACATGAGGCATACACAGGGAGCAGACTAGCCTTTCAAAGCATATTGCAGCTTAAGAAATGACAGTGTCCAACCTCCAGTCAGACCATCTAAATGACTCAAACAGCTTCAAAAGAAACTAGCTATTCAATGCCAAAAATTTTTGTCTGGGTATAAACTTAGCAGGGTTAAGTGACCCAGAAGACAAAGCTGTTTTCAGTATCAGTAGTTTCCAGACTCTCAGCTCTGAACTTCAGGATTCTGGTAGTTTTGAATAGGCTTGGCTTTTTATGAGTAACCCAACAACTTTGATTCCATTATCAGTGTTAGTTAAATATCATTTATCTGATGCAAAATTATGATATTCAATAGGATGTTTAATTTATATAAGAAATAAATATTGATAATCAACAATGGGAAGAAGCAGAAAAATGATTGAGTTTTGTGTGTGTGTATGTGTGTGTGTGTGTGTGTGTGTGTGCATTTACACACACACTCAGGTAAGTTTTCTCTAGGTGCTAGATTACTAAATATTACCCTTTGGTCAAGCACTCAAGAATTCTCTTAAGATTAGTGGGGTTCTACACTATTAGGAATAGGTTTTCCTTGTGGAGTTTGGAGCCTTTTTTAATATTAGCAGCATGAGAGTTTGGTAAACCTGTATCACAATAGGACGTGTGCTTATAAGAGCCAGGCGAAGCCATGATGGTGAATAAAACATATGGTTGTCTATGAAAGGGGCACTTGTGGCTTTAAAAACACCTTCTTCATACACATATCACACCTACACATACACACACATCACACACATATACATATACATCACACACATAATGTACATCACACACATATACACATATCACACATACATTTACATATACACACATCACACACATATACACACATCATACACATACACATCACACATCACATACCATACACATCATACACACATCAGACACATCACAGAGATGACACACAGATCACACACATCACATATACATTATATACACATCACACACATCACACATATCACACATATCACAACATTACACACACATCATACACATCACACACACATCACACAACACACATCACACCCATATCATATACACATCACACACATATACACCTCACACATCACTCACACATCACACATATATATACACACACCACGCATACATCATATATCATACATCACACACATCATACATCATACACAGCACACACAGCACACATAAAGCACACACACAAACACCACACCATCACACACACAACATACATCAAGCACACACAGACAAATACAAGTTAGCTATTTGGTTAAATACTGGCATTTGTGCGTCATTCTCTTCTTCCTTTCTTATAACCTTTTCATTACTCCACAACCAGTCCTTCACATTTCTTTGGCCATAGCTTAGTTCTTTTAAAAATAAGAGTTGGATAAGGATGGTATGTATTAAATTCCTCCTGTGCTTGCCTTCATCCTGCCATTTCTACTCAAATTGCCAGGCTGCACTTAGTGAACCTGTCCTTTCCTTTGGAAGCTCATTCTTTAAATATTCAATTCCTTTAATAAGAAAAAGAAACCATGGTGATTAATAATCAAAATGGAAATTATACTTGTCTTTAAAGCCATACTGCCATGGTTAATTTAAAACTATTGTATATTTCTGAAATGAAGCCATAATTTGCTCCTCAGAACAAAGTTTGAAATCAGTGACAGGAATATCTTGACAAATGCATTCAGGCAGGAGAGTGGGCGGAGGAGTCATTTGAGAGCACAGTGGCTCTCACTAGCCAGGGCCTACATCTTGGTTTCCAGTGCTGCACTCCAGTAGAAGTGACTGGATCTAAACCAAGGGACAGAGAAGAAAATATATATGCATGAGGAACATGGAACTTCAGAAACAATGAAAAGCTTAAAAACAGATTAGAATGGTGGGAGTGGGGATAGAGCTCCAGTGGATGAAGCTGGAACTTGCACAGCAAAATCAATAACTATTTGGATAATAACCAACCTAATAAAATATCCATGCAGCAGCAGCACTGATCCAAAAGACTTGAGTAACACAGGAAATCAGATGAGGATACAGGTTCTTCATGTAGTATTCAAAATAATCTATGTTAAATACTGAACCCTCAGTGAAGGAGATATTAACTTCACCTCCTAAGTATGGGCAGTCTACCTGTGTTCTACAACTAATACAGAGACCCGAAAAACCTTATATGGAACAGCTGATCATGGTCAACATCAATAGGGCACACTTTACACCTAAACTTGAGAGGAATTCATTCTACTTAGTACCAGGCTAGTAATCCTTTGTCACTGAACAAAGACAGTCTGAAAACTACCCAAAGCAAGGGAATCCACAAAGGAGACATGGCACCAAATGTAATGTGGGATCCTGGAACAGAAAAACAAAAACATAAACAAAAGAAAACTTGAAGTAATAACCTAGGGAGTATGAGTGTAGTATTCTGGAATAGTCATGTTCTCATGCTGTTTAGTCAGCTGTGATGAGCATACCATATTGACGTATGATGTCAACAATAGGGGAAGCTAGAAATGGGTCCATGAGATGCTAGGAGAGCTCCATGATTTTCATAATCTTCTCTTAATCTGGGACTATTCCCAAAGCATTTATGAACTATGAAAACCAGGTGGCCCTTCCTCACTAGTTCCACACAATGATTTCATTTGTCAAAAGAATAATGAATGTTGTAGTAGCCATGTCCCCTCCATATTGAGATAATATGAGATGAAGCTATAATATATAATATATATTATATGAAGCTAATATATTATATACTAATATAATAATATAACAATATTAGTATATAATAATATTAGTATATATTAATATAATATATAATAATATAATAAGCATATACACACACACACACACACACACACACACACACACACATATGCTCAAACCTCTCAGAGAAGCCTTACTTGGACATTCTGGGGGAGGGGAGAATATAATTAAAGAAAGCCTAATCTATCAGCAATGTTCACCTGAAGGGTTGCTTAGAAATTCTTTGCAAGAGATCATGATAACATTGTTGCCAGTGTTACAAGTATAATATTCAACAACAAAGTGTGTGTGGTAGTAGGTTATTCTTTGTTATTGATAACCAACTCCAAATTTATTTGCTTACTTATGCTTATCTCATCAGACAGCAGGCCTTCTTTAGAGAGAGCGACATCTATGCTCAAATTTCCTTTCCTAGTGCAATAACTGCAATTTGAAACAGTTAAAAATGGTGTCTACTAGTAGATGCCTTTAGCAAAGCTAAAAGCAGCCATCCCAGCCTAGCAGTTTAGGAAGCTGGTTGAGACCTAGGCTTTCTTGCTTGGGGATGCAATGCACCTGAACTCCAGGGATTTATGAGTGTGTGGTAAGTTGTGGAAAATCCCCTCAGGATCCCCTTCAGAAACTATTGATTTCCCAGGACAGTGTGTACTTATTAGTGATGCCAGGGTTCTGCAGCATCATCTGGCTATGTCATTAGAACAAGGCTGAAATGCTATCCTTTTTTTAAAAACCAGAATTCAGTGCAATAGGCTTCCGTGGGCATGGCAGATGCTGCTGCGTGTTCTGTGCATCTATTCATCATTACTTAGGCTTTGGATTTTTTTCTATATCTCTTCAAACAAGGCCAAACAGGGCTCTTTTTTAACTGGAGAGAATTAAAAGTCATTAAAGGACTTTAAGAGGGTTCTAGGTGTCAGGTACCAGAGAAATGAAGAACAGCAAATCCAGTTACGTTCAAAGCTTGAAGCTAGGGTTGTCAGATTTAGAAATAAAGACGCAGAACACCCTGTATATCATCGTAACAAACTTCATATCAATAATGGTCTTTTATGAAAAGTCACATTTGGTTCATGCCTACACTATCATACTATCTACATATATCTGAAAGTCAGACTTCACTGAGAGTTCTGCATTTCATGAGGTAAACTGAAAACCCACTTTAGACTCATGGAACCTAACGCAGAGTTTCCTACAGTTTGAGTAAAGGATATTTTACAGCTTGTTTTACCTAATGTTTGTGTGCCATTCAATGCTACATCAGCACAGAGCACTACAGCAGTCAACCTTCCGAAGCATGGCTCATTCATTCATTTTAATAGATAATGAGTGCATTTTATGCGTTTAGCCTTGTGCTGAGCTCTGAGGTGGACCCATTTATGTTAAGTGGAAGATTTATGTTTCTCATTGCTGTAGCAGCGTCTCTGGCAGGAAAGCCTAGGAGAGGAAGAGTTTCCTTTGACTGCCGGTTAAGAAGGGGCCCACGCCATCCATAGCAGGGGAAAGGCATTAACTGAAGCCGGCAGCTAGTCACAAGTGTTCTGCTAAGGAAGCAGAGAGAAGGCAGGAAGCAATGAGAGAAAAATCTTTAGCCTCTATCAGAGTGATCCACTTCCTCAAAAGGGCCACCACCTTCCAAAGGTTCCAGAACATTCCAAACCTGTGCTACCAGTTGGGGGACGAAGTGTTCAAACACAAAAGCCTGTAGAGATGTTTCACATCCAAACCAAACACTCTTTCAATAGCTTACTTTTCACATAAGACATACAAAAAATTAGGACCTAATGTACGTATGGTGATGAAAATTACTGTGTGTGTACTTGAAGTTTAGAGGTGTTGTCATGGTACAACATGTCTACTTAGTTCCACTAGAGGCCTATTAAGAGAAATCATTACACATCCTCAACCTTAGTAAAGTGTTACTGTGATATTAATACTTTGATATGTATAATATATTATATACTATTATATACATTTATATAAATACAATAATATTGTAATAAATAGAATAATTATTTTGTAATTTTTATTTTTGTAATAATAATAATTACAATATAATAAAAAATAAATATAATATAAAATAATATAATATAAAATAATTTTTATTATTGTAAAAATATAATAATTATTATATATAAAATATAAATAATTACTTATATACATAACATATTTACATTTTATGTAATATATATCAAAGTAATATAAGACACAGCTTTCAAAATACAGATTTTATTTGTGTATTATACCTAAATAAGGCTGGGACTTGGAGCATTGAAAGGCTTGCTACACTGCTCTATAGGAAGTTAGGCTCTTTTTCCAAGGACTCCGTGGTTGAAAATTCATTTGTTTCAGATACCCTGAGGTTAATAACTCTTGCCTGGGGTGCTGTATCCCTGTGGCCTAGGGAAGCCCTGTGATGAGAAAGCCCTGCGCTGTGGCTTCTTGGGAGGTTTTAGAGGCAGAGCCCCTCAAAAGTGATCCCCGTGTACCAGGTATCTGCCCTTCTGCTTGTTTTGTAACATAAGTAGGCTGTTGGATATTTTCAACTTTTTGCTGAAGTAAGTAACAATTCTGAGACTGTGAACACTTGCATTCCATTTTTCAAGAGGCCCAGAAATCTCAAGGATTTAACTAGAACATACCTTGAAGTTTTATTGCCTTGTAATCCCGTTTGGGGCAGCTCATTAAATGACCTTGAAAGTTTCGTACGTAACAATGTGTTTAACTATCATCTTGGAATTGGTAGAGTTTAATCTCTGCTGCCTTTTCTATCGTGGTGAAAGTTACCTTTTTAGTTGCTTTAAATGCTACAAATGCACTGTTTGTACTCTAAAGGTATGCCCCCTCCTGATTTCTGCAAAGCCAGTGGTAAGTTTGCCTGTAAGTTAGCTCCATTAGTTCCGCTAGAGGCCTCATTTAAAGAGGGGTTTAATGCAGCCTCTTGAGCTGCATGGTAAGAGAAATCATTACACATCCTCAACCTTAGTAAACATTTAAAGAATACTCAGTTTTCTTGGTGCCCTCAACCTGATACTATAGAACTCTTTACAAAGAATTACACAGACCTGACTTATTTTTACTATGAATTCTAAATGAAAAGTGACCCAGACCCATACACAGTCAAAAACACGGTAAAGCAACAGTGATATTGACCTGTCGGCCAAATCCACAACAACAAGGCTAAGCTCCTTTGTAGTCTGTGCATCTGAGGTATTCCATGCCTGTCTTAGTTTGCCTTCCATTGCTGTAGTAAACACCATGACCAAAGCACCATGGGTAGGAGAAGGTTTATTTGGCTTCTGTTTCCTTGACATAAGCTGTCCTTGAGGGAAGTTAGAGTGAAATCTCAAGCAGAAACCTGGAAGCAAAAGTCCTGGGAGAATTCTTTAGAACTGGCTTGCTCTCCAAGGCTCATTCAGTTTGTTTTTAATACCACCCAGTGGCTGGACTCTCTCACATTAATTATTAATCCAGACAACGCTCCCAGGTCTATAAGCTAATTTTCTGGAGGCCTTTCCTCAATAGAGGTTAGCGACCAAAAGCTGACAAGCAAGGCCTTCATGGAAAGGTGCTTGTTTCCTCAATCTCCTTCACAGAAGGAAATCTGGAAGTTAGAAATAATTTCAACTTAGATTTAGGCTGGGACAGGGAGAAGAAAGGAAGGGGGGGAGGGGAAGAGGGAAAGGAGAGGTGGAGGGGAGGGGTGGGGAGGGGGAGGGGAGGAGTGGGAGAGGGGAGAGGGGGAGGGAGAGGGGGAGGGGATAAGGGAGGGGGAGGGGGAGAGGGAGAGGGAGGGGGAGGGGGAGGGGGATGGGGAGAGGGAGGGGGAGGGGGAAGGGGAGGGGGAGGGGGAAGGGGATGGGGGGAGGGGGAGGGGGAAGGGGAGGGGGAGGGGGAAGGGGAGGGGGAAGGGGAGGGGGAGGGGGAAGGGGAGGGGGAGGGAGAGGGAGAGAGACTTGTGAGTTTTGAATGTATACTGTCCTCTTCTAAATTCATTCTTCTGTCCTCTCTTTGTCTCTGTCTCTTTTTCTCTCTGTCTCTGTCTCTCTACCTCTCTCACTTTTAGTAGTGGTACTGGGGATTGAACCTTAGGTTCTCAAACATAATAATAGGTGTACCATCACCAGTCTATCCCGAGCCCTGCGTCCCTGCATCTTTTGATTCCATTTTTTCTTTTAAACTTTTGTTACTGATAAAATGATTTTCCCTGATCTTTCTACTTAAAATTTTGGAACAAAACACACAAGCAAACAGACAAACAAAACTACTGACCAGACCCCTTTTTCTGACATTTCAAAATACATTCTACAATCACATTTATGGCTACCTGAAATCGCTTTATAAATTTGTTTATGGTTTATTATCATCCTAGCACGATGGTCTATAGAAATAGTGACTTACATATTTTACAATGCTTAATTTACTTGTAATTATGTGTAAGTGTGTATGAGGCGCCTATAGAAGCTCAAGGCATTGTATCCCATGGAACTGGAGCTACAGGATTTTTCTTGAGCCATCTGGCCAAATTTATTTTCTGCGGAGAACACTGACTGTGGTGTGCCTTTAACCCCTGACCTACGGATACAGCCTCAAACTTACTTGTCTCCTTTCCTACTATACTCAGTGCCTGAACTCCTACATTTTATAGATGAGCTACTCTTTTGAGTCAGTGTCTGTCCTCTGACTGCATGTTATGTAGTAGTTTCCTTTGAGACTGAAATATTCCATTGTGTGGAGAAGTTCCTTAAGAGAGAAAACCACTCACAAACATTAACGAATATGTTCAGCTGATGAAGAATGACCAGGATCTGTATTCAGTATGAGACACAGAATCCAAATAGGGAAATTCCAGTCTTTATCACATTTGAATCACTAAACTGTAAGAAAGGGATATTCTCAAAGGAGTTTATTTTTATTGTTGTTGTGAGAAGGGAAATCCTGTAGGAGGACCAGCAGTCTCAATTAATCTGGACCCCTGAGATCTCTCAAACACTGGACCACCAAACAGGCAGCATACACCAGCTGATATGAGGCCCCCAACACACATACAGTAGCGGACTGCTGGGTCTGTGTTCATTCAGAGATGATGCACCTAACCCTCAAGAGACTGGAGGCCCCAGGGAGTTTAGAGGTCAAGGGTGGGGTGGGGTAGGGGGTGGGGATATCCACATTGGAGACGGGGTGGGGGGAGATGGGGTGGGAGTGGGGAGGAGGTATGGGATGTAGAATAGTCAGAGGGTAGATGGGGGGAGATAAAATATGGAGTGTAAAAAATAAATAAATAAATAAATTTTTAAAAAGAATGTTTACAAAGAAAGCAGTATTGTTTTTTCTAAGTTCATGGGATTAAGAAGCTGAGAACCTATGGTAGCCTATGTTGGCCATATCTGTTATGAGATTGTACTCAGAGACAAGAATAATAGATGGCATATCTTCTAGCATGCTGGGCTTTCCACCAGTATTCCAAACTCTCTCTCTCTCTCTCTCTCTCCTCTCTCCTCGCCTCTCCTCCTCTTCTCTCCTCTCCCCTCCCCTCCCCTCCACTTCCATCTCCTCTTTTCCTCTTCTATCCCCTTCCCTCCTCTCCTCTCCCTTGCCCTTGCCCTCTCTTCTCCTCTTCTCTCCTCCCCTCCCCTCCCCTCTCCTCCCCTCCTTTCCTCTTTTCTCCTCCCCTCCCCTGTCCTTTCCTCTCCTCTCCTCTCCCCTCCCCATTTCTCTTCTCTCATCATCTGCTACCTGTGCTTCTTAGAACTACAATATCACTGAGAGAATTTTCTAGGATTAAAAGTGCAGAGTGAAGACCGAGACTACCAGGCAGGATGTGTGATTGTGCTGCTATTTGAAGAAGACAAACTTACCCACCCCTTTTGAAAAGCAGCAATCCACATCATTAGCTATTCAAACCTTGGGGAACAGTCCTGCTCTGGGGAATTATACTTATTGTTGATCTCCCTGAAGTGTCCTAGTTTCTTCCTTGCAGCCAGACCTCTCTGTGTTATTGTATCACACTCAGTAATGATTTTGAGTTCAGGTGCTATTTTGTGTTTACTGTGTTGTCATGTATCTGGTGCAATGATGATCCTGAATTCACAGATAAAGCAATATAGATGGAAATGCTGTAAGATGGCCCTCAAACTTCAGTTTGGCTTCTGTATATGTAAAAGCCAGGGAAAATAGTCTGAATCCTGCACAAAGTTGTTGTATATTTGACTTCAGTGAGCCTCACAAGGAGAGAGGGAGGGAGGGAGACTAGGACAGCACAGTGAAGTACTCTATTATGAGTTGGAAAAAGTACTGAACGTTTCATGTAATGTTTTCACTGTGAAGAAGGTAGACATGAGACTTTTAACTGGAGTTCAGGAACCTCGAGGAAATACACATCAGAGGAGGATATAATGAGGTATGGATTTGTCACATCCAAAAATGGACAGTTCTCTATTAGTTTTACAGGACATGCCAGGGACCAGGCTTAGGGGTTCATGGCTTTAATCCCAACACTTGGGAGGCAGAGGCAGGTGGATTTCTGTGAGTTTGAACTACATAGTGAGAAATTATCTCACAACAATAACAACACATATAAGGTTTTGATTTTATAAGTTTATTTTATATTTACAAAAGGAAAAACCAACAACAAAATTTCCACATTGTGTGATATTTTCTGGCCACCTCAAAACTATGAAATAATTGGACTTTAATTAAGTTCTTTAACCTAGCACTCTTAATAGATTATATATACCACCCTTTTCTATGTATATGAACTTTAGTAACATATGGGCATGTTATTGTTATGGAATATAAGTTTGGGTGGACAAGTTTCCAAATGTAATGAAGCATCCTGTTCTATCAAACTTTGTGTTTAATTTTTGACCAAATCAGCTTACTCATAAACCATGAATCACCACCATTATGTAATTTGTTTAGTTTAACATTTATAATCCTTACAGTGAAATGAATGTACCGCATGCATTTACGAATTTACTAATTTACCTTTGTCCTAACACTGCAAGTACCCTGTGGTTTGGCGATATTAAAATTATTTTAACGACACAGCAACAAAATAGAAATCTATACAATGAATCAATTTCAATCTATTTTAAGCTATACTCATGTTCACAAGCATGAAATAAATACTTCTAATCGCCTCTGTATGAGTCTTTTACATTTCCTGTTAACATATCTATGCATCCATGCTCACACAATTTCTGTTATAAGAAGTTTTGTAAGTAATGTTCCATAAGTTATTTGAACAGATTTGTCCAAGGGGCTCTGTCGATGACCCATTCTCTAAATTGTTTGCCTCACAAGGACAAGGATCTGAATTCAATACTCAGCACATATGTAAAACAGATGAGCAGGATGCTACACTCTCATACTTCCAGAGCTGAGGAGGCAGAGACAGTTAGATCCCCGGAACTCACCTTCTATCAAACCCTGTCAAGTTAGCAAGCTTTAGCTCAGTGGGAGACCTGTTTCCAAAACAAAATGAATGATACCCAGAAACAATATCCAAGGTTTCTTCTGACCTTCACTCACATGTCTGCACACACACACACACAGAGAGAGAGAGAGAGAGAGAGAGAGAGAGAGAGAGAGAGAGAGAGAGAGAGAGAGAGAGAAAGAGAGGGAGCGCTCCTAAACATGAATGTCCTCAAACCAGTTTGCAAGGCAAGCAGAAACATACTCAACTCATTGGTTATCTTGGACACTGAGGTTGCACCCAAACATGTGATACTCTATCACATTGTGAATACTTCTGGAGGGGAGGGTTCTGATGCCCTCTTCAGAACTAATTTTAACAGTGACATCAGGTGCGGACATTTTGACACTTTCAGGTACCCTTAAATTGCATGCTTCTTCTGTGTTAACTTGATTCCTTGTTATTAAACCTCTCACTCAGCAGGTAAAAAAAACTCCCTCAAGAAAGGAGAAAAAAAATCTCTTGATATCAATCAAAGAGCTCATTTTATTCATAAACATGGAATCTTAATAAGTAAGATTGAGGACTGGAGAAATCGCTGAGCAGCTAAAAGCACTTGCTCTTACAGAGGATGGAGGTTTTAAATTCCAGAACCAAAAGGCAGCTCAATACCATTCATAATTCCAGTTCAGGGAGAGATGCGATGGCTTCTTCTGACCTTTGTGAGCACCAGGCACACATGTGGTATGCATATGTGTGTGTGTGTGTGTATGTATTCACACACATATACATATAGATACATTATATGCAAAACATTCATACACATAAAAGAGATTTAACTTTAAAATATCATGTCAGCATCTTTTCTTCAAGGGTTTGCATTTTCTGATACATGGAATAACTCAAACCAAGAATCCTTGCTCTTAACACCTAAGTAGAGTCAGTGAATGAATTTTTTGATATTTTCAGTTACTTGATTTGTATAATCCCTATGTATAGCTTACTGCAAAACTTCCTCAACCCATGGAGACAAATGGAGCCTCTTCAGGTTCTTGGATAAGTTTGAATCAATAGTTTTCCACATATGAAGAAAGAGAAATATCTATGTCAGTTGATATCAAGACCATCCAAAGAATCTTCTTTGGTCCTGTGGTTGGTAGCATTCAAATCCTTAAATGCAGATACTTGTCTGGCTGATATTGGTAGTTACTTGAACAATTCTCACCAGTGGTTCTTAACCTTCCTAATGCTATGACCTTTTAATACAGTTCCTCATGATGTGGTGACCTCCAAGCATAAGATTATTTCATTGTTATTTCATAACTATAATTTTGCTACTTTGTGAATTACAATGTAAATATCTGATATGCAGGATATCTGATATGTGATCGACCCCCAAATGTGCTGTAACCCACAGGATGAGAACTGCTGTTCTACATCACCAAACAGAAGAGTGGTAGACATTGTTTCTCCTGCCTGAGTAAATAGGAAATGGAAGCTGATGGGAACCAAGTTGAACTGGTCCAAACTATTCTAAAGTAAGAGGAATTGCAAAGGTAGTCTTGAATTGTATACCTCTCTTCCCCATTCTTCAAGTGCCCATCCTGCACTTCTCTTCTCTTCCTGATCTATGGATTGTCAAGGTCATTTTGTTTTGAGTCCTCTATACTTAACAATAGAAGACAGTCCAGGCCATAAGAAACAGACATTGGCAACAGGTTTTAAAGGCAAGCACATGTTTGAAATGATTTGATAACCTAGTTATGTTTTCCATTAAATTATCAAGATAATCCCAAAAGATATATTAAATTACATTATTATCTCACCATGGAGTAGAAATAAAATATTCTGGAAAGTCTGAGCTTGTATATTAGATATAAAGGTTTTCAGAACTTATTCAGTAATTATGCTGAAAGTCTATTTCTGTCATAAACACACAGACAAAATGTGTCTTCAACAACCCATTGCATATCAATTATCCATCTGAAATGCAGGTGCATGGTAACAGCATAGAATACATGGAAGGTTCAGGAAGAGCATCAGATTTTTCTTAACAGCTGAGATCACCCAAATTGCCTATTGTGGGTGGATTCCCTTCTGAAGAATAAGCATGATTTAAATTTTTACTTGGCAGTCAAAATTCAATAAACCACATCAATGTTGACAAGGCTGGGTTCTGTAGGCCATAGTACAGAAAATGGGCCAATTAATCTTCAAAAGTGATCAATTAGCCTGTCTCACAGCATTGCACACTCACATACCACTTGACTGAACTCAGTGCTTTTGAATATTTTTTGAATTTTTTTTTTAAAAAACAAAATGCCTGAAAAGAAAGGTAAAGAGTGTAATGAGTCTCTCTAATCTCTTACAAAATTTGGGTTGCATTCCTGTAACTTCTGAAGTGTTCATTAATCCTGTTTGTGTGCCCATCACACCTGCTTAGTATGCTGCCCCCAACATATTCCTTGATACTTTTCTTAGAGTTTGTGACTTTTGCTTAATTATGACATAGGCTTTCTGTGGGAAGTAGAAGAACCCCTGAGTGTGTTAGGTCCTGAGTATTGTTTGTGACATGGGTATGACCATGACAAGGACCCTAGCATCAGACCCAGATGGAAATGGCAATGCCTCCCCTTCTCATCCATATGTGGATATTGACAATATGTGAAGAGGTCTCCCCTCTATAATTTTCTCCCCTGATCTGTCTACAGCCTTAAGACTGCTCCCTGACAGAAACTACTCATACCAAGATTAGCTAAGCATGTCACCTTTGATCCAACTGTGCACCCCAAACTCTACCTCCTTATTATCTGTATGTAATAACCTGCTTCCTTATTCCATCTATGAACACTAAATCTGTTTCTCTTTTAAATCTGATAAAATAAACAACTGAGCTAGGGTGCTGTGGTTTCTCCATAAATGAGCCTACACTACCCCATTCCAACTTTCTGGCTGTATGTCTGTCCTTTTCTTTATTGCTTTGACAGCCACAGCCAGGTTGGAGTCCCTGGAACTCTGCAAAGATGCAGCAACTTTTCCTCAACACAGCATCAGTAAAATTCGTTGTTACCTAGTAGGTGACATGTTCCTTGGAGGGCTCGAGGGGTATTGGACATGTGGATCTAATTCTCCTGTGCTATTTATCTTAACTGATGCATTTTAAAATTGTGCCTAAGGGAATACATTGGTTTCAAGCCACAACCCTTATCAATTATTATTTAATAGTCTTGGATGAGATAAATCCAATTGTAATTTTTACAAAATATTTCTAGAGTACAACTCTGCCGAGAACCTCTATTTTATAGGTTTGGTCATGTGGAATATATGCTCCTTGGCCTGGATCCTCCAGAAAGCATAGCCTGAAGCAGCGACTAATGGTTTATTTGCTGGAAACCAGCACAGAATGTTGAATTTAAAAGCAGATGTAATTCATTATGACACACTATGTTAGCACGCTAATTTCTGCACCTTAGGATATCCTAGAAGATTCAAACAGCAGTTCACCAGGCTCACACACGAACAGCAAGATTTTGCAGGAAGTTTTGAAGGGAGTGATGTACCTTAGAATAGTATACAGAAGTGAGCAAGAACAGGAGAACTCTCCTGACCTCTCTTTTCCCCACAGAGCATTCTTCACTCCTTGAAGAATTATAACTCTTTTATTCTAGTGCCTTCACTTAGCTCATCAACAGCTATGCTATGAGAAATCAGTTTTCACAGTCTTCAGATATCATTCAATTCTGAAGGTCCGGCCAGTCTGGCGTTAGTCCTCAACTTGATGAGATAGGCCTCTTGGCATGCCCATGGGGACTTATCTAAGACTATGTTAATTGAAGTGGGGCACAGGACAGCACATCTTTATTGTGGGCCTGATGAGTCGCTGGATGGGGAATACTGAACTGTATATAATGGCGTAAGTGAGATGATCATACATTTGTCACTATTCCTTGACTGTTGATGCTGTGACCAGCTCCCCCAGGCTCCCGAATCTGAGACTTCCCTGTCATGATTGATTCCCTGGAACTGTGACCAAGAGTCAAGTCTTTCTCTCTTAAATCACTTTTGTCACAATATTATATTACAGCATTGGGAAAATAAATGAAGACAATAGAGGAGCAAAGAGCTCATTTCAGAAGATCTAACCACCAAGATACAGCATCTTACCTGGTGACCTTGACCACTGCACATCACTGTTTCCCAATCACTACTGCAAAGACCAACTAGCTATAGAGAGTTCCTGAGATCCGTGGACTTATTAAAGGAGTAATGCTTGAACTGCTGTCTTTTCATTGGTATTTGTAACATATTCCTTGCGTAGGTGACATTGGAGTTGAGAAATCTTTAGCTAAACATTTAAAAGGTCTTCTATTCTAAATGTCTGCTGTTTGCTAAATCAATTACTAAAAGAAAAGGTTATACAAATGACATGACTCCTCCACCCTCAGTGCTTTCAATCTGTTCCCGATGAACAGGCTATCTAATCAGTTAGAGCCATAACCTAAACTACGCACAAACTGGTGCCAGAAGTTTTCAAAGTTGGATGAACAGGCTAATCATTTTGAAACTTGGAGACAGTATTAGAATTTCTGTTTTTCTTGTTTCTTATCCTTATATTTGAGACTGGAGAGACAGCTCAGTGTAAGGGCACTGGCTGCTCTTCCAGAAGATTTGGAGTTGATTCCTAGCACCTACATGATGGCTAACAACTGTCTGTAACTCTAGTCTCTGAGGATACGGAGGATACAGTGATTTCTTCTGGCCCCTATAGACCCTGAGTCTGCTGGTACACAGGCATATGTGCAGTCAAAAGACTCATACACAAAAAAATGAGATAAAAATAATAAAAGCTTAAGAAATAAAAGTTTATATTTATGCATAGCATATGTATAAAGCCATTGAATATACAATAAGTAGTCATTGTGGGTATGTGACCCAGAAGTTTGGAGTCTTCTCATTTTGCTGTTTCTGCATGAAGCTTGAATTTGTCTGTGGTTAGAGATATAATTTGTACTCCACTCATCTATTGCTATGTACCAAACTATCTCCCATATTGATAGTTTAAAAAAGTATTTCCTTATACTGTTTTGTATATACTATATTTATAAAATGTAGCTTGTATATAAACTTATATAACTTTATTGTATTTTTATTATATATTACTTAAGCAGTATATGTGTATTATATATATTACATATATAATAAATGAAATTTTATGCAAACATAGAAATATACATTAAAGTACAATACAGGAGTGAGAAGAAACAGGACATATCTCCTGGCCTCTCTTTCCTCATTAATATATACCATTGTATAACTATATAATTTAAATTTATAATACACAGTATATAATAATATATTACAAAAACTTATATAAACTTTATTATATATAAGATTACATAAAATAATATGAAATTATACAATTATAACATGTAGATGTAACTATATAATGGAATTCTTAAATTTCATTAAGTGCAATAAGGAATATAAGTATAATAAAAATTAAAGAAGCAGTAAACCAGTATTTACTTTTCTTTCACAGCTACAGTTCAGTCAACTTCAGCAGAGCAAAGGTGTCTTTCCTCCATCAATGTCTTAGAGCTGCTCATCTAGAGCTGCTTATACATGGTCTGATGACGATGCTGCTGTCTGGGAAATGAAGCGTTGCTGGAGCTCTTCTGAGTGTCTGTGATGCTAAATCTTTCCATGCAGTTGTTACAGCACGGTACCTTCAGAGTACTGATTCTACCTTTCTCCACTATGCCAAACTTAAATTTCGTTCTAACTCTTGTAAGGAGGATACCGTCAGATTCTTTCAATCAGGTGTGCCAGTAAGATGAATCTCTGTGTTTCAACTCTAAAAATCATTCAGATCCATTTATCTGAATCTTAATATGAGATAATTTTAAGAAAATAACTGTAAAACTGAAATTTTATAACAAATATTGTAATGTTTCAACTGTTCCATTACTGACTTTCAAGCCATTGTCTGCCATGATTGGTAACTGATTTTTCTCTTCCAAAACTGACTTAATATAATGACATTGTAAGGTACTGAAGTCAGAGGAGACCTTCTCAGAGACTCGGGGATTTTCTTTTACGATTTTAATCCCGTTTACCCACCCCCACCCCTTAATCCTTTTTTTTTTCAGATTGTAGCTGGGCTGCCTTGTCTGGCCTCAGTGGGAGAGGACACACCTAGCTCCACAGAGTCATGATGTAGCAGGGTGGGAGAATACCCAGGGGTCCCATACTAGCTCAGAAGAAAGAGAGGATGGGGGGGAGGGATTATGGCAGGGGGTTACTGAGCTGGACTTAAAGTGAATAATAAACAAATTTAAAAAAAAAAAGACTCTAAATACACCAATTTATAGCAACCAACCAAAACCTGCTTCTGATCTCCAAGTTTATAGATTTCCTCTAAATATACTGCAACCCATGCACATATGGATTAAGTCCATAAAAGACAAATTCGGGGCTGTTGGATTTGCACATGATCCGCTGAGCTCTTACATTCTCTAATTGAGGCCTTAGTGAGCAATCTGCTCAGGGGTTTTCCTATAACAGACAACGTGCTTTTGAGTTTGATGACAATAGCTGTGGCAAAATTGCTTCCTGTATGTTGTGCAACGTATGTACTTCCTTGCCTCAGATTAAATTCTTAACCTTAAAACAAACTGTCCCAAGTTAATGTCTTAACCTTAAAGACTTGACTTTGTGGTAAATGAATTAAATGTAAAACAGAATCCAGATGACAACTCTTCTTCCTCTTCTTTCTCTTCCTCCTCTTCCTTTTCTTCTGTTTAGTGTTCACCTTTGTGAATCTCTGTGATCTTATTGTAATTGTCATGACTGGGAGATACTTCTAGTTAGATTTCAAAAGAATATTGTATTGTTGCACCTATGAAACAGTTACTCAGAAGGTTCTCTCTCCTAACATCATTACCATGGGGGGGGTGCATTTTGAGATATGAATTTTGGGGTGATTAGGTAACCAAACTATAACAAGTATTTAGAGTATATTTTGTGTGCCTAGGTTTTCTAACTTTTGGTGTCATCAAATCTGATAAATTTTAGGTCTCTCCTTGATTATGAGTATCCTACAAGTACGTATAAATGCTTGTCTCAGTGAAAACACTTAAGGTTTGTGTTTCCTTCACTGAAGTGGATTTAAGAGGATATATGCCTTTCTAACTGAGACATGTTTTAAACAGTGTTTAAGCAACTGGAGAAAGTATGAATATTTTACAAATTGAATGCACATTACATTCCTGGAACAAACAACAAGGGGATATTTCCTTTTGCTAATATCATTGGAATTGTTCTCTTTCAAGCACATTATTATAACTCAAATTTCCTTTCTTACCAATTGCTAACTTTTACAATGATTTCATTAGAATCTTGGTGAGGAGGGGAACCCTCTCTCTCTCTCTCTCTTAGACACTTTTGCGCTTATGCAGTGTGGTTCTCAGGCTCTGGGGTGTTTCTTTTTTGGGTTTGATAAAAGTCTAAACTCAAAGACATATAAACCAATTGTTTGGCAAATGAAAACATTAGAGACTGCTTAGATTACAAGTCTTTGGAAACTCCCACCACTCTTCCTCAGTATAATGAAGCTCATCTTCTACACAGATGGTAGCCTATGAGAAGGTAAGATGGCCTTTGGGATTGTCATGGTCTGTCTCCTCTCTGTGACTCCATGATCCCTGTTTATCAGATACTGTACCCTTAGAGACCCGAGTAAAGAATTGGTGATGAAATTCTCCACTTTATGCTTTTGACTACAGATTTAATGTGAATGAGGGAGGCTAAGCTCTTTGTCTACTAAGATTTTGGATTTGTAGAAGTATCTTTTCCTTGAGCAACCAATAAGTAAGTAGGGCAGTGTTTTAAAAATTATTAGAATTTCATAGGTAATTTTAGGACTATCTTTAGATCACCTTTTAATGTCACTTCTTTTCTCTGTCTTGCTTCTTTTTGTTTAGTTTCCCCTAAAGTGTTTGTTTTGCTTTGTTGCTTGCTTTTTTTTAGTTTATATATTTTCAAAGAATGATCATAATTGTTCAAAATGAGCCTGAAGTCTTTCAAGATTGGTATTCTTCTCAAATTGAAACCAAACCAAGTTTTACACACACAAACACACACACACACACACACACACACACACACACACACACACACACAAACACACACATACACACAAACACACATACACCATGCCCCTCATCTGCACCCTACCTGCACCTCACTCCCACACAAACCCACTTCTCATACATGTCTTACCCCCTCACATACCTACAGGTAATCAAAATACACAAAAAGTATCTTGTTCTACTACTACTCATAGAATTCAGAATAACATTTATAAAAGCTTAAGGCCAAATGAGAGATGGACTTCAGATAAGCTGATACTAATAGTACACATTTTTTTATTTTAATGTCCTGGGCATTTATCTGAAAGGCTGTGGGCACACTGATCAGCATTTTGAAAGTTTGGTATTAGAAGAGCTAATACTAAAAAAAAAAATAAAATAAAATAAAATAAAAAAAAAAGAAGAGCTAATACTGAGTACAATTCTATGAGTGTATCTATTTGAAAAATCTAGTGGCTAGAGTTTGGCGTTTGTTTGCTTCAAATTGTTGACAGACCTTGTGATGGAGGGCCCTTGTGGGGTGTTAGGCAAGTGCTCTCTCCTATCACTGAGATACACTCCCAAGCCTCAAAGGGTGATCTTAGCATCTTTCCAGCTTCAACCTATTCTTTTAGTTACTTGCATATTGTTTTTTATCTGTAGACCTGAAATGTTAATTGATGCTTGCTCAGAGATTAAGAGAAGATCTAGTTTGGAGTAGTCAAGGTCTTCTGAGCTGTGAGGAGTCTTAGGTTTCAGGCTGGCTTCATTATCCTCATAAGTCTTTCACATTCTGCTGCCATGTTGCTTGAGTTGTACACAGAGGATATGGAGTGATGTCTGTCGTGGTTAGTGTTACTAATGCTGTGATGAAACACCATGATCAAAAGTAATGTGAAACAAAACGTTTACTTCCAGGTAACTGTTCATCACTGAGGAAGTCAGGGCAGGAAGTCAAAGAGGGCAGGAACCTAAAGCAGGTGTACTGATGTAGTTCATGACTTGCTCAACCTGTTTTCTTATGGAACCAAGCACCACCAGCCCAAGGATGGCCTCACCCACAATGAGCTGGCTCTTCCCCCATCAATCACTAATTAAGAAAATGCCTCACAGATGGATCTTATGGAGGTGTTTTTTTCAATTGAGTCTCCCTCCTTTAAGAGCACTCTAGCTGGTTCAAGTTGACTTAAGATTAGTCCTCACAGTGTCCACTCCTGCTTTGCTGGTCTTTCCTCAGATGGATTCTTTTGTAGCTTGTTAACACCTCTGGCATCCGTTTCTCATTCACTGTGTTCATCCGTAAGTGCCAAGCAATGCTACCTGCTATGCAGACAGAAATGGCAGAGATGACAGAAATGGGGTTCATGAAGCCGTCATTCTGTGGAGAGCCAAGCACTGAACAAAACAAACATGGAAGAAGGTATGCTAGATGATAAATGTTAACTATTCCAGAAAACCCAGTGCTGGAGATGGCTTTCATGAGGGAGACTCTTGAGGCTTCAAATGGGGTGGGGGTACAAGACACCGCGTTGAGAACATAATTTTTGAAGTAGGGCTTGAAGGAGACAAGGGCATGGGGCAGGAGGAAATGTTCTAGACCTTTTCCATGCAGCAAGACTATGCCCTGACAAGGAAACAAGTGTGGCAAGGGGCAAAGCCACATAAGAAAGTAACAGAGAATAAAGCCAGAGGTGGGGGAGGCAGGAAGGGCAGAGGGGCAGGGCCATGAAGGTCGATAAAGAACGCTCCTTCCCTGAAGAGTGTAGGTTTGAAAAGGGTGGATTTGAGAGAACCTTTAATGATAGGGTCAGGTACTGATGCTTTTGAACCTCTCACATCTCTCGGGACTCTAAGATGTTTGAGTATTTCTCTCTTAGTTCTCATCCTGTTAATCCAGGCAGAAGAGTCCTGTTCCTGCATTATTTGGTCTATCCCTGGGATCAACTGCTTGACAGACTGTAAGAATTAATTACTCATGAATGGGAGGTCAGTGGGGCCATTTGAACTTTCACTTTCCCATGGATTTCTAAAAATAATTTAAGGAAGGTCACAGAGTGTCAGAAGTACTGAAGAACTATTGAATGTCCTGTGGTGTGTGTAAAAAAGACCCTTGTATATCTTACCTCAGTGCAGGTGAACTGGCCAGTGCAAATCAGCACATCTTATGAAAGGCTCACACCCTGCCCTGCTGGGTCTCTACCAATCCATGAAAGGCTGTCCAGTGAAGATTTTTGGTTTTGTTTGTTTGTTTGTATGAGTTTGGTACCTTATCCATAAGTTTGAAGGTGAATTGTATTAGATTCCAAGGCAGAGATGTTCTATAAAGATATTAAATATTGTTTCCAGGGCTAAATTATTTACAGTCTCAATTTTACAGATATATTTCTGTATGCTATAACTATAAATCCCCTAATTGCTATTTACCCAAGAGATATTGTATGTGTGTGAAGACACATAGTTCTCCAAATTTTAGGAGGTAGAATCTAGTGTGAAAGGAAACAGATGTTGTTCTGTACTTCAAGTGATGACAGATGTTATTGCTATATTTTTTTAAAGCTTTTTTTCCTTAAAAACATGTTACTTAAGGCAAACATTTTCTTGGGTGTGAAATTTTATTTTGAAAGTACAATATATTGAAATAGATATCATAATTTAAATTTTCTTACAGTCAGAAAGAGGGACGGAGAGAAAGCAAGAGAGAGTCAATGTTGCTTTGGTTTGGTTTTTTTTTTTTTTTTGGTAATTAATTTCCTAGCTATGAAAGAAAACATTAACTGTAAAGAGTGAAGTCATATGGTTGTTTTCAAAGCACATATGGATCCTCTGTGAAAGGCTTTGGAATACCCAGGCACTAAATTTAACAAAGGCAAAGCAAGAGCATCGTGATGAAATTCACGAGTTAACTTGGCAAGATACTCATCTATTAGCTCATAGTCAGGCATAGGACGATTTCCCTGCATTACCATATATTGGAAAGGACATTCTTGTTAGTAGGAACATGTGTGTTGAGACACAACACAATAACATTGTGGCCTATCTGAAGTTCTAATTATATGTGAATAAGTACTGTGGACTTCCGGCCAAGTGATGTGGCTGCTTCTATGCTACTGGTCTGGGGGAGAGCAAATACCTCCAGGATACTCCTGCTCATTAGAAAATATATTCACCATCTCTGAAAAGGAACTTCTGTGTGATGTACAGGATTCATGGTTGAGTATCTGAGAAGAATTGTGAAGCAGTGCTGATGATCACTTCTCTGGCCTTAATTGTTTGTATCTCATCTCATCTAGCGAGTTAAGAAGAGGTCTTGGCATGAACTAGACAAGCATCTGCTCTGATGCTCCTCATTTGCATAGAAAAACTGGGGACCGAAGAGGTCTGAGTCTCAGTGCTGAAAGTACTCAGCCCCTGGGACATTGTCTCTCACCAGCACACACTGGCTAGCATAGCTAACAGAGTTCAAGTCACCGCCAGTTGGGAAGATCAGTTCACTTTTAAAGTTGTCTCTTTTTGATATAGGTATTTACATAGTGTTCTATTTAATCCTCTCATGTGAATCTGTTCCCTTTCACTATGTAAGGAATCACCATAAATCTTAACTTCCAGCCATAATCATTTGACATTTCTCACTCATCTATGAGCCCATGAGTCCTGCTGGTCTAGACCTGGTTGGTATATGGTCTGTCAGTGATGGGTCAACAACTGAGCTTGTTATGATTCTAGGGTTGGGATAGGCTCCATCATTATGAACTCTAACCATCTGAAACCTTAATCCCAATTAAACACATTCTTTTATAAGTTGTCTTCATCACGGTCTTTTGTCACAGAGATTTAAAAGTAGCTAAGATACCTGGGAAGAGGGCATCTCAACTGAGGAATTGCCTCCATCAGATTGATCTGCAGACAAGTCTGTGGAGGAGTTATTTTGGTGAATTATTGATGTGGGAGGGACTAACCACTATGGTGCCACTCCTGGGCAGATGCTCCATGACCTCTGTTTCAGTTCCTGCCTCCTGATTCATGCCATGCTTTCATTTCTGTCTTGGTTTCACTCACTGATAGACTGTGATCTGTATGTGTTAAACAAAAAAACTCTTTCCCCCCATAAATTGGTTTTTGTCAGAGTTTTATCACAGCTCATGTACTATACTTTTAAAATGTAAATTTGGCATATGACTGAAAGCAAAATGTGATATTTTTCTTTCTGAGTCTGGCTTATGTTTTGTAGTTTGATGATTCCAAGTTCCATCTACTTTACAAATTATATAGTTTTGAATAAACTTCATTACTACCAGGTTTTCTTTATCTGTTCATTGGTTGAAGGACATCTTGACTAATTCTACATCTTGGCTACTATGAACAGTGACACAGTAACTTTGGATACATAGGTATCACTATGGTACACTTAGTCTTTCTTGTAATATCCAGAAGTGTTGCTGAGTCATTTAAAGCTCTATTTTTAGGTTTTTGAAGAATCTCCACACTGATTTTCATAGTGGCCACATGAATTTACATTCCCAGTAGCTATATGTATGAATTCACTTTCCCCGTATTGTCTCCGACATTTGTTGCTATCCTATTTCTTGAAAATATCCATTCTAGTAGGCTTCATCCCAGGGATGCAGGGATGGTTCAATATAAGGAAATCCATCAATGTAATCCACTATATAAACAATCTCAAAGAAAAAAACCACATGGTCATCTCATTAGATGCTGAGAAAGCATTTGACAAAATTCAGCATCCTTTCATGCTAAAGGTCTTGGAAAGATCAGGAATTCAAGGCCCATATCTAAACATAGTAAAAGCAATTTACAGCAAACTGGTAGCCAGCATCAATCTAAATGGAGAGAAACTTGAAGCAATCCCACTAAAATCAGGGACTAGACAAGGCTGCCCTCTCTCTCCATATCTTTTCAATATACTACTTGAAGTTCTAGCTAGAGCAATTAGACAACAAAAAGAGGTCAAAGGGATACAAATTGGAAAGGAAGAAGTCAAACTATCACTATTTGCAGACGATATAATAGTATACTTAAGCGACCCAAAGAACTCCACCAGAGAACTCCTACAGCTGATAAACGACTTCAGGAAAGTGGCCGGATATAAAATCAACTCAAGCAAGTCAGAAGCCTTCCTATACTCAAAGGATAAGCAGGCTGAGAAAGAAGTAAGAGAAATGATACCCTTCACGATAGCCACAAACCATATAAAGTATCTTGGCGTGACTCTAACCAAACAAGTGAAAGATCTGTATGACAAGAACTTCAAGTCTCTGAAGAAAGAAATTGAAGAAGACCTCAGAAGATGGAAAAATCTGCCATGCTCATGGATTGGCAGGATTAATATAGTAAAAATGACCATCTTACCAAAAGTAGTATACAGATTCAATGCAATCCCCATCAAAATCCCAACTCAATTCTTCATAGAGTTAGAAAGAGCAATTCAAAAATTCATCTGGAATAACAGAAAACCCAGAATAGCTAAAACTATTCTCAAGAGTAAAAGAACCTCTGGGGGAATCAGTATCCCGGACCTCAAGCTGTACTACAGAGCAATAGTGTTAAAAACCTCATGGTATTGGTACAGTGACAGGCATGTAGATCAATGGAACAGAATTGAAGACCCAGAAATGAATCCACACTCCTATGGTCACTTGATCTTTGACAAAGGAGCTAAAACCATCCAGTGGAAAAAAAATAGCCTTTTCAACAAATGGTGCTGGCTCAACTGGAAGTCAACATGCAGAAGAATGCAAATTGACCCATTCTTATCTCCTTGCACTAAGCTCAATTCTAAGTGGATCAAGGATCTCCACATAAAATCAGACACATTGAAACTAATAGAAGGGAAACTAGGGAAGAACCTTGAACATATGGGCACAGGGGAGAATTTCCTGAACAGAATTCCAATAGCTTATGCTGTAAGATCAAGAATAGACAAATGGGACCTCATTAAATTACAAAGGTTTTGCAAGGCCAAAGACACTGTCAAAAAGACAAAGCGGCAACCAACTAACTGGGAAATGATCTTTACCAACCTTACATCCTACAGAGGGCTAATATCCAATATATACAAAGAACTCAAGAAATTAAACTCCAGAGAGGCAAGTAACCCTATTAAAAAATGGGGTACAGAGCTAAACAAAGAATTCTCACCTGAAGAATATCTAATGGCTGAGAAGCACCTAAAGAGATGTTCATCATCCTTAGTCATTAGGGAAATGCAAATCATAACAACCCTGAGATTCCATCTCACACCAGTCAGGATGGCTAAGATCAAAAACACAGGAGACAGCAGTTGTTGGCGAGGATGTGGAGAAAGAGGAGCACTCCTCCACTGCTGGTGGAATTGCAGGCTGGTACAACCACTCTGGAAAGCAGTCTGGCGGTTCCTCAGAAAACTGGGCATGACACTCCCGGAGGATCCGGCTATACCACTCCTGGGCGTATACCCAGAGGCTTTACCTGCATGCAATAAGGACACATGCTCCACTATGTTCATAGCAGCCTTATTTATAATAGCCACAAGCTGGAAAGAACCCAGATGTCCCTCAACGGAGGAATGGATTCAGAAGATGTGGTATATTTACACAATGGAATACTACTCTGCAATTAAAAACAATGAATTCACAAAATTCCTAGGCAAATGGTCAGAACTTGAAAATATCATCCTTAGTGAGGTAACCCAATCACAAAAGAACACACATGGTATGCAGTCACTGATAAGAGGATATTAACCCAGAATCTCGGAATACCCTAGACACAATTCGTATATCAATAGATTTCTAAGAAGATGGAAGGAGAGACCCCTGGTCCTGGAAAGACTGGATGTAGGGGAACGCCAGGACAGAGAAACGAGAGGGGGTTGAATGGAGAAAAGAGGGAGGGAAGGGGGCTTATGGGACTTTCGGGGAGGGAGGAAACGGGAAAGGGGAAATGATTTGGAATGTAAATTAAAAAAAAAAACAAAAAAAAATCAAAAAAACCCCCAATAATCGGTTCCCCTTGTTAATTAAATTAGATAACAACATCAGTATAAAATTAAATTGTAATAAATAGAATGACCCGTCTTGTCTTCAGTATATTAAATATTTTAATTTTCTCCATCAGAATATGAAGAGGTAGCTAATCTTTTACTGAGGAAAATAAATCATGCTGCAAACCCATTTATTTGTTCCTTCTTTTTACTATGTTTAATATGATCAGATATTAAATTCTATCAAATACTTTCCCATTAAAAAAAAAAAGAAAATATCCATTCTTACTGAAATAAGATGAAAATCCAGTGTTTTTTTTTTAATTTTCATTTCTTCGATGATTAAAGATTATTGAATATTTTTCAAACACAATTTGGGCCATTAGTATGTCTTTGAGAAATGACTTTCAGGTGTCGGTGGTTGCTCTGTGACCTCTGCTTCAGTTCCTGTCTCCGGGCTCCTGCTCTGCTTCCTTCCCTCTTTGGCTTTCTTAAATGATGGACTGTGATTTGTTGAACTCCTTTGGTCATTTATTAACTGAATTGTTTGTTTAATTACATTTTATATAGTTGCATCTTTACATAATCAATACCCTATGTTCTTTCAGCTGCCTATGTCTTTTGCAATGTCTACACAGTGAGGAACAGATTTGGCTGGCTGGCCACAGATTTTCATCCTTCACTCTCTGGGTCGCTGATGATCATGCCTGTCCCTCCAGGTGCCTCATGGGAGAGTATAAGCTGCCCACTGGCAGAAGGGAAAGACATAACTTCAGGAAGCAAACAAACTAACTCCTGTGAGAACACTGGTTTACAACCATTTTTATTCCTTTCAACTTTCATTTTGATTATCACATTAATTAAGTATATCAAGGCAAAGTGGAATGTGTCCAGAGAACTAGCTGGCTGCCGCTAATATGCAAAAGAAATGAAAATGAAACCTAGCAAAACACACACACACACACACACACACACACACACACACACACAGAGAGAGAGAGAGAGAGAAAGAGAGAGAGAGAGAGAGAGAGAGAGAGAGAGAGAGAATGAGTATTTATTTTGTAGCATGGGAATATTAGCAAGTATTTTTTTTAAAGTACTATGAATTATTTTTATTTAATCTTTTTTTTACAGTCAAGATTTTATCCCCTTCCCAGTTCACCCGCTGACTGTTCCACATCACATACTTCCTCCACCCATCTCCATAAGGATGTCCCCACCCTCTCCCACCCCATCAGACCTCCCCATTTCCTGAGGCCTCAAATCTCGGCAAGTATTTTTTATCTTGATGGACAAGGTAGAGTGTATTTTTCTATGATTGTGTCTTCCCCTCAACCCCTACCACTTGAAATGAACAAAATGCCCAACTGAATAATTATGGTAGTCCTTTGAGAATTATAAAGTAATTACCTGGGTAGGGTACTTTGTTAGAAGCACATGTTCCCAGCTCCAACCTACGTGTTAATAAATGAGGACCTTCTGTCAAGTGTCCAGAAAAATTAATCTTTTTAGTAAGACTTATGTCAGCTAACAGTTATGAAGACTGACAGAGTTGAGTTGGCCATTTACTAGAATGACATGACAAGTTATTTGACTTTGCCTAAGCATCAAGTTCCTTTTCTATAAAATCAGGTTGATGGTGTTTCCTTCTTTTGAGTATTTTGTGAATGTTAAATGACATTTGTGTGCTTGGCACAGATGCTCAGGGAGAGAATTAGATGGCTCTATTAATGTTAATGTTAATGTTACTGTTTACTTACCCAATGAGCTGATGATACAGGCTCATTCAATTGGAGGAATATTAACAATGACCTATGAAACCTTCAAGGAAAAATAATATCAGAAATTAGAGGCTCTGGTAGACTGGTAAGAACTGAGGCATTCTGAAGAAGACTGGGAAATGTAAAGAATAGATTTATAATTCTTAGGGCCACACAGAAAACTCAGTTCTGGTCACTCCCATGTTCTATGGTTTTGTTGTCCTTTCTGGGAGAAAATTGGGTGTTTGACTCATTTCCTGTGACAAAATACATTTTATTTTGTATGAACTAAGGTGAGGGACTGGGGAGATGGCTCATTGGTAAGAGTGTACTCTGCTCTTGCAGAAGACTAGTTCCTACCCATTTATGTGTGGTGACTCATAATTACCTCCTGTAATTACAGTTTCAGGGGACACAATGTCTTTGGGTCTCTGAGAGCATCTGCACTTATGTGCACATGTGCACCCACAACATACACATAATTCAATATAAAACAAATAAATCTTTAAAGAAAATTGAACCAATTTACGACAGTGTTATTTTTGTTTTGGACAATACAAATTTTACTTAAGATGAGCTACTAAAAATTTAATATATGACCAGGAATGTCAAGCATGCAAGTGTATATAGTTCTTTAAACAAAAGTTCAGCCATCTATTTATTAATTACACACACATTTGCTGAACTCCTAATGCATTCCAGACACTTGCATTTTCTTTTTTTTTTCCTTCTGTGTTTTTTTTTCACAAAGTCTATGCTGATGAATGGAAAAATTGAAAAGACAAATAGTCCTGCCCTCATTGGATGTGTGTGTGTGCATGTGTATGTTTGTCTGTCTTTGTGAACAAATAAACACATGATTTATGTAATGATATGGAGCAAAAATCAAGCAGAAAGAGAGAGAGAGAGAGAGAGAGAGAGAGAGAGAGAGAGAGAGAGAGAGAGAGAGAGAGAGAGAGAATGAGCTGCAAGGGGAAGACAGCCTCCACTATAAACATTTCGAAAGACTTTAATCTTTATAGAAAGTTTATATAACTTTTTGAGCCAATGTCATTTCAGAAGTCTTCCAATGTGTTCTGGATCATCTAGTTCAGAGAAGCAAGAAAACCATTAAGGAACACACTTAAGATAAACCAAGAGTGCTATGATGACACCTAGGCACAGGGTGGTGGTAGTGAAGAGGGTGGCCAGACTCTGGACAGTCCTCCAAGGTAGAGCCAACAGAACTTGGTGATGGATTGGATATGAGGAGGAAGATAAATTCAAGGACGACTAAGTGTTCACAACAGTGTGACTGAAGCTGCCATCTCCCCAGAGGCGTTGAACTAGGGGTTCAAGTTTCAGGTTTACAATAGGAGGTAGAATTTTGGTAAATTAAGTCAGACACTTTGTCATCTAAATGAAGATTCTACAAATGAGAAGAGACAATACAGGATATAAAGGTCTGCAGTTCAAGGGAGGGATTTCACATTTGAAGTTACAAGCCCCAACAAAGTATTTAATGCCAGGGTCGAATGGGATTTCTAGTGGAAGGTGCTGTACACTAGATCGAGGGAAGAATTTTGGAACCAGGAAATGTTTACGGAACTGATATTAAGTGATCTCAGAAGCTAAGAAAGCCAGCCGCTGGGTTAGTGAAAAGCCATTGCTGTGGGTCTTCTAGAATTCACTGGAAGATCTCACTGCAACAGGGGATAGGCGAGCTGAGTCAACTCAACTCTTACCTTGACCACGATGATTTGAATCATCTTTGGATTTGACAAAGCAACAGCCATTGGTAACTTCCTGGAGAACAACTGAAGGGAAGTGGGAGGTACAAGGGGAAGATTAGTGTCAATTTTAAGAGGGAAAATTGACTATGATGTAGGCCTTAAAAGTGGGCTCCAGCAGCTATCATGAGGAGTGAGGTCAAAAGGCTTCAGCTGATCCCAGGAAGCAGCAGGTGTCTGAAAATTAGTCCAGTGGGCAGAGACATTGCTGCAGCTGAGGTTTGTGATGGGCAAAAGTGACAGGGGAGCAACAGGGTTAAGTGTACTTTCTGGTACTCTACCCCTGCAATGCATAGATAAAAAATCACATTTTTCTTCAGCCTCAGTTTCCATACCTCAGTCAAGTGAGAAAAAGCCCAAGATCTTACGAGTTATAGTTTTCAAAAGTCTCATAATCATCTACTAAGCCAATGTAGATAGTTTTTGTTTTGAGTTTTGGTCTTAGGAAAGACAGAATACCCAGAGGCTTCCCCTGTATGCAATAAGGACACATGCTCCACTATGTTCATAGCAGCTTTATTTATAATAGCCAGAAGCTGGAAAGAACCCAGATGTCCCTCAACGGAGGAATGGATTCAGAAGATATGGTATATTTACACAATGGAATACTACTCTGCAATTAAAAACAATGAACTCACGAAATTCTTAGGCAAATGGTCAGAACTTGAAAATATCATCCTTAGTGAGGTAACCCAATCACAAAAGAACACACATGGTATGCAGTCACTGATAAGGGGATATTAACCCAGAATCTCGGAATACCCTAGACACAATCCGCATATCAATAGATTTCCAAGAAGATGAAAGGAGAGACCCCTGGTCCTGGAAAGACTGGATATGGGGGAATGCCAGGACAGAGAAACAAGAGGGGGTTGAGTGGGGAAAAGAGGGAGGGAAGGAAGCTTATGGGACTTTCGGGAAGGGAGGAAACAGGAAAGGGGAAATCATTTGGAATGTAAATAAAAAAAACTTAGAAAATAAAAAAAATAAAAAATAAAATAAAAGAAAAGGCAGAATATAGAAAAGAGATAGAAAGAATACTTGATGAATGGCTTTTTGACACACCATACACCTTAGCATCATTTAATTTCTATGATAGTCCTATGAATTTGGTATTTCTCCCTTTTTTCCAGATAAGGAAAGCTATGTCTAGAGAAATCAAATGATTCCTTCAAGATTTCAGAGTTCATCAGGGACTGACTCACACTAACTTCCTCTATAGTGTACTTCAAAATACCATGTACTTGGATTTCTTAGAAGTAAAATCCTAATAGACTGATGGTTTGAGTCACCTGTGGAAATACAAGATTCTGGTTCTTACTCATTTGCCTGCACAATTTTGTCATCTATAAACATAATTATCTGTAATTATATGTGATTACTAAATACCCCCAACCATTTACTTTCAAACAATTACTGTTTAGACTTCTACAGAATCCCAGAGTACTATGTGTGTTTTGTTTTAAATTAACAGTCTCATTATTCAGAAAAATCACAATCCTGTATAGCTTGCCATCTATAGTTTTGGTAAATTTAGTATGTCTACAGATTAAAGAATATTTTCAAGAATCCTGTGATATTGTCCATGAGATGGAGTTCAAAAAGTCTCAGTCTATAGACAGTTTGAATGTGCACAGGGTAGAAACTTCCAAAGAGAGACAATTCCACAGGTTTGGAGATGAACAAATCTTGAATTCACCTCTGCAAAGTCTCAGATTTCATCTTTCTTAGTCTTAAATACAGTCTTCTTGTCTCCTTCCAGCCAGTATAGGCTCTTTATCCATATTGATTAGCAAACTCTCAGGCAGAGGACTATCTCTTTGTTTGGAGGCATTTGAAATACTAAGCTCCTTAAGGAGGAACACATCCCCGAACAGGATTTTTATCAACTTCTTCATGGACAAAGAAAGCCTCAGCATTTGTCTCACCACAAAAAGAGAAGCAAAATACCATGAAAGTGTGTTGGTACAACTGAGCAGTGAAACCCGTTCCACAGGACAGCTGTGGGACAGAGACGAAAAAGAACTCTTGGGAAAAGTTAGGTCCTTGAGTTAAAAGAAGAAAAATGCAGGATTCTTTAATGTTAAATAATCAATCATTTTGGACATTTCTTCAGAAAAGAGTCAAATAAAAATGGAAGTAAGCAATAAACTTCCAACACATGGGTGCTAACGGGGAGGCTGGTATATGAATTTCCATGTAGAACTCTTGCCTCATAGCAGAGAGAGATCTTTGGGTTATAACATGAAGACCATATTTCTCCTCATGAGATTAATAAATCACCAAAAAAGTAATAAATATTGGTTAGCACGTTCACTGCCAACAAAAGTCACAGTGGAGAGAAGAGGATATAAACTCATTATTGATAGTTTCCTTCACAAAGCTGAAACCCTGCTTGAAAGAGTTCAGCAAAACTAAATACGAATTTGAGAATAGTTTTAAAGATTTGCTTTTATTTAGTGTGTAGAAGTGAGTGCCTATATATATGTATGTGTATTGTGTGTGTGCCTGGTACCCACATGGGCCAGAGGGTCTTGTGGAACTGGTGAGGGTGGTTTGTATGCAGTCTGTGTAGGTGCTGGGACCTGAATACAGGTCTTCTGTAAGAGAAGCCTGTGTGCTTAACACTAAGGCTTGATTTCATCCCCAAGAATATTTTTATAGATAATCTATAAATTGGTAACTGGGAATTTCAGTAAAATTGGAAAGAGTATGCAAAATTCCAGTCAAGTAGACTTATTAACATGGCATTTTTCTTTTGAAGCACAAATAAATGATTTTTTTTAAGCTAGAAGAAATTCAAACCTTTCAGTTGAAAGTAGAGGCTATGACTCATTTTTGTAGATGTTTTTTCTTGTCTTTTGAATTCTTATCCTCAGTCCACTTTCTGAGTTCTGCCATTGAATTTCTGAGATTTGGTAAAAAGGTCATCCAAAACCTGTGGTTTTCTCCTCTTATTTCTTTTCAGTTTGGGGATGCTCTTGGCTATGTCTATTAGGCAATACTCAGTTATCCATAAACACTACTTTTCCCCTGTGGCCTTTATTCCTTCAGAGAATTTCAGATTCTTTTATTAATGTTGAAAAGTGGTTGTCACTGAATTCTTGAGAGATGTAGAATCAAAATACAAATTACTGAGATAATAATCACCTTTTCACCTACACCTTCTTCCTGCCTTGGATAGGATTTCATGACACATATTTCATGGTTAGACTCCCATGGGCTTGATAAACATTTCTTAAAATTTGTGACAGTTTTATCCTTTAAAGAGGCATTTCTCTCCCTTTGCTGCTTGTTTCATGTTGGGGCCTCTTCACCATTTATAAAAAAAGATTATATAAAGGCCATCTCTTTAGTGGTGCCAATACTATTTTCTTACTTTTAATGCTTCTTCTGGACGCTTAGTTTCTAGTATTTTACAAGTGGAAGACTGCTCTTATGCAATTGTTTTGCCCCGCTAAGTCACTGTTTCCACATTAATAATAGGGTAAAGATATCAGGCTTCAGGTTAGATTATGACAGTATCTAATGCCTTTTCCACATTGACTTCAAGCAAGGAGACTTCCTTTCTTGTTTTCATGGGAATTTTATGAATTCCAGTATGTATATTTTTCCAGCTGTAGTATTTTATTTGAAATTGGAAATACCCAGTCAAGATATCACTTTTCTTATGAAAAATATTCTAATAGTAAATCCCGGCAGATACAGCTGATTCTAGCTATTCAAATTGATATGATTGTGTGTGTGTGTGTGTGTGTGTGTGTGCGTGTGTGTGTGTGTGCATGCGCATAACTTAGATTTGTAAAGAATTATTTCCAATTATCATTGCTGATATTTATGGGTTAGTGAAGCATTAAATTACCTTTTGCCCTCATATTAGCCACCTTTTCATAAGTATAATTACCTTTTCTGCTACGTAGCCTTAAACAGACAATCGAGATAAACGGACATGCTTTTGGTGGATATTGCTACAATGGAGTTACTTTACCTAGCATCAGTTTTGAATTGCTTAATTGTTTGTGTTTGTTGTTTTTTCCACATAAATTATTTTCCTATTTTAGATTTAAGATATCGGTTAGGACAGACACATAGGAGTAAAGGAAAGATTGTTGGGCTCACATGGAGTTTTAGAGTCGCCACAAATGACGTTTTCTTAAATATCATCTGTTCTTAAGGAATTTCTCTTCTGCTTTAAAGGAGTCAGATTTTTAGCAAGAAAAGGTTTAATTGAAGTCTGGGTATTTATGTGCTGTTCGTTATCTGCCACTCGTTTCATAATGTACTTACTCAATGTACTGAGCTCAAAGACAGGATGAAAGGATGCTGGAGTTTCTAGTTAGAGCTGGAAGTGGCATTTCTACCTATCTCTTTACCTACATGTCCTAGTTTCCTTTCTGTTACTGTGAAAAAGTATCTTGACAAGAAACATCTGAGGGGAAAAGTATTTATTTGGCAGTCCATCACTATGGAGAAGTTGAAGCAAGAACCTACACACTTGCAGTTGAGAGTCAGGGGAAGCACACCTTATGGAACAGGGAGACAGGGAGGAAGGTATATATAAGAGAAGGAAGGATGAAATAACTATATGGATGTCTGGAGAAACCACAAAGAGCCATACTATTAACTATTTACTTAAAACAGCAACAACCATAAAAGCTATAACACATGTAATTCTGCATATATACATACTTACATACCTTTAAAGGATGTTTTTCATCTGGGATACTGGTGCTTCCCTCAAAGACCCAAAGACCATCTAACCAAATTTCTAGTCCCAGACATGAGACAACTCTCCAATCATACAATATTGCTATTATGAATGGTTACTGACTGAAGGTAAGGCCCTATTGTTGAAGAAGCCATGCACTTCAGAAACAGGGCCAAGAGTCTCCTGAGTTGGAACCAACCTGAATGCCCCTCCCTGTGGACTTGTTTTCATGGTACTGGAATGCACCATGCAAGCTTCCAAAGAAGAGAGGCAACCAACAGTCAAGCTAGCTATAATGGCTATAGGCCATATAAATGATCAGGATGGCACAATAATCTTATGGATTCAGTAGTGGCACACATAGCTTGGCAATAATCAACAGCTCTACAATTAGACTTAAGTTCTGCTCAACAAGAGAGATATCTGGTACTGGAAACCAGCTAACTAATCATTAGTGAAATCATAATTACTAGATGAAAACCTATAACCAGTAATGTATTGAACCAGCATGATCCCTAACAATAATCTATAAATATTTGTTGTTATAGCCACAAGTAAGTGTAGTCTTCACCCCTCATCAAGGTAACTTCTCTTTGCAATAGACAGAGACAAGTACAAAAAACTACAATCGATCAACATGCAGAACTGTGGAGCCAAGTCCCAAAGGATCTATAAAATCCTTCCATGCCTAAGGCTCAGGGAACATTGTGGAAGAGGGGGCAGAAAAATTGTAAGAACCAGAGGATCAGGGACTTGGCTGTGAGATTGTATCTCTGGGTAACATCAGAGGCTACACTGTCAAGTCTCATCAACATGACCACTGAAAGGTGAGCTGAGATAGGAGGAGACAAACCTGCTAAACTCCTGTAAAAGCCCACAAGACCTCAACCCTACACAAAGTGCTGTAGTCAACTGAGTGAAACAGGGAAGAGCACCCCAATTTACTGTCTAGTGCTACATGGTCAGCTCAGAAAACATACACACAATTAACATTAACATTATATGGCCTCAACAGGTTATATTTGGAAATATATATGTATATGCAAATCCATGTATGCCCGTGCTAACAAATGATGAAAAAAGAGGCCAAGAAATTGAAGGAAACCTGGGAAAAGTATATGAGATAGTTTGGAGGGAGGAAAGGGAAGAGAGAAATGTAATTAAAATACAACCTAAAATAAACAACAAGAAAGAGAAAAAGAAAAGGTAACGAGCAGAGAGAAATGAATATTTGCATGCTACTTACTTATCTGACTTGTCTGTTCTCAGTGAGTTTAGGACAAGCTGCCTGTTGAAGGATGCCACCCACATCTGAGTTTTCCTCAATCTGTTAATTTAATTAAGACTATTTCCCACATATATGCCCACAGGCCAACAAAATGTAGATAATTCCTCATTAAGAATCCAATCCCAGGTAATTCTAGGCTGAGTCAAATTGACCATTAAAGCTAACCATTGTAGTAATAGTTATTCGTTGAGTTTTCATGGAACTTGTGGTTAATAAAATCCTTCAAGATAGCTTGCTGAAAGTCTTAGTCACTGTTCTATTGCTGTGAGGAGACACCTCGGCAAGCCTCATTTAAAAAGGCATTTAATTGGATCTGTTTACAGTTTCAGAAGTCTACTCCATTGTCATCGTGGCAGGGAACATGGTGGCAGACAGACAGACCCGGTGCTGGAGAAGTAGTTGAGGGTTCTAAGAAAGTTAGATGCTGGGCCTGGCTTTGATTTTTGGACCTCAAAGCCCAGATTCATGCCACACCTGCTCCAACAAGGCCACATAGATACCTTCTTAAAGTAGTACCTACTTCCTGACAACCAACCATTCAAATACATGAGCCTATGAGGCCATTCTTATTCAAACTACCACATGGAAGGTGGTAAATTCCAGTATGCACAACGCCAGTTAAAAATCTTGGATATTATTCTCATTCAGAAGATCATTTTCTTTGAGAAAACATTAAATTGTTCCGGAGACAGCGAGATTGAAGGAGGTAATAGCAAATATTTTTGTCTCCGATTTTATGAAAGAATTGCCACATGAATATGTAATAGTTATTAGATGCCCAATGACACTCACAGTTTTGAACATCTATGCAAAGTGATGCAATGCTGAGGACATGTTGGATTGTACTGGGTCATCTTTTTGGCTTAAAATGTTGTTTGGCTTTGCTGTCACAGTTGGTCACTCCATGCTTCAAAAATAAGATGGACAGACATTGTCATATGCAGTTTTCAATCATACTGGAAGGACAGGGATTTTCCACTGAATAAAGTGAAGAGGCATTTTGCATCCTGACTCTTGGTTAAACTTGCTAACAGTCCTTTTAAAAATATTATCTTTTGGACTCTTCCCTAACATCTAATGTAATGAACAGGGAAATATCTTAATTTTGTTGGCTATGGGTATGTAAATATTTAGTACTGTACCTGAATATTTAGTATATCAATTCAACTTACAAGTATTTAAAAGTAAAAGAAGTCTAGTTAAAGGTAAGCTGAATTTGCATTTTCCTCATGGGGAACATGTATTATCTCTCACTTATTTTTTTATGTTATTTTTTTGTGCTTAACTAAGATTTCTAGGCAATAAAAATTCTTAAAAATCTCAAGTGAGCAACCTTCTTTAATTGGAATGTAAAATTTTAAAAAGCTCTAAAATATGTATTGAGTAAAAAGGAGATATTAAAAATATATAAGGAATGAATTTACAAATTTTAAAGATTGTATCAAAAGTAAGGATACATTGTAAGAATAACACCCTTACTCCTTCCTATCTCTTCTGACCCCGACTTTTCACTGTCTCCTAAAAGAGCCAAATTCACTGTCAAAGAAAAGACTCTGACCTGCTTTAGGAACCAGAAGGAAAGATACTAATACACACACACACACACACACACACACACACACACACACACACACACACACACACAAACTCTTGTTCATAAAGGGCAGTTACCCTCGGGAAGCTATACTCATACTTGGATATCTCTTGTGTTTTTCTTGATCATCTCTTCTCCTTTTAACCTTTATGCTAACTAGTCTTAAAATGCCTTTTAGTGTTGAAGCCATAATTCTGGTTTCCCCTGAGCTGAATGTGCTCAAGCTTAGGGGAACTCCTCCAGCTGCTGAGGAGGCTGCCGGCCATGCAAAGCTGACTGTGTCCTAGCTGCTAGTGTTTCCCAGGCCTGATACCTGCCTTGAAGCATTGTTGATGACTTTTCCTGTTGTCACTGGCTGATCTACCCTGATGAGCGTGCTACCTTGCAGTCATTTGCATCTGTTTTTCTGCCCAAAGACCTACATAATGTGTGTTCAATGTCAGTGTCATCGTCAGACTCTGTACCTGGATCTGATGGAATACTCCATAGCTTTCCAATGAGACATCATTACAAAAACTGAATTTCTAGTTGTCCTAAGTCAGTCCTTTGCCTCCAAGAGAGCAACCAGAGGCACAGTGGACAATGCTAGCCCAATGCAGCTCATTAAGAAAAACTATTCCTGTATTTTCTCTTAAACTGAAGTCTTCTTGTATATAATTAGAAACACTATTTAGTGTATCTCCAGCTCTTTCAGATTGAATTCTCCAAGAATTTCAAAAGATTGGCCCAACATGTTCCACTAGTGCCTGAAAAAAAATTAAAAGATTTGGTCAGTGATGCTGAACTTATTCAGAATAACTTCTATATATTTTTCATTTTACTGAAAAAAATTATTCTCAAGTAGTGTATATTAATTATGATTTTCCCTTCCTCAACTCCTCTCATTTCTTCCCCAGGCCCTTTTCCATCTGTATATACCCTTTTGTCTCTTATTAGAAATCAAATAAGCTAAATTTACATATAATAATAAAATAAGATAAAGTAAAAACTAGCACATTGGAATTGGGCAAATAAACAAGGAACCTGAGAGATGAACAAGAAACAGAGTCCTACTCATTTGAACACTCAGGAATTCCATAAAAACATCACTAAACTCGAAGTTCTAGTATATATGCAAAAGACCTGTAGGGTAAAAAAAACCCAAAAATATGTATAAAATAAAAATAATAAGATAAAATTAAAAAATAAAAGGAGAAGCCCTGACATGGTTTTATCAGAAAAGGAACTTCCAAAGGTGCCATTGAGTTTGTTTTCCATTGGCCATCTACTGCTAGGCCTACAGCCTACCCTTAACAGTAGCTTGTTCCCCTGTGAGACTACCTTGGAGGAAACTAAATTTTCATTTGCAAGTGGTTATCAATTGAATATTGCTTCTTGGTTAGGGATATGAGTTGTGTCTGCTTCTCCTTTCAGCTCTAGGACTCCATCTTGTACATACCTATGTATGCTACCTCCATCTCTGTAAGTTCAGATGAATATTTGTATTTGTTCCCATCTGCTACAGAAGGAAGTTTCTTTGGTGATGGTCACACAAAACGCTAATCTATGAATACAGAGGACTATCATTAGGAGTCATTTTTTAAAATAGTAGTATTTGGTTTTACCCTAGGTCCCTGGGCTATCTATTGTCAGGTTCTTTGTCTCCCAAGCAGTGTTGGGCATGGGTTCCATCTCATGGTATAGTTTTTAAGTTAAATCAGATATTGATTAGTTATTCACACAAACTTTGGGGCTCCATTATCCTAGCATATTGTGCAGGTAGGACCCCATGGACCCCATTATATATCAAAGGGACTGTGGCCGGGTTGGTATTTAGATTTCTCCTTAGGTAGCATGCCAAAGTACCTTACACTGCGAAAGACCTAGAATGTATGAGTGAAGGTTCTGTGTAGGCACCAGCTCTACTTCTCTATAGCCAATTAGTTATGCAAGTGTTGTCTTCATCAGTGGGGACTTACGCTCCATTTGTAAAGAGCAAGCTCTATATAAGTGTTTCTCAGCCATTTGGAACTCCTCTTTTGAGAATTCTGTTTACATCTACATCCCATTTTATTTTATTTCATTTTATTTTATTTTATTTTATCTTATTTTATTTTATTCTTTATTGATCATTTTATTTATTTACACATCAAATGTTGTCCCCCTTCCCAGTCTCTACTCCACAAACCCGAATCCCATCCCCCCATCCCTTTGACTGTAAGAGGGTCTACATCCCATTTTAAATTGTCTTTTTCTAATATTTTGAATTATTGTATCTATTTTGTATATTAGGCCCCTATCAGCTGTGTATTTGGTGAAATTTTTTTCCCATTCTGTAGATTGCTGTTTTGGCCAAATGGTGCTGTTCTTTGCTGTGCAGAAGCTTCTCAGTTTCGGGGGGTCCCATTTATTAATTATTGATCTTACTTCCTCCTCTAATGGTATTCTACTTAGACGGTCTTTTCCTGTGCCAATAAGTTCAAAGCTATCCTCAACTTCCTCTTCTTTCAGGTCCAGTGTATCTGGTTTTATGATCTTTGATCCATTTGGTGTTGAGTTTTGTGCAGAGAGATGACTATAGATCTGATTCTTCTAATAGCAGTCAACCAGTTTGACCAGTACCATTTGTGGAATATGCTTTCTTTTTTCTATTGTGTATTATTTCTGGCTTTTTTATTTAATCAAAAATCAGGTGTCCATAGGTCTCTATCTGGCTCTTCACTTGATCTTAGCCAAAAGGCCGAGAAGCGATATCTGGGTCTTCAATTCAATTCCATTAATCAATACGTCTGTTTTTGTGTCAATACCATGCTGTTTTAATTACCGTAGCTCTGTAATACAGCTTGAAATTGGGGATAATGAGACCTCAGCAGTTCTTTATTATTCAGGATTGTTTTAGATATTGTGTGTGTGTGTGTGTGTGTGTGTGTATTAAACCGAAATCTTGAAAGTATTCTCTGTCTCTTTGCTTTCCTTCTGTCTTCTATGATTTCTGCAAAGTTAGTAACTTAGAAAGGAGTGTAGTCCCTGCTTCTTCCTCTTACTGTGTAACTTTTAAAATCTAAATAGGTAAGTTTAAAATTCATGTATTTTAATTTCATAAGAAGAAAAATAGCATAGTTGGTGTTTATGTCTTTACACTCTGCACTGGATATAATGCTTTTTGATCCAAAGCCCTCTAGGGATGCTGGGAGGGAAAATAGCGACCTGAGCATTAGTAGTGACCACATGCTGGGAAAATGACTACATGAGACAGGCCTGTTTTGCATAATCTAAGATAAAAGACAGACAGGCTAGCATTGCCAGAACTTGGAAAGGAACTATATTCCAGATTGACACTGGGCCAGGGATAATGGCTGAGTTAAGAATTATACTTCTTTTACTTTTTTCCTTTCTTTTTTTCTTTTGATACACAGAGGAGCATGCGACATATAATTTAGCTTCAGTAGAAATTAAAGGAATGAAAGATTACACTTAGAGTAACAACTAAAGTTTTTCATCGGTAAACACACCTCCCCCTGCTCTGTATTTCTTTTTTTTATATTTAATATTAACTTTATTAGATATTTTCTTTATGCACATTTCAAATGTTATCCCCTTTCCTGGTTTCCCCTCCAAAAACCCCCTATCCCATCCCCTCTCCCCCTGCTTACCATCCCACCCACTCCAGTTTCCCTGTCCTAGCATTCCCCTACACTGGGGCATCGAGTCTTCACAGGACCAAGGGCCTCTCCTCTCATTGATGTCCTACAAGGCCATCCTCTGTTACATATGTGGCTGGAGTCATGGGTCCCTCTATGTGCACTCTTTGGTTGGTGGTTTAGTTCCTGGGAGCTCTGGGGGTACTGGTTGGTTCATATTGTTGTTCCTTCTATGGGGCTACTAACTCCTTCAACTCCTTGGGTCCTTTCTCTAGCTCCTCCATTGGGGACCCTGTGCTCAGTCCAATCGTTGGCTGAGAGCATCCTCCTCTGTATTTGTCAGGCATTGGCAGAACCTCTCAGGAGGTAGCTATATCAGGTTCCTGTCAGCAAGCGCTTGTTGGCGTCCACAATATTGTCTGGGTTTTGTAACTGTATATGGGATGGATTCCCAGGTGTGGCAGTCTCTAGGTGGTCTTTCCTTCAGTCTCTGCTCCATACTTTGTCACTGTATCTCTTCCCATGTGTATTTTGTTCCTCCTTCTAAGAAGGGCTGAAGTATCTGCACTTTGCTCTTCCTTCTTGAGCTCCATGTCATCTGTGAATTATATTTTGGATATTCTGAGCTTCTGGGCTAATACCCACTTATCAGTGAGTACATACCATGTGTGTTCTTTTGTGATTGGGTTACCTCACTCAGGATGATATTTTATAGTTCCATCCATTTGCCTAAGAATTTTATGAATTCATCGCTTTTAATAACTGAGATTTTAATAGCTCCATTGTGTAAATGTACCACATTTTCTGTATCCATTCCTCTGTTGAGGAACATATGGGTTCTTTCCAGCTTCTGGATATTATAAATAAGGCTGCTATGAACATAGTGGAGCATGTGTCCTTATTACATTTTAGAGCATCTTCTAGGTATATGCCCAGGAGTGGTATAGCTGGGTCCTCAGGTAGTACAATGTCCAATTTTCTGAGGAACTGCCAAACTGATTTCCAGAGTGGTTGTACCGGCTTGCAATCCCACCAGCAATGGAGGAGTGTTCTTCTTTTTCCACATCCTTGCCAGCATCTGCTGTCTCCTGAGTTTTTGATCTTAGCCATTCTGACTGGTTTGAGGTGGAATCTCAGGGTTGTTTTGATTTGCATTTCCCTGATGACTAAGGATGTTGATGGCCCAGCAGTTAAGAGCCCTGACCAAAGTTTCAAAGGTCCCTGGTTCAAATCCCAGCCACTACTTGATGGCTTACAGCCTCCTGAACTGTAACGTTGTGCTCTGTATTTCTTAACAAGAGGAAAAATTATTACTCTAAGTCTAAATGTCAAATTCCAACTTTGGATTTTTAATGCCAGGTTTATACGCTTTCTAAGATTTTTTAAAAAACTGTGTGTATGTATACTTCATGTAATTGTGTCATGTGTGTCTATTGTAACTGTTTTCTTCTTCTGTGTTATTTAACTGTGGCCATATCTGCATTCTTGTTCATTTATTTTCAGTGTGTGCTAACATTCTTTTATACTAATTTTTTGGGATGGTCAGTTAAGACAGGAATGTGTATATTTATCGGTGTGGATACTCGGGTCAAGATTTTATCTCTGTGGTCCTTATCTCAATTATGGTTCTATAGCATGGTCTTCATTGCCTGAGGTGAAAATTAACTTTAAGAAGTAGATGCTCCTACCAGAGGTGGTGTTTCCTGTTAGATAGTTTGCCCTCTAAGAGGGCCAACTTTGTTGTAAGAATTAGGAGGATGACTTATCTTTGCACTTTTACAATTCTTTGTGTGTGTGTGTGTGTGTGTGTGTGTGTGTGTGTATTAAGGAACTTCAGAGTCTTTTTGTTAAACTACAAGTGCCTTTCAAAAAACATGCTTATTTCAAAAGCCCACTTCAAAGCTCAGAAAGACAACTCTGGGATATAGATGATCTTAGTGTGCAATATCATATCAGCATCATTCACTTAGGACAACTAATCTCTTTGCTTTTAGCTTTAAAGAACAATAAACTAGCTTAGGCAAAATGCCTGTTAAATGTTAAAAAAAAAAAAACTTACTCCAATGATAAACAGATTGCTCAGAAGGAAAACAATAAAACATGCCAAACTTTATCCTTCTTTGGATGCTCAGAAACACTAAGGATAAACGAATGTCTTCTTTTAGAAAACAAACAAACAAACAAACACAATACTAAAGTACCTATCATAATGACTTAATTCTGTAACAAATAATTAATTTACGTTATTTGAGAAAATAAAAGACTGGTCATGTGTTTTACTTGGGTTTCTGTTAGGTGTTTTTGATACTTGACATGTTTTCTGTGTTTTAGATACAACCTCCCAGATTTTCATTTAAAATTATCTTATTAAAAATATTTTCATGGGGGAAGAAGGCAGTATTTGAGAAGTTTATTATTTTATTTGCTCATTTTATTTAACCCTTGTTTCTGATTCTCTTCGTACAGTTTAGAAAAAGTGAACAGGTTGTGTTTTTAGAATTGCCTCTGTGAGTACCGTACTTACATCATTTCCACCACTCCCTCTTAGCTCCCAGCATTTTCTATGTTCTCCTTCCTCCCACTAAAATTCATGATCACTTTTTATTTATACCTGGTATGTTTGTACAAGTTTGCACTCCCACCAGCAATGGAGGAGTGTTCCTCTTGGTCCCAGAACTTGATAGTAAAACCCTTTTGCTGAAGACACCACGAATTAAGACACAAGACCTTGAGGACCTGAGGAGAAACTGATTTGAAAACCCCCCTGAGTATTAGCTCCCATAATATTGGTAGGCATGATGCAAGCTGCCAAGAAAGAAAAGTAATCAATAGTTCTATCCAGCTACAAAACCTCTGAACCATAACAATGACCAGCATTCCAAGATACACCCAAGGGTATAATAATGACACTTATATCTTGGGGGTAACCTACGATCATCTAATTAAACTTATGACTCAATGGGAGGGGATTCATACCTCTACTGTAAGCCCATGGCTGCAGAAGCGAACCTACTATTGCCACTTTACTAAGCCAGTATAATTTACAATTACATTCTAAATACTGATCCTCATAAAAACAGATAAGAGTAGCTGTTATCTCCCAGAAACAAAGCTTCTTCTTCCTCCTCCTCCTCCTCTGCCTCCTCTTCTTCTCCTCCTCTTTCTCCTCCTCCTCCTCCTCTTCCCTCTCCTCCTCCTCCCCCTCCTCCCCCCCCACTCCTCCTCCTCCTCCTTCTTCTTTTCCAGCAGATGGGACTATTATAGAATGCTCAACTTCGATTGCTACATCTCCAGAATGGTTCCTGTTCCTAAGGTTCAGGTAAGAGCATGGAAGAGGAGACAGAAGAACTGGTTCTTCTGCTGCATGACACTATTTTCTTCATTCAACAGGGAAGCTGCATCCATGAGATCAAAAAAAAATGATCTTGTAAAAGGCCTGACCAATGACACCACTTGACATGCTGACACAGAACAGGAAAACCTCACAAGTCACCACTCCTAGATGAAGAACAACAGACAATGGCTGCTGACAGAGTCTTACAAAAGTGTTTCCCAAATTTTATTAAAATGGTAACAACACTGATAATGAAGAAAAAACTAAACTATTGAGTTAGAAAAGAATGCGAACAGTTACATGTATAAGATATATTTTTGTTAAAGAAGGCAAAAGTGGGTGGGTTGGTGAGCAGGGGGAGGGGGATGGGATAGGGGGTTTTTGAAGGGGAAACCAGGAAAGGGGATGACAGTATATGTTTTCTTGAGTTCCATTAGCATCCATACAATTTGCCTCTTATGATTTGAACCTGAAATGTCCCTCACAGGCTCCTGGGGTTGAATGTTCTGTCTGCTGAGGCTGTAGGAGATGGGGCCTCTTTAGCCACTAGGGCAGTGCATTTGAAGATCTTATCTCCTGCTAGATCTGGATCCTGTTTTCTGCTTGCTTTCCGTCTGCTCTGATGTGAATCGCCCTGATGGGTGACGTCACTCTTGATGTTTTTCCTTCCTGTAGTAATGATCTGAAATCTGTCTGTCAGCTGACATAAACCTTTCTTTCCTTAAGATATTTCTGTCAGGCATTTTCTCACAGTGACTCCCAGAATAACTCATCCACTAACCCATGATACTTATTAAATAGCACTTTTCATAAATCAGATATCTAGCAGTGTGAGAAGAAAACAGAAAATAATTAAATCTGTGAGCTATAGTCCTCAGCATGGAACTACAGCTTTGCTCGCAAGTTTCTTTCCACGTAGAGGTAATTTTATTGTGTGTTATATGCAATATAAACTATGTAAAATATACAACATAAATATGAAATAATTCAAAGGTACTTAGATCATGAGGGAAAGTTTCATTGTCTTATTTGCATAGGCTGTTCATTGCAGACATCTAGTTACACAACTGAGATATTTTAAGAATTTATTATTTCATCTCTTTATTATGACAATTAGAAAAAATACACTGTTTACAGGTAAAAATAGTATTTTAATTATGATACATACTTAATTTCAGGAGTATTCTATTATGAATACATTAATGTATAAATAGCTCTTGAGCTATGTAAAAGGGAAATAATCCTCCTATTTAAATTTTACATTTGGAGTTTTCATGACTTATACAAGCATCTTTCCACCTTCAGATGTACCTGAAATATTAGATGGGAAATAAAGTTGTGTAAGCACATGACTTATAATAGAATTTACAGCAAAATGGTTTATCTTTCAATTATAATTAAGAACAGTGTGTATTTTTCCTAAAAGATTTTATTATGATGTGTGTGTGTGTGTGTGTGTGTGTGTGACAGAGAGAGAGAGAGAGAGAGAGAGAGAGAGAGAGAGAGAGAGAGAGAGAAAGAGAGAGAGAGAGAGAGAGAGAGAGAGAGAGAGAGAGAGAGAGAGAGAGAGAACCCCACATGTGTGTGGTATCCACAGGTCATTGTGGTCATTACAGGCAACTGTGAGCAGCCCTAGGTAGAAGATGGAAATTGAAACTGAATCCTACCATACTCTTAACTCTTGACCCATCTCTCTACCCTAGCTTTTAAAGATTTTATTTTTATTCATGTGTGTTTTTTGCGTGAGTGTACAAGGAGTGTGTGAATTTAAGCTTATATGTTAACAATGAGGATATATTAAAAAATAAAGTTCAAAAAGAAAAACCATTAAATAGCAGTTTAGTGATAAATACACCATCTCGGTCATCCTGTGATAAACTCAGATCTTCCTTTTGTGCTCTCTAAGAGTAAGCTCTTCATGTCAGTGTAGCTTCTAAAAAGCCTACTTGTGTCATTTCCTCTCCAAACATCACCATGAAAGACTAAAACCTGCCACTAGTTATAGAGTTATGGTTAGTTATAGAGTCGGGAGGACAATAGAATAATCTAAAAGGCAGCACGGTTTGTGTATGTGTGTAGTGTCACTTCAGCAATGAATGGACCTCTGTTCCTCAGCCACTGTGTCATTGTCATTCCTTTAGTCACTCACTGATGATGACAATTGCGTTCATTGCATCAGATGACCCTCTGATTCATCTCCACATAGCAGACGGTTTATTCAGAACTGAGGCTTAGGTTTGCTGATGTTCTGTTCTCTTTCAAATACTTGAAGTCTTCATGAAGTTGAGACTAAAATGTTCTTAGGATACAAAACATTAGTCTGATACCAAAACGTCCTTGAATTAGAGAAATAGAACTCCATCCCAAGGGCTAAAATGGGCATTTTAGATTTTAATAATTCTTAGGATATATATATATCCTTATATATCATATATATATGATTACTTTTAAGAATGTCACTTAAACAGATTTTTGAATAAGAATGTATATTCTTGCAGTCCAAATGGGAGAGTAAACTGAAGGGCTTTTATTCAAGAGTAATTGATTATCGTTGTTTTTTTCTCTCTAATCTACTTCCTTGTCACCTCTAAATTTCCTTTCCATTAAAAGACTTGAGCAGTAATGAAATTTATCATTTATAACCTTAATCGAGAAATGTGATATGCCTGATGACATGAAGAAGTAATAAGAACTTGGAGATTACAGAACCACACTATAATTATAGATGAGTGTGTTAGAGATGAGATTTTTAGATCAGGACAATAGGAGTGTTATTTACAAATTTGTACTTTTGAGTCATATAATCTTGGCCAAGAAATTTCATTTTCCAATGTAATTTTTATATCTATAAAGAAATATTAGTAATAAATATTTAATAATTGTTTTATTATGATCCTAATTTTAGAGCAGATTTAGGAACAAAACCAAGTTGATCAGAAAGTAAAGGTTTGTCAAATGCCTCTGCCTTGGTGCACATATAACTTCTATGGTTAGCATTCCTCACCAGCAGTACATGTGTTACCATAAGTGCATCTACAAGGGCACACTGCTGTCATGCAGTCTATAGTTCCACACTGAGGTCCAGGTTTTGGCACTGTGTATTATGTGAGCATTTGGATAAGTGTCTACTGTTAAAGCCTCAGATGGAGACATTTCTGTGTTGTGCACTTCTGTGCTATTCATTCAGTCTTCCCTCCTCAGAAGTTCCCCAGCCACTCACCATTTTACTACCTCCAGGTTCTCAGATTATTGGAACCATGCACTAAGTAGCCTTTTCCAGATTGATTTTTTTTTTGTTTTTTGATCCCTCCTTATGTCTTCATGGTTTGATTGCTCATTTCTTTGAATTTTAATCCATTCTCTGTGCATATCCAAGTTTATTTTTTTCATTGACTCGCTAAAGGACATGTTGGTTGCTTCCAACTTTTGGTAATTACAAATAAGACCCCTGTTCACATCTGCATGTAGCTTTTAATAATTTTGAGTAAATGCAAAAGTGGGATAACTTTCATGTCAAGAGTGTCTAGTTTTGTAGTGGTTGTCAATATAACATGCAAAAGGGCCAAACTCTGTTGTATTGCTACTAGAAATAAATTCCCACTCTAGTTGTCTTAGTTAGGGATTTACTGCTGTGAACAGACACTTTTATAGTGTCTTATATAAGGCAACTCTTATAAGGACAACATTTAATTGGGGCTGGCTTACAGGTTCAGAGGTTCAGTCCATCATCATCAAGGCAGGAGTATGGCAATGTCTAGGCAGTCATGGTGCAGGAGGAGCTGAGAGGTCTACATCTTCATCCGAAGACTGCTAGTAGAAGACTATCCTCCAGGAAGTTAGGGCTAGGGTATTAAAACCCATGGCCACAGTGACACACCTACTCCAACAGAGTCACACCTCCTAATAGTGCCACTCTCTGACCCAAGCATATAAACCATAACATTCTACTCCCTGGCCCCCACAGGGTTGTTCAAACATATGAGTCTATGGAGGCGGGGCGTACCTAAACAGAGAATAATGCAAAATACATTTAGTCTGACTTCTAAAGTCCCCATAGTCTATAGCAGTCTCAACAATGTTAAAAGTCCAAAGTTCAAGGTCTCTTCTGAGATTCGCCCAATCACTTAACCGTAATCGCCAAATCATGGCAGGAAACCAGCTGGGCAGACTTCAAACTTTGCATCTTCATGTCTGATGTCAAAGCACTCTTCAGATCTCCAACTCCTTTTTAATCTTTGTTGACAGCAACAAACTTCTTTCTCCTGGGCTGAGTGTACTCACTGTTAGAAGGATTCCTCAGCAGATAGCTCATGACTCCAACATCTTGAACATCTTGGGGGTCTCTAAGGCAATTTAAATGTTACAGCTTTAAGTTTCAATGTCCAAGTTCCACACATGATCTTCTGGGCTCCTCCAAAGGCTCTGTCATCACTTCTCCAGGTCTGTCCTCTGTAGCACTCTAAGCTCAGGTTGATCTACTCCACTGTTGCTGTTTGTGGCTCTTGGTGGTCATCAATGGTACCGTCATCTCCAATACACTGGGTTTTCACCTACAGCTAGGCTTCACCAATAGCTTCTCACAGGTTCTCTTCATGGTGACAAGCCTCAAATCCTTTGCATGACTCCTTCAGTCCTGGGCTGTCAACTGCAACTGAGGCTGCACATTCATCAATGACCTTCCATGGCCTCTTACAGTGACAAGCTTCAGCTGCACTTCATGATTCCTTCATGCCTTCTTACCTGGGTGACTCTTACACATTACCAAGTCCAGATGCAGCATGAGGTACAACCTTGGCTACCTCTGGAACACAGCTTCTTTGTCCTCTCAGAAAACACTTCTCAGAAGATTTCACCTCAGTGATGCTGGTCTCTTCTTAATCACCACTAATTTCTTAACTCCAGCTAACCAGCACCAATTATCCTAGTAGTCTCCTTCTCCTCTTCACTATGAAGCCAGAGACACATGGTCAAAGCTGCCAAAGTTCTGCTGCTTGCTGGAGCTGGAACATGCTCCATTGTTCTATTATTACATTATCACTAGCTTCCTCTTTGCCAACTCTTTCACTGCCTAAGTTTGGCTGTCCTGGATCCTGCTCTCTAGATTGATCTTGAACTCAGAGATTTGCATGGCTGTCTCCAGAGATTAAAGGTGTGTACCACCATGCCTGGATTTAAGACTTTCTTCACCTAGAACTTGCTCTGACCCAGGCTAGCCTTGAACTCAAAGATCTGCTTGTCTTTATCTCCTGAGATTCATAATACCCCAAGGTGTGTACCACCTTGATCTAAACTTCTCTGGGTAGGATCTTGTCCCAAAGTCTCACTCCCTTAATTTGTTATCTTCTTGAACACAGGATTCAGTTCCATTTCAATTCCTAGTACTCCTTTAATTCCTGAACCATACAGTTCATATTTTTCCTTTCTCAGATTGCTATGATTGTTTAAAATGTTCTTCATGAGACTTAACCAGAGAACAAAGTCTATGATGGGCATTTTGGTGACTCCTTTATCAATGCAGTTAATGTGAGTCTCTTCACCTTAGCTTCAGGCAGACTCTTCAAACAAGGGCAAAAGACAGCCACATTGTTCACCAAAATTCCATAGAAACAGTCTCTTTGCCACATGTTGAAATTCTCCACTGAAACCTCTTGGGTTGGGTTTGCACAATTCAGATCACTCTCAGTATAAACGTCTTCCATATTCCTACTAAGATAGCCCATTAAGCCCCATTTAAAGTATTCCACTACTTTCCAAATCCAAAGCTTCCAAATCCACATTCTTCCAAACAAAAGCATGTTCAGGCCTATCACTATAATACCCCAGTCCCTGGTACCAACTATTGTTTTAGTTAGTGTTTTATTACTGTGAACAGACACCATGTCCAAGGCAACTCTTATAAGGACAACATTTAATTGGGGCTGGCTTACAGGTTCAGAGGTTCAGTCCATCATCATCAAGATAGGAGTATGGCAGTGTCCAGGCAGGCATAGTACAGGAGGAGCTGAGAGGTCTACATCTTCATCTGAAGGCTGCTAGTAAAAGATTGTCCTCCAGGCAGCTAGTGCTAGTGTATTAAAGCCCATGCCTACAGTGACACACCTACTCCAACAAGGCCACACCTCCTAATAGTGCCACTCCCTGGTCCAAGCATATACAAATTGTCACACTAGAGCACATTTGGTGTTACCTGATCCAATATTTGAATTTTTAATAGGTCTATTTCATAGTGGTATTTTTTCATCATGAGCAAAAGAAATATTTTATTTATTTATCTTCATGTATATGTGGTGGAGATGCTTTTGCAGGCATGCATGTATATGTGTGCTTGTGGAACCCCTAAATTGATATTGTTTGTCTTCCTTGTTGGCTCTCCACTTTATGTATTAAGACAGTCTCTTGCTGAACCTGGGAGTGCACCAACTGACTCTCGGGTGCTGGGATTACAAATCGAATTCATGCCAGAGCTTGGGACACATGTTGCATTACTCATGCATGTCCAGCAAGTGCTTTATCCACTGAACAATCTCCTAATCCCCAAGAAATACTTTTAAAAGGCTTTTGCCACGTTACCTAACATATTCTCAGTGCTGTATTACCATCGTTGTTTTGAGTGTTAGCATTACCTTGCTGTGATGCATTAGGGAAGAAACTCAGGTGAAATAGTTTCTGGACTTCTGATAATGTTTGTGAAGGACGAAGAAAATAGTCTTCTTCCTCAGCCACACACATATATGATAGAAAATGGGGTAGAATGTATGACATAACTGTGATTAAGTGCTGATCTGCAGACAGTTCAAGGCTTTGGCTCCTCAGAGAAGGGAAAGCAATAACCTGAATCCTGTAGTACCATCACCTGTCTTCTTGCTGGAGTCACATTTTGGAAAGCGATGTAGAGAAGCAATTCTGAAACAGAGTAGGTGGGAAAACTCAAGGAATTCAAGGAGACTGCATTAGAAGTTACAAAGTAGAGTTCTAGGAAAAAGAAGACCAGGGCAATGGCCGTGTAGCTGTGCCTTTATAGATTACTCAGCTGTGGACGTATATAGTAAAACTTGATCAAGGTTGGAAGAAAAATGAAGTAGCAACAAACTGAAGACCTAGGGAGAAGTTTGTTCTTTCTTCAGACAGCATGGAGACTCCTAAATCACCGGTGGGCTCAGAAGAGTCAAGGCAAATCAATAATTGACTGTTGACAAGCTCAGTCTTGTGCAGGCCCAGTGCAAGCAACTACAATAGCTATGAGATCACACTTGTACTGTCTGCTTCATGTCCTGGAGATAGCATTTCATAGTTCTTCTTCCTATCCCTGGCTGTTAACAGCCTTTCCACTCTCTCTTTCATGTTTTGTGAGTTTTGGGATGGAGTGGTATAAATGTCCTATTTGGAACTGAACACTCAACTGTCTCAGCTCTTTGAGCATTATGAGTCCCTGCATTCATAGCAAAGAGAAGTTTTTCTAATTAAGGCCGAGAACATTTGCTTACAACTATAAACATGGCATTTAGAATGCAGTTTTGTTCTAATTTGATTTATCTAAACAGCAGTAGCAAGTTCTCCTTATGACCTCTACAGCTATGGGGTTTTGACCAGGTTTACATTTTGAGAAGACTTCTAATCCAATTGAAGAGAAGTTTGTTACCCTTATAACAATAGTGCCAATTATATTGCTGGGCACTTTGTGACTAGGTAAGACCCTTAATGTCTTCTCTTCCATAACAGCCTACAGAGAACTGTCCAGCACTACAAAGGGAAGCTATCAGTGACATTTTCAACTCATTTGCAGCTTTATTTCTACATGTCTTACAACCAAGATGTATGGTGTCTTTAGCAACAGGATTTTCCCTTATGGGACTCAAACTCTAGTAAGGTCTTTTGGTCTTCAAGAGATAAAACACTCCAGACCTACCAAGGATTACTTTCCTTCTCTTCTGCAAGTGCTAACCTCTGACATAATATCTTTTCTATGAGAACTCACTATTCTTGGAGGGGTATGTGTGGATCACACACATTGTTGAGAGATGTCTTCTAATACTGTAGTTCCCCATATTTATTCCAGTTATATGAATTTATATTCCCTCTCCAACCATTTTTGAAAATTATATAGTAGCTGTGTCTACCAGTGCAGAGTTTTGTAAGCTGTGATTTTAAAAGCAAACATATTTTGGGTGTGACTCTAAGGTCATCTGTTTATTCAGACAATAAAGTAGCAGTTGGCTGACAGTCTCATGATGTGGCCAAGAAAAGTCATTGGTTTTTAGTTTAGCACCTTCTTTTTTAAGGTAACCTAATGAATTCTAAATATTTTACAGGCTGGAGATGAAACCAAAGTCTTATCCCTTTTTGTAAGGAACACAATACTGACAAAGAGAGCTTCAGAGTAAAAAGATGCTCAAAGATCTATCACATGGGTACTAATTTTAAGAAAGCTGAAGAAACTATATGGATATGAAAAAGTAGGCTCTATATAAAGAAAATTGACCAGGAATAGTAAAGGGGTGTTTCATAATGATAGATGGACATGAAGATAATAACTCACTGTCTATTATGCACAAAATAAGAACTCTGAAGTACTCCAAAAAAGCTGGTAGAAAAGTAATGCATCCACCATCAGAGTTGATTTCAATATTCCCATTTCACTTTCAATAAACGAGGAAGAGAGACAAACAGTCAAGATGGCAAAATGCTGGAGCTCCAGTCACACACGTGCAAAACCTGACTTCAACTCTGTAAGTGAAGAGTCATAAACAGAACAGAATTTTAAAAAGATGTAGAAAACTTTGAAGGTTCAGGCTGCACAGATTCCCAGTCTGAGTAGCTCAAAACTTATGTCATATAATCCTGAAATCTGGAGTGTGTAATGTGTGTATTACCAGATTCAGAATATGATGAGATTCAGCCCCGTAGTCCATAGATTGTACTTTCAAGTTGTTTCTCAACAAGTGGCAGAAAAAAGGTCCTTTTGGCTGCATGATCTAATCCTGGTGGATCTACTTCCTAATATCATCGTTGCTTTAAATCATGAGTTTAAGGGCACTAACTGTTCTGACTGTGATAACCTGACTTACATACTTCTCCACCTGACAAGAAAACAAGTATTTCTCCAAATCAGCACACTAGGTCAAAGAAATCAATAAGATGTCAGGCAGAAGTAAAACAACATGATCTAAAGTACTACAGGTTGATGATATCCTAAGGTAAATTATAAATAGACTGAATAGTAATGAGAGCATAAGATCAAAACAAGTAGGCTACAGGAAAACCAGAGTTTAAAAAATGGATCACTTATTTAAATTTGTTTAAGATGGTAACAAAAATATCTTGAAAAAATTTGAAGACAATTAGAACATTGGAAAAAAAATTAAATAAAACCTTAGAATCAATTAAGCCAAGAGGTAAGTCTTTAATGTCAGCAGTTGCAAACCTGATCAATCAAGGAAATGAAGAGGAAGGACATGATTACTTATTTAAGTGACCAAAAGAGGACATCATTCTAGGTCTTACTGTTATTAAAATTTAAGCAGGTGAATTGGTTAACTATATGTCAATGATTTTGACTTCCATGTCAACAGGCACAAGTTATTTGAAAGACACTATAATGTTCCTTTGACTTAAAAGTAACAACAAATAAAAACTAAATGAAAGTAAAAACATAAATGTTCTCTTATAGGTATTAATGGTTTGTATTTATAACTAAAAACTTTTTCACTAAAAAAACTCCTGACTTAAATTATCTCAAATATTACAGGGAGAAAGAATGTGAGGCTTATATAAACCCTTGAGAAATAAAAGAGGAAATCACACTTCCAAAAGCATGAGGCCAGTATAACTAACACCTATCAAAGGGGAAAGCTATGTGTTAGTATATATTGATAGATTTTGGAAAACATTTGGAAACAATTCAGTAAAACAAACAAATGAACGAACCGGCACCTCTTGGTAAAGTAGAAACAGAAAGGACATTTCTCAACTTAATTAAAAATGTCTGCAGAGCGTATTACATCTAATATGCCTAATAGTGATCTGTAAGTTCCTTAAACCTAGAACAAGGCAAGGGGGATGTCCATCTTCCACATTTCTCTTCCACCTGCCTCATGACAGTTCAGGTTGTAAAGAAGCACATGCCTAAAATGTAAAGGCTGAGTTACCATTCATTTTGGTGTTATTTGTTATGCGGTAATGCTTATGGAAAATCATAAGCAATCTATAAAATACCACTATAACTCATACATGAGTGTTATGGTTTGAAATCAGAAATATCTCTTGAAGGCTCATGCTATAAACTTTAGTGTCCAGATGAAATGATCATATCTGAAGGGCTCTAACCTCATCAATGAGATAATTCACAGATAGACTTATTTTTTGATAGCACTATTGGGAGACAGTGAAAATTAGGAGATGAGGCAGGTCATTACGGACATGGCCTATAGAGAGATATCTTGCCTTCAGCCCATGCTGTGTGCATTCTTCCTTATGTGAACTAAGCAGCAAAATTTAACAATTATGCAGAGTCAGACAGGGATATGACATATTCACCACATGCGTATTCACACAAAAGGGTATGATAGAAATGAAGGTATAAAGTTTGTGTAACAAATTTGAGGCAATTTTTTTTTTCATAAAAATTGCAGAGGTAGAGATTTCCTGAAAAGAAGATTTGAGAGGATGAAGCTTAAAATACTGATAAACTAAACTTTATAAAATTATTAGCATCTGCTTTTGTTGATATCATTAAGAAAATAAAATGTCAGGCTACATACCTGACAAAAATATCTACATTTAGATATTTGACAGACCTTTTATTTCAGATTCTTTTACTTCAGGAATCAGAAGACAGCCCATTTAACAGAGAAGAGGATTCGGGAAACAGCATCAGAAGGGAAACACGTGAATGACCAATTGGCAAAGGAAAAGCCATCAGTAAAATGGCTGGTCCACTGAGATACACACAGCAAAGATTTTGTACAAGTGGAATCCTTACATATGACTAATAGAAATATTTAGTGGAAGAAGCATTTGAGGGAAAAGAGTCTGGAGTGTCTTTCACAATGAAGCATTACGGTTTAGTATTCAGCCCTACCACTCTATAAATATGTACTCTTAGAAAAATAAAATTATGTATTTATGCAAAATATTAAATGAATCACCATAGCATTTTTAGTCATAATAGCCCTACACTGTTTTCTTATGACAGACTGTTTTCAGTAATAAAGGAAGACCGCAAATGAATCTCACAGGCATTATGCACACCACAAGAAGCCAGATGCAAGGAGCACACACTCAGTTTATGTGTGATTCTTGGAGGAACCAAACCAATGTAGGCAAAGAGAAGCCAATCAGTGGTGACTGGAGCCTGACCTAAGACTGCTGATTGACTGAGGAGATGTCAAAAACTGTAGCGGGTAGTGGCAATGTTCTCTGTTTTCAATATGGATCAATATTAACCACACGAATGAATACATTTATCTAAACCCATTCTTTCCATGCATAATTTATTCATGTATGTGAAATGAGTATACTTATTATGTGTAAATTTCTCTCAATAAAGTTGAGAATTACAAAACAAAAAACCTATGAGGCTCTGCCTAACTGCTGCCTACAAATTCTTTATGGCTTATGAGAAATACCTAGTGTCTGGGATTTTCAAACTGTAAGCATGCTTTCATTTAATCTGCTAAATTAACCATAATTGAATGGTTTTATTTCATTAGTTAATAAGGTCCCTTTTAGGATTGAATAAGTCGCACAATCTTTCTCAGTCATTAAGATTAGAGACCTCTCTTTTCCATAACCATGTGTTTTCTGTTTCTATATCTGGCAATTCCTCTGTTCCTTACTGTGCAATTTGAATTAATGCCAACAATTATTCCTTAAAGCTAAAAGCACATTACACTGGGAGGCTAGACCTTGTTGCTTCTACTTTCAGATATGTAGATTAAGAATGACGGAGAAGACAAAACAGAAGTGTGAAATAGCAACATAATGGAGCACAATCCAAAGCAGGGAGCCTTTATAACTCCAGCTGTAGTGAGTTGGGTGGTAAGTCGAAAGTCATTAGCTATTATTTGTGTGCGAATGTGAACTAAGGTAAAAATCTTTGAATAATCTTTACTTCAGAAGATGGACCAAGAAAGATAATTTTAGAAATTCCTTCTAACTGGAGAAAATTACATTCATTCTTCAATCTTTCTTTTCGCTTTCAGCTTAGTTAGTGCTAGTTATTTAAAAAAAAAATAGATAATTAGTAGAATCAGATGTATGGTAATGAGGTTTGTATTAGTTATTTTTCTATTTCTGTGATAAACACCACGACCAAGGCAGAAAGTCAAACAAAGCATTTAGGGCTATGGCTTCAGAGCATTAGAGTCCATGATGGCGTAACAAAGGCATAGCAGCAAGGGCAGCTGACCAATCACATCTTGAGCTCCTCAGAGATGGGAGGCAGAGAGCTACACTGGGAATGGCTGGAGTCTTTTGAATCCTCAGAGTTTATTCATTCCCAGTGACATGCCTCCTCCAAGAAGGTACACCTCTCAGTCCTTCCCAAATGGTATCATCAATGGGGATAAATATTCAAACAAATGACTAGAATGACCATTCTCATTCTAACCACCACATAGTTCATCAGTTAAACTTTCAAAACTGTTATTTTTTTTAATCTGTTTTCTACACCAGTGGTTAGAAATTGAGGAATTATAGAAGGTCTATCTGTCTTCCTATATTTCTCCTATCTATCGACCATCTACCATTTTAAGTCCTAAAACAAATAAGATAACAACTGATGTACAACTGTTATCCTGAATTTACAGACAAGATAGATTAGGCACTAGAAATGCATTTGTTGTTTATTTGTATTTTTCTGTCTTGCATACCTGCTGATATACAAATATGTATAGCTACTCCAATTAAATATTCTTTTCTATAATTACGATTAGTAATTGAGTTTAATTTCAAAAGTCTTACAGGATTGTCAGGGGCTTTGTAACTTGTATCTATTCACCTGACTACTGTAACTTGAAACGAATACATGTGCCTTGAACATATGACTTCAGTGACACGTTGATGGCAATACAACTTCTAACACTATTACATCAGAATTCGTTTGGGGACATGATAAAAATCATTCATAAGTAAATATTCTACCTTTTACAACATATTTATAAGGAAGGAACATCAGAAAATATGGTATGAGTAGAGAAAGGTCTCTTTGTTAAGAAGGACTGAGTAGGGATTGTTAAGGTCACAGTTTTCTCGGTCACAGCAGGCTCACAGGGGCAGTCTGCCTCAACAGAGTGAGCATGCAATGCACCTTGAGTTCCTTTTCTTTCAAAACCGGGTGCCAACAGACCGAAAGAGAGACATACACTCTAAAGGACTTTCGCATCTGATAGTTGATCTCTCTCTCCAATAAACTGTGGCAAAGGAGCTTGTGAGTCTGCCCAGAGGGATCTTTTCTTATTTCTTTGGAAACAACCATACAGAGATGAATTGAATTCGGATTGAAGTGAGGCACCAAGTACCCCAAATCAACTTTCTGTTATGACTGACTTGGGTGAGGGAACCCCTGAGAGGAGAACCATAATACTACATGAGATTCTAGGGAAGGGGAATAGGGACACGGCTGGCACATAATTATTAGAGATTCTTGCCGGTCTGAAAAATTGGATTGATTTTCTTCAACACAGTCTGTGTTGCGAAGGGTGTTGTTTCCCTAATTTCTTTCTCATCCCTTTTATCATTTGAGTAGAGGAAGACTGATTTGCTTGAGTCAATCTTATATCCAGCCACTTTGCTGCAGTTTTTTTTTTATCAGCTGAAGGAGCTCTCTGGTAGAAATTTTGGGGTCACTTATGTATACTATCATGTAGAATTTGGAGTTCTCATTGCCCAGGAGTCAAATAGCTGGGTCATTTGTTTGCCCTGTTTTAAAAAATATATTTTTGAGGTCCTCCAAGGTGATTTCCATAATAGCTGTATTCATTTCCACTCCCACCAGCATTGTATGAAGAGTCTTCCTTCTTGTCATCTTTATCAACATTTGCTGTCCATTCAGATGGACTTTCAGACTCCCAGTGCTCTCTGTGCTGAGGGGCTGTCTCGAAGTCATTTTCATTTGCAATTCCCTGGTGACGAGGGGTTATGGACAAATTTAAAGAAACAGTTATTGGCTGTTTTCATTTCTTCTCTTAAGAACTATATGTTCATTTAGGTAGCCCATTTGTTGACTGGCAATTTCATTCCTTTGATATTTATTTCTGTTGCTCTATATAAATTCTGGAGAATAGCCTCCTCTCTGAAGCATAGAGAGCCGAGATTTTCTCCTATTCTGTGGACTGTTGGCCCTGCTGCTATTTTCCTTTGCTGTGGGAAATGTTTAAATTTGTATGGCTTTATTCATTGACACTTGGGGCTAGTTCCTTCATTGTAGAGCTTTTGTTTCAAAAAAGTTTGCCTAACCTAATGTCTTGAAAAGTATTTTATATCGTTTCCCCTACACATTTTGGTATTTTATATTTAGAATTAGTTAAGGTGTTTGATCAGTTTCAAATTGATGTTTCTTCATGGTGAAATATATGTATCTAATTTCATTCTTCTTTCAGTGGATACCCAGCTGTACCAGCACCATTTATTAATACTTTATGCTTCTGCCTTCTTTGTCAGAAACTATGTGATGGTAACATTATTGGCTTATTTCTATATACTTAATTCCATTCTACTGATCTGTCTATTTATTTTTATTATTATTTGATTGTTTTATCTGTATGAATGTATTGCCTGAACATATGTCTGTGTGCCACACTTTGATGGGTATTATATTAAATCTGTAGGTTAATTTTTATAGTGTGACTATTTTCATAACAATATTCTTGACAATCTAGGAACAAGGGAAGTCTTTCCATCATCTAGTATCTTCTTTAGCTTCACTGATTCTTTCTCATTCTCTAGAAAATTTTATTGTAGAGGAGTTGCACAGTATATTCCTAGGCATTTACATTTTGGTAGAGTTGTTATGAATGGGAGATTTTTTTCCACTTTCTTTTTCTGAAAGTACACTTTTAATATCTAAAGGCTAGTATTTTTATTAGTTTGTAATAATTCATCAGATATTATCAGCATGATCATGGAACAAAGGCCTAGCTTTTCTCTAAGTTGCTTAATTAAGGTAGAGATCCCTCCCATACTTCCTTCCTTGATCTTTTCCTTATAAAATACTTGAGTAAAGATAAAGCAGGAAATGATAATATTAAAAATGAACTGTGAAAATAATTATCATAAAAAAAATCACTGTGGGAGGTCTTGAGGTTTTCGGCTTCTGGCAGGGCCCATGTGACTGGGCAATACTTCTGATGCAGCTTCAGGAGAAGCAATTTTAGAATGAACACTCCAGACTATGAAAGATCCAGAATCACACTATTCTTTGCTTGTCAGGAGATATTTACCAAATTAGTAGTGTATTTCTGTTCTGCTACAGTTCGCGTGTCCCCTGCAAAATCCATGTTGAAATTGAACAGCTGCCAACATGATAGGAGTTGACTTTTAAGAGTCAATTATATGAATAGACTGCTTTCCTGAATGGATTCATGTAATTATCCAAGAAACGGGTTATGTACCTTATGAGTAGCCTTGAGATGAGTTTGGTCTTGTCTGTTCTCTTATGCTCTGACTTTCATGACGACTTGCTTTCTACTATCATATGCCACGTTGCCAAGGCCAGTCGCTAGACACCAGACTGAATACCCCAGAGCCACAGACTCAACATTTCTATTTATAATTCAGAAAGTCAGGGTAATTTGCTATCACAGGAGAAAGCACTCTAAAATATTATATCTTAATAAAAAAGAACTAATAACTAATCACAATTTCATCAGCTGAGGATATTTAGAATAGGCTTCAACTGAAGTGCCCTTTGATGGCATCCCATTCTGTGCTGAGATGGCTTCCCATGTAGAAGTGGCAACAAATGAGTCAGAAAGATAATCATCTTGTGAGTACAGAGTGACTGGATGAAGTCTGCATTTTGAATTCTTCCTCCTGCTTTAATTAACCTGTAATGTACTCTTAAAAAGTAAGGGCTCCCATGCTGGGGATTGTTGACAAGTAGACATGGGTAGGTATTTTGGAGGTTATCAGCATCTTTATTATACCTTGTGTTAATCTAGCAGTGGGGGTGAGATGAATATCTTTATGACATGAATTTTGTCATTGTTCTGCTCAAGAAAGTAGTCAACTAACAAGGGCTTTTCATTATGCTACTGGGTGAGTGGAGTATGCAGTACATAATACCTGGTCACTAACCACCTTCAACCAAGTGAGCAGTGTGTGGAGAGGGTGAGGGAAATTGCTGTGTGATGTCAAGGGTATCTTGGGTAGTATGAATGAGGCATCTAGGAGAAGTATGGTTGGTGTTAGCAGTGAGTACAACTGGGAAGAACAAGGTTAAGTGTATAGAGACTATCTTATACATTGTATGGATGGGTCATCTGTCAATTATAAAGCTTATGGCCTATGGCTTAGGCAGGAAATCGGAGGTAGTATATCTGGGAGGCAGAAAGGATTCTGGGATAGAGCTAGGCATGGAAAGATCTGCTTGGGAAGATGTGAAGAGAAGGATACATGGTACCTGAGCCCAGGTAACCAGCCATGTGGCAGAATGTACTTTAAAGTAAATGGGTTATTTTAGTTTGTTATGATTTAGTCAGAGAAGAACCTAGCAATATAGCCAATGTAATGGTAAATATATTTTGGGACTGAGTCTTATTTCTGGTAGCATGGGGCCAGGAGGAAGAACCAGACCCGAACTTTACATAACAGTGATTTTTGAAGGATTCGTTGAGAATGCTATAGAACTTTATTTTGCATTGCTCACAATTGGCCTTGGTGTGTTATATGAGATAAATGTTGGGGTACAATGATGAACACTTCCTCTGCGTCCCTTTCCACATTTTTGGAATTGGAAAAATCTTGATTCTAAGTACACACGAAAGTTTTTTATCTTTGGAACAACACTCCAGGTATATATAGTTTATCAGAGTGGGGTGGTAGGCAGGGCAAGATATACCACAAGAAACTTACAGGAAATCTTCTTTAAAATGTGTTTACAAACTTCAAACTGGAATTTTTAAAATAGTTAATCAGCTTGTGATGCTGCATATGCTTCAGAGATCAAGCAGGGACAAAAATGGAGAAGAGACTGAGGGAAAGGCCCATCTAGTGATGGCCCAACTTGCAATTCCTCTCAAGGGGTGGCTCCAAGGCCTGACACTATTAGTGATACTATGGTGCGCTTACAGACAGGAGCCTAGCAGAGTTGTCTTCTGAGAGAGCCAACAAGCAGCTGAGGCAGATGCAGATACTTACACCCAACCATGGGACTGAATTCAGGGACCCCTGTGGATAAATTAGGGAAGGTTGGAAGAAGCTGAGGAAGAGGACAATCCCATAGGGGTTGAGAGATCCCTGAGATCTCTCAGATACTGAACCACCAACCAGGCAGCATACAAGAGCTGGTCTGAGACCCCCAACACATATACTACTTGGTCTGGCCTCAGTGGAAGACGACATCCCTAACCCTTGAGAGACTTGAGGCCCCAGGAACTGAGGAGACCTCACAGGGAAACGGGGGAATCCTCTGGGAGACAGAGGGGAGGAGGAATAGGATAAGGAACTGTGGGAGGGTGGACTGGGAGGGGGGGCAACGACGGGACTGTAAAAAGAAATGAAAATAATAATAATAATAACTGTAGGGTCAGCCGGGCAATGGTGGCTCACGCCTTTAATCCCAGCATTTGGGAGGCAGAGGCAGGTGGATTTCTGAGTTTGAGGCCAGCCTGGTCTACAGAGTGAGTTCCAAGACAGCCAGGGCTACAGAGAGACCCTGTCTCAAAAAAAAAAAAAAAACAAAAAACAAAACAACAACATAACTGTAGGGTCTTACTTCAAGTGGTCTTTGGTGAGCATTCTTAAAAATATGATGTTGGCCTTACTTGTGGAGCATGGGTCAGGTTGTATTTGATTCTTCCTTCATGGTATGCACGTAGGAACCCTCTGAGCATCTTGTAAATTTAGCTCTATGCTATCAAAAGAGCATTATATTTGGTGGCAATATGTAGCATCTGTCAATATGTCACAGAGTAGACCCATTTGCATGGTGGTGTGGAAAGCCAAGGCATATTTCTTCCAGCTTCACATTGGTAATAACTCTTTTTTTTATTTTTTATTTTCTATATTTTTTATTTACATTCCCAATGATTTTGCCTTTCCTGGTTCCCTCCTCCCTGAAAGTCTCATAAGCCCTCTTCCCTCCCCCTGTTCCCCAGTCAACCCCCTCCCACTTCTCTGTCCTGGTAATGCAAAACTGCCTAGGTGTTTAGTCTTTGGAAGATTAGTTCTGCCTTTGTGGAAGTGTTTATTGTTCACTTACCATGGAGATAATTCTGTGAAAAATTCACATTTTGAGATTAAGTAGGTCTGTATTGTGTTGCTCCATGAAGTAGTTGTGAATACTGTGGCCTAAATCTCAATTAATTAAAAATCTAGTAAAATTGTACTTTTGGTTTCTTGATCTCCCTAGATACCTTTCAAATACAAATAGTCATGGTGGCCAGTGACTCCTATATCAAGGACAGAGCTTCAATCTATTTTTTTGTAGTTGTAGATGCTTTCATTGGGTAGTTCTAAACAAGGGTAATAATCATAAAACATCTTTGTGAACTGAGAGCCTATACATTATTTGATTCCTAAAATAACAAAGATTAATAAGATAGTGAGCAAGTAAATAGAAAATTAAAGTCATTGGGTCCTCTATAAACTTTTGGTTCATTTCATGTGTTCTGTGAGCTCTTATCTATTCGTGTGTATCCATAAAGCATTACAGAAGAGAACACTGTGATGCTTCTAAGCTGGGCATGAGGACCATATCTGTTCAGGAGCAGTTAATACCCATGTCACTCAGGGATGGTACCATCTCTTGATGATTTCAAAATTATCTACCCACAATCTTTTTATTATGTTATTTTAAGATTGTACTTATTTTTGCCTTATGTGAAAGATACCACAGAACTAAAAAGGATAGAGCATTTTCCTTGGTTAATGCTACTGCTTTGCTAAATTTTACTGGTTATTTATGGAATAAGGTGTTAGATCTATCATAGTATCTTTATAGTTGAGAGTTATTGACTAAGTGCTGTTTCTGCTAAGCTGTGATCTAATGAGCTTTACCTAGATCATCTATTTGAAGTTTTGGGTATATATAGCAAAAAAACAAACAAAAAACCCACCAAAACAAAACAACAACAACAACAAAAACATTTCTAACCCGCCTGGGAAATGTTGTAACTAGAACTGTTACTTTACATGGCCCGCCAAATCACTATAAATATGAAATAGAAGTAGAAAATTTTTGGAATGAGATATTATAGGATATTTGTAATGACCACTTGTTGGGCACTATCTTCAGGGATCTGTGGGCCTCTGGCACAGCTGGAGTAGCCAAAGAGTTGAAGCTCTCCAAGGGGGAGCTTCTGCCAGGCCTCTTCCTCAGATGCCTGCTACCCCGGACTCAGTGGCAAGTTGGTGGGATATAGTGGGCAGGTGGCTGGGAGCCAATGTTGAGGGGCCCGTGCAGAGAGTGGCTGCAGTAAGCTCAAGCAGCTTCCAGGGACTAAGCCTTTGGGAGAGAATTCTCTACCCCAAGGTGTTGCGGCTCTGTAAGACAGGCATTCTCAGACAGTCTTTGATGAAATAACTCCTGTGCTTTATTGCTTGTGGATAAGGTCTTAAAAGCATTTTGGATAGGCTGGGGTCTCAAAGCAGATGCTTTCTATTGGCTTGGTCTGAGATGTTAGGGATGTCTCATCTGCATGTGGAGGGGCTTCAGATATTGCTGCTACATGACTGATTGTCATAATTAATCCTTTCCATGAGGTGTTGTGGTCACTTGCTCTAGGAGAGGTACCTGGTCAGGATTAGATTTAATCACCTACTGTTCTCAATTATGAGAATTGCTGAGGTTTCTGAATCTGCAAAACCTTACCAAGTTTTATTTCTGGTGGCATTGTCCATTACCCCACAACTGCTAGAATAGAAAAATATTTTTAAACATACAGATAATGTAGAAAAGTATAAAAGATGAACTGTTGTGTGTTGAAATTAAACATTTTATTAAGGCATGAGGAAAAAATGTGGAAAACAAAGATAAACACTGAAAAAAAATCCATGATAAATGAAATAGATAAAGGACTTGTCTCCCAGCCCTTTTCAAATCAATAAGAAAAAATTTCAAATGTTACTCATACAAACCTTTAAAAGAAGATGAACATTATACAGTAAAATTGTTGTGACTTATTATCATTAGGAAAACTCAGGTGAAATCTCTTATGATTTCATGACACAATCATGAAAATGACAATAATCTGGAATATAAAAATATCAACATTCCCAAACTTCTGTTAAAACTATAGATTTCATTAGCTCCTTTTAGAAAACTATTTTCTGAGCCCATAGGTATGTATGACTAGCAGATGTATTCCTTGACTTTTACCCAAGAGAAGAATGGACAGCATACATGAGAAGGTGTGGGGATCAGAAGAAGCTCTGAGTGAATAAAGGTCTAAATGACTGTATATCACTGACATGGGCGCAGCCATGTTGGGGACCCTAGCCTCAGATCCATGGTGAGACTCAGGGATGGCAAATTCTTCCTCTGTTTTGAGTGAGAATGCTGACATTTTGTGCAGAAAATTCTTACAATAGCTTTCTCCCCTCAGATGTTCATGACCCACAGACTGTTCCCCTACAGAGATGGATACTGTTGAGATTACCTAAATTTGTTCTGCTCGTGAGTTGAATGCTATAAATCTTGCTTCCTTTATTTCTATCTGTTATAATCCTTATTCCTTGTCACCTGTATGCAGTAACCCAACCTCCTTGTTTAGCTGTATGTAATAAACACCTTAGTTTCTAGGGTGCTGCAGTTTCTCAGTTGAACAGCCAGTTTACTCCATCTCATTTTTTCCCTCCCTGAATCTGTTATTTCTTCACCCTCACAGGCAGGGAGCGGGCATGTGAAGAGTGTTCACAGCTCCATGCTGGTTAATACTGCCTACTTGACAGGGTCTAGAATCACCTAGGAGACATGCCTTTCAACATGCCCGTGAAGTATGAAGTAGATTAGCTTAGCCCACGGAGGCATTTATTGGCTTCTTTCTTACAGCTGGACGAATGCCAAAAAAATGGGGATTGCAAATTACATACCTCATAAAGACCCTTCCTGTGATGCAATTATATAATTATTAGAAATCCAAAGTTTAGGAGAATCAGAGGGTAAGGAGGAAAAGAAAATTGTTGAAGTGACAAAATATAGCTCTCAGTTTCCAGCTCTAACAGAGAGGTAGGGCTCTTCCGTGATTCAGAATGCAGATAGGGGTTTTGATAATGATAACAAGAAACTATGATAATCAGGGAACACAATATCTAAACTACTTTAATAGATAAAAAGTTTGAAACAAGCAACAAAAGATCCTCTTACATCTTGCCTGGTTAAGTCAAGTCTAATTATCTTCATTCAGTTCTGTGGATGAAAGGCATTTACAGAAAAGCATCTATGTCAAACTGCATTAGAGAACAGTGGGAGCCGTAAGCTGTAACCATTCAAGACTCTTTAGCAGGAGTTTTGTTTCCCAGCAAGATCAAGAAAATCTCATGATTGCCTCAACCCCCAAACAAGACAGTTTGAAGCATTGAAACCAATAATATTTACAGAGAGAGGAAGAGATGCCTGGCTTATTTAGGGTTGTTTTGTGTTAATTCATATTGACCTCAGCAACCACAGAGAGAATCAGAAATGTGCCTTGAAAAGCCTCATGGTATGCATACTTGGTCATGAGTTACTTATGTTAGGTCAGGGTAGTCAGTGGTGGTTCAGTAAATCGATCACCATGGGCCTCTTTTCAGTAAAGAGTGGAGCTCCATGTGTGGCCAGCATTCTGTGTGTGCATGTGTGTATACACATAGGTATAGATAAGGTCATTGCATAAATGAATTAATCACAGTATTTAGAGGATTTACATTGAGTCAATTATAAAGAAAACAAAATATCACCTAATTTTACTTCAAACAAGTAAATTATATTTTGAATTCATTAGGGATTTGCTTTCAAAGTCTAATAGGGGAGAAAAAAGATCACCACATGCTTAATTAAGTTCAGGAAGTCAGGCAGCCAGACCAGAGTTCCCAGCATGCCCTCCTCATGATTTGTGTGCTTTCTGCCAAGACTAGTGAAGTTCATTGCCTTCTTGGACATTTCTAAGTATTAGTACATACAAGAAAAAACAAACAGTCTTGATAGTTTCTGGAATTAGCTGAAGGACAGAGAAGCATATGAAATCTTCATCCTAAAAGAAACCAGAAAGAAAAAAAAAAGATGGTATCTGCTTGTGGAATATTATTTTGAGAAAGTAAAACTCAAAAGAATGTAAGGAAAATCACCAAAACACCCAAGGAGGGTATCTGAACTAATTCCAAATATCAGAACACGGTATTTTTTTTTAATTGCCAAAAGGAAGACTATTTTGCTGCCTAAAGGACTTGACTCACTAAAATCTACTTATATAGGTGATAGAATTGGGAGGATAATGGGGTGTGAAATTTTTCTACTGTAAGGAAGAAATGTTGTGATCCTTTGAATCTGTTTGCAAGTCAGAGTCCTTGAGAATAAATTTAAGTCTGGAACATATTTCGCCTATGTATATTGAGAAGGGGCCTCAAGAGGCCCACATTTAATCTGCATTCCCTGAAAACACTCATACCTTTAACACTCTGCTTATTCATGTGCCTGGGTTAGCAAATAGGCCGATGTTCTCAACTCCACTTCCCCTGGTTTCAGTCTGGAAAGGTCACATTGACGTATACATGAAGCCTTTTGTTTATACCTCAGAGGCGGCTGAGCCCCTTGCACCTGCTTTGGAATATCTGGCAACCAACAGGCTTGCAAATGCCTATGACTTATTAAATAAGTTGCTTACTTTAAAATGAAATTATCATTTCCATAGGCACCAAACCAGTAGCATAAGGGGGGAGGGTAAGGGGGGAGGTAAGGGAGGAGCTTCTGTGAACACAAAGACACAAACATTGCAGAATTGTGGCAACATCTGGATGCCACTTTACCCTAGGAACAATGTCTCCAAATGACAGCAGAATGAATGAGGGGTCAGGGTGAAGAAACAGCTTGCTTTGCATTATTTAACCCAGGTGTTAGCATTATATTTGTTTAGAGAGACCCATTCTGTAATTTCATAAAAGAAACACAATTCAATCACTTATTTTCTCACATATTTTTCCTAAATAGTCATCACACATTACATGGACACAAGTGTTTGGATTGTAGTGGCTGACATTTAAATACTAGGATTATCTTTCTTCTAGGTTAAGCACTGGCCATATCTTTCAAAAGATATGGAGGGAGCCAAAGGGGGGGGAAACCTATGGTTAATTAAATGGGGAGATAAGAAAGAAGAAGGCACCAAGTGAAGTGTCAGGATGCTAGATTTTGTCCTACTCTCTTGGAAGTTGGAAGTTTCAGATATAAGTGGCCTGAGAATGCCATCGATGCATGTTCATTAAAGAGGAAGTTTTACTGCTTTGTGCACATTTCATTCGTGAGGAGGAATTCTCAAGGCAGATGTTCAGTGTAGAAGTTACCACAATAGTATAGGGCAAAAGTGTCACTGTTTGGAGGTGATACTAGCATAAGTCTTAAGGGGGTTCTCTTAGTGAGCTTGGTGATTCATGTTTGGACTTGCCATTTAAAATAAGTATTAATCCTCTGCCACAGAGCACCATATCCAGGTGGTGCAGGGAGATAGATGACCACCCAGGAGTGAGGAGAGGCCTGACAGCACAGATAGAACCACCCCTGCTGCTCAGAGGATCACATCCAGAACACTCAGGTGGGAGTCTTCCTGTTTCTGTCTCCAGCTCTCAGGACCATCCTCTGCCACAGAGCACCATATCCAAGTGGCACAGGGAGATAGTTAACTACCCAGGAGTGCAGAGAGGCCAGACAGCACAAGTAGGACCACTCCTGCTGCTCAGAGGAAACAGCCTAAAACCCTGAGGACTTGAGCCTAGGAGCAGCCTGGAACAGGAGTCTTCTGATTTCCATCCATACCCAGAGCTGATCCAGGGCCACAGAACTACATACACAAATACCACCACAAGAAAGCTGGTCTCCCAGGAATGCCCACATACCTGTGTACACAGAGAGAATGAGTCTCCAAGGAGCACAGATACAGAGGCTTGCAGGACAGATAAGACACAGCCAGAGACAACAACACCAGCTAACACCAGAGATAACCAGATGGCAACAGGCAAATGATAGAACATTACCAACAGAAACCAAGGCAACATGGCACCATCCAAACCAAGTTCTCCCACAACAGCAAGTCCTGGATACCCCAACACACTGGAAAAGCAAGATCTGAATTTAAAATCACATCTCATGATGCTGATAGAGGACTTCAAGAAGGACATAAATAACTTCCTTAAAGAAATACAGGAGATCATGAGTCAACAGGGAGAAACCCTTAAAAAGGAAACACGAAAATCTCTTAGAGAAATTCAGGAGAACATGGGTCAACAGGTAGAAGCCCTTAAAGAGGAAACACAAAAATCCCTTAAAGAATTACAGGAAAACACAAACAAACAAGTGAAGGAACTGAACAAAACCATCCAGGATCTAAAAATGGAAGTAGAAACCACAAAAAAATCACAAAGAGAGACAATTTTGGAGATAGAAAACCTTGGAAAGAAATCAGGAGTCAGATGCAAGCATCAACAACATAATACAAGAGATAGAAGAAAGAATTTCAGGTGCTGAAGATACCATAGAAAGCATGGACTCAACAGTCAAAGAAAATGCAAAATGCAAAATGCTTGTAATCCAAAACATCCAAGAAATCCAGGACAAAATGAGAAGACCAAACCTAAGGATTATAGGTATAGAAGAGAAGGAAGATTTATAACTTAAAGGGCCAGCATATATCTTCAACAAAATTATAGAAGAAAATGTCCCTAATCTAAAGAAAGAGATGCCCATGCACATACAAGAAGCCTACAGAACTCCAAAAAGACAGGACTAGAACAGAAATTCCTCCCATCATGTAATAATCAAAGCACCAAATGCACTAAACAAACAAAGAATATTAAAAGTGGTAAGGAAAAAAGGTCAAGTAACATATAAAGATAGACCTATCAGAATTACACCAATCTTCTCACCAGAGACCATGAAAGCAAGAAGATTCTGGGCAGATGTCATACAGACCCTAAGAGAACACAAATGCCAGCCCAGACTACTGTATCCAGCAAAACTCTCAATAACCATAGATGGAGACAACAAGATATTCCATGAAAACCAAATTTACACAATATCTTTCCACAGATCCAGTCCTACAAAAGATAATAGATGGAAAACACCAACACAAGGAGGGAAACTACACCCTAGAAAAAGCAGGAAAGTGATCTTCTTTCAACAAACACAAAAGAAAATAACCACACAAACATAAAAATAGCATCAAAAAATAACAGGAAACAACAATCACTATTCCTTAATATCTTTTAACATCAATGCACTCAATTACCCAATAAAAAGACATAGACTAATAAACTGGATACTTAAACAGGACCCAACATTTTTGCTGCATACAGGAAACGCACCTCAGTGTCAAAGACAGACATTACCTCAGAGTAAAGGGCTGAAAAACAATTTTCCAAGTAAATAGTCCCAGCAGACAAGTCAAAGTAGCCATTCTAATATCAAATAAAATCAACTTTCAACCAAAAGTTATCAAAAAAGTTAAGCAAGGACACTTCATACTCATCAAAGGAAAAATCTACAAAGAAGATCTCTCATTTCTGAACATCTATGCTCCAAATGAAAGGGCACACACATTCATAAAAGATCAAAGCATACATTTCACCTCACGCAATGATAGTAAGAGACTTCAACACCCCACTCTCATCAATGAACAAATCAGAGAAACACAAACTAAATAGAGACACAGTGAAACTAACAGAAATTATGGAGCAAAAGGATTTAACAGATATCTGTAGAACATTTCATCCTAAAACAAAAGAATACACCTTCTTCTCAGCACTTCATGGTACCTTCTCTAAAACTGACCGATTGGTCACAAAACAGACCTCAAGAGATATAAGAAGATCAAACCAATTCCCTGCCTTCTATCAGATCACAATGGAGTAAGGATGGTCTTCAATAGCAACAAAAACAACAGGAAGCCCACATACACATGGAAGCTGAACAATGCTCTACTCAAAGATACCTTGGTCAAGGAGGAAATAAGGAAAGAAATCAAAGACTTTTTAGAATTTAATGGAAATGAAGGCACAACATACCCAAACTTATGGGACACAAAGAAAGCAGTGCTCAGAGGAAAACTCAGAGGAAAGCTCTGAGTGCCTCCATAACAAAACTGGAGAGAGCATACACTAGCAGCTTAACAGCACACCTGAAAGTTCTAGAACAGAAAGAAGCTACTACACCCAAGAGGAGTAGATGGTAGGAAATCATCAAGCTCTGGGCTAAAATCAACCAGGTAGAAACAAAAAGAACTATACAAAGAATCAACAAAACCAGGAGCTGGTTCTTTGAGAAAATCAACAGGATAGATAAACCCTTAGCCAGACTAACCAGAGGGCACAGAGAGAGTATCCAAATTAAAAAATCATAAAGTAAAAGGGAGATATAACAACAGAAACTGAGGAAGTTCAAATAAATCATCAGATCCTACTACAAAAGCCCATACTCAACACAACTGGAAAATATGGATGAAATGGACAATTTTCTAGACATGTACCAAATACTGAAGTTAAATCAGGATCAGATAGACCATCTAAACAGTCACATTACCCCTAAACAAATAGAAGGAGTCATTGAAAGTCTCCCAACCAAAAAAAGCACAGGACCAGATGGTTTTAGTGCAGAGTTCTATCAGACCTTCAAAGAAGACATAACACCAAACTATTCTACAAAATAGAAACAGAAGGAACAATCCCAACTCGTTCTATGAATCCAAAATTACACTGATTCCAAAAACACACAAAGATTCAACAAAGAAAGAGAACTTCAGACCATTTTCCCTTGAAATACTCAATAAAATTCTTGCCAACCAAATCCAAGAACACATCAAAATGATCATTCACCATGATCAAGTAGGCTTCATCCCAGGAATGCAGAGATGATTCAATATAAGGAAATCCATCAATGTAATCCACTACATAAACAAACTCAAAGAAAATAAACCACATGGTCATTTCATTAGATGTTGAAAAAGCATTTGACAAAATTTAGCATCCTTTCATGTTAAAAGTCTTGGAAAGACCAGGATTTCAAGGCCCATTTCTAAACATAGTAAAAGTAATGTACAGCAAACCAGTAGCCAACATCAAACTAAATGGAGAGAAACTTGAAGCAATCCCACTAAATTAATGGGCTAGACAAGGCTGCCCTCTCTCCCCATATCTATTCAGTGTAGTACTTGAAGTTCTAGCTAGAGCAATTGGACAACAAAAGGAGGTCAAAGGGATACAAATTGGAAAGGAAGAAGTCACGTTATCACTATTTGCAGATGATATGATAGTATACTTAAGCGACCCAAAAAACTCCACCAGAGAACTCCTACAGCTAATAAACAATGTCAGCAAAGTGGCTGGATATAAAATTAACTCAAATAAGTCAGTAGCCTTCTTATATGCAAAGGATAAACAAGCTGAGAAAGAAATTAGGGAAATGACACCCTTCACAATAGTCACAAACAATATAAAGTATCTTGGAGTGATTCTAACCAAACAAGTGAAAGATCTGTATGACAAGAACTTCAAGTCTCTGAAGAAAGAAATCAAAGAACTCAGAAGATGGAAAGATCTCCCATGCTTGTGGATTGGCAGGATTAATATAGTAGAAATGGCCATCTTGCCAAAAGCAATCTACAGATTCAATGCAATCCTCATCAAAATCCCAACTCAATTATTCATAGAGTTAGAAAGAGCAATTCTCAAATTCATCTGGAATAACAAAAAACCCAGGATGGGCAAAAGTATTCTCAACAGTGAAAGAACTTCTGGGGGAATCAGTATCCCAAACCTCTAGCCATACTACAGAGCAATAGTGTTAAAAACTGCATTGCATTGGTACAGTGACAGGCAGGTAGATCAATGGAAAAGAATTGAAGACCCAGAAATGAACCCACACACCTATGGTCACTTGGTCTTTGACAAAGGAGGTAAAACCATCAAGTGGAAAAAAGATAGCCTTTTTAACAAATGGTGCTTGTTCAACTGGCAGTTAGTATGCAGAAGAATGCAAATAGATCCATTCTTTTCTCCTTGTACAATGGTCAAGTTCAAGTGAATCAAGGTCCTCCACATAAAACCAGACACACTGAAACTAATAGAAAAATAAGTGGGAAAGAGCCTCGAGCACGTGAGCACAGAGGAAAATTTCCTGAACAGAACACCAATAGCTTATGCTGTAAGATGAAGAATTGACAAATGGGACCTCATAAAATTACAAAGTTTCTGTAAGGGAAAGGACACTGTCAATATGAACAAAACAGCAAGCAACAAACTGGGAAAAGATCTTTACCTACCCTACATCCCACAGTGGACTAATATTCAATACATCCAAAATTCAAGGTTAAGGAAACAGCAGGGAAGAGGACTTAGAATGTAAGAACCAGAGTACAGAAATTGCTTTAATGAAAAATAAAGATGCCTGAATAGGGAATTATCTGGAGGGTGTTATATCTTGAAAAATAAGAAAAAAATAAAGACAGACAGAAAGAAAGACAGAAAGACAGACAGACAGAAAGAAAGAAAGAAAGAAAGAAAGAAAGAAAGAAAGAAAGAAAGAAAGAATATAGTTGATAGAGTTCATAGAATGAGGCCGAGAATAAAGATAACTTGGATATATTTGCACTTACATAATGAGGATGCATTTTATTCATAGAGCTAGGAGCTCCAGGAGGGAGAACTGCTTTAGTGGGTATGACAAATTCCATGATGACTATTTGAGGTATTTATTTGTGATCCCAATGAAATCCTTAAGTGGAGTTATTATACCCTCAAAGTTGAATGCTGTTTATAACTCTTGCAATAGACGATAATTAATTAGCACAAACACCCACAATTGGACAATGAATAGATTAAGAGTCTTTGGATATCAATATCAGTTCTCCAAAATGAATTTGGGAGAGAGAGAGAGAGAGTTGTGTGTGGGGACTGGGTAGGTAGGATCTGGGAGGAGTTGGGGTAAGGCAAAGACTCTGATCAAAATAAACTTTATGAAAAAATAAAATAAATAAAAGAGTACTTAATATTTTCAGTATCTTATGTTCTTAATGAAATATTTTTACACATTTAATTCTTCCAAAGGTATGCATTTTAACTTTGAAACTAGAAGGTTGGAAAAGTTTTATCACATAGATCAAAGAATATTGATAACTTAAGACCAATATGCATGGTGACTACACAAAAGACCAATAGATTTTCAACATTTTCATTCACTAAAATAATATCTTTATTTCTAAAAGAATAGTACTATAGTGTATCTTTCTATCATGGTGGTATCTAGCAGTGCCTAACACTCCTCTAAGATGCTTAATATATAAGTGAGGTGAAATACCCTCACTGGAAATATCAATTATGGAAAAAGGATTCTACTTTCACCAAGAAACACACGAACTGCCTTTTCTTCAAAACAAAAGAACAAAAACAATCAATCAAACAAAAACCCCTCTCTTCATTCACTGCAGCACTTACTGCAGTCTCTCCTTTGTTTCTGAGACAATTGGTGGACTCCTCTCTGGACAATGATAATTCAAGATGTTGAAGGGATCAAGGCCAAGACTATCACTCTCCTCATCTTTCAAAGGGTGCCAATTGCACACGCAATCCTTTCCAAATAGATGTCGAACAAATCCATTTTGACCCAGAATCAGAATAATCAGGCCAAAAATCTAGATTCATTCACTCTGGCTAAGGTCAAACCACTGGCAAATATATTTTTAAAAATTTTGTTTTGTCAGGAATTAAATTCAATTTTTTCCATATGAAGAAAAGCCAATAACAAAAGCTGTTGATTGTAAAAGTAAGACCAAAGGGCCACAGGACATATTTAGTTTGGAAAGAAAGTGAAAATACTAAGAAGTTGGGTTGTAAAAGATTTTATAGCAGTTTAGATTAAACTAACAGCTTAAAAGATATTTTTCCTATTTATGCATATGTTTTAGGTAGGAGTTATGCTAATAGTAAGGTTAAGATTTCTGTGGAAGAGACTCAGTACATGGTTCTTTTATCAGTGGTTGTTCGAGTTCAGGTTGATGTAAAATGAGAAACTTTTACTTTATGGGCTTTTGTTGTTCTGAAATTTCTTCACAAAAAATCATTCTCAAAGTAACTTGTTGACTATTTGAATTGAAGTCTAACTCAGAGGTCAAAATCTTTTTAGTGTAGTAAGATTTTGGCCTCTGGGTTCATAGAGAATAAGAGCTAAGGATAGAAGTAACTCAGACAGACAGGTGTAATGTCATATGGTTGAGCTCTGTATGATGACAAACAAGATTAGTGTAGTTTGAAGCAAAAAAGTAAGGAAGAAGACCTTGGAGCATTGTGTGACTCTCATACAATCTGATGTGGCAAAACAGACCACATAGTAGTCAGATTCTCAAAAGAAAACAGATGATACATTCAGATCAGATCTTTTGTTTTGAAGGAAGAGCTTTCCTTCTGAATGGATACTTTATTGTATGTGAGTCTAGGCGAAACTCAAGTGAAACTCCTATCATATCTAAGTCAGAGGAGATGTGAAGGAGGGACCATTGTAGAACTTGAAAGAAATAGTGAGTGAAAGTCCTATAAAGGAGCAATGAGGGATACACAGTAAGTTCAAGGAGATTTGCACACAGGGGCCGAGGGCTATAACTACATGATTTACACTGTGGTGTGAAGCTACTGTTCTGTTAAGATGTCATCACATTGGATGAGTTCATATCAAAGTGGGAATAAGATGGTAGAAATGATTAGAAGGGAGAAAAAGAAGAGAGAGGAAGAGACCCAATGCTGGGTCCAACTATAAAGGACAGAGAAGATATATAAAGTGAAAAGGACTTTGAATTGAGAGCTAGACACTTGGCATGGGCCACTAGCCATCAATGACCATACATGAGACTAAAATGACCCTTTACAAACTTAAGATAATGATTTCAGCAGCTTCCTTTTTTTTTTCTCTCCCTTTGGTTTGTTTTTGTTTTTCTACTTGAATACCGATCATTCTCTGGAGATTTCAACATCTCTACATGGCTTCTCAATAATCTTTAACAGTTTCTTCATTTCAAAAACATAATTTGTATTGGACATGTGCCAATTATTGTTCTTGTGTTTACAAATTATGTTAATATGTATTAACCAGCTTCAAACATATCATCACAACCTGCGTAAATGTCTCTTTCAAGAAGGCTTTTCACATTAAGGCCTTTTTGAATTGTAATTCAAGAATTAGAAGATTGATCTATGTAGGTGTGCCAGAGCCCACCAGCTCAAATCGAGCAGTCCCTGAGCGGGGAGTGAGGATGATTAAAGAAAGAAGACACAGAGACAAGAGATATATTTGGGAGGATTGTTGATGAATACTGCAACCCCGAGTTTAATAAGCCTTTTTATACTTCACAGTGTTGTGGGAAGCAAAACCACCAGCTAGCAGAAACAATTGCTGATGTATACATAGGTTACCTGTTCTTATTCAGTGGTCTCCCTGTTCTCTCCTCTAAGGTCCATAAAACATTCAGCTCCTCACCTTGAGCCTCAAATTTATCTCCTCCCAACATTCCATGCATCAACGGGTCAGGAAATCGGGCTGCCTACGAAACATCTTGCCAGGTCAGCAAACCTTGACCTGTCTCGACCCTGATTAGCAGGCAGTCTTTTACTCTGCTTCAGAAACAGGCAAATGGCTCCTGACAGGTAGGCTTAGATTTTTTTTCAAAACCTACTTTAATAAGGATTCGTAAACAACTCAATCTTCCTTCTAATCCATCAACCAAAAGTAGGGGAGAAAAGTGGTTAATAGGACAAGGGGGATGTGGATCTGTTTAAAAGTAGTTCTTGAGGCAGTTATGAGTCAATAGTGGCAATCGAGTCCAGTCATCAAACACCAAACATGAATCAGTAGCAGTGGCTCACAGTAGCAGAAACTGGGAAGCTCTGCCGAATCAGCAGGAGTCCACAGAAGCAGCAAGAAGCAGCAAGAAACAGCTGGAATACCACAAGAAGTTTTTTGGCACATCTCTGTGTATGAAGCCATGTCTATCAAAGAACAGTGAAGAACAGCTAAGCATTGCAAGGCAGACCAGTGTGTGAGAATTGTCAGCAAAGACCAGTGAACTTATTACAGGCATACCAATGCAGGAGCGTCCTCTCACTGTCTGTGGGGTTATATTTATATTCTTTCTAAACATCATACATCATCTCAAGCATCCACTCCAGGAAAACATCATATGCCCTCTCACAAGACAGCTTCCAGAAAAACTCAGGACACAACTGAGTCTTCAAAGAAACCAAAAATTTCCACTTCTGACCTAGTTTAGCAACGTTTGTAAATCGAGGGCATATCATTATTCATATTCTAGGCTATCGAATGATATCGTTTCAAAATCTCAGACTCAAGAGTTGGCTATTATCAGTCTTGAAGTGCTATTTTGTAATTTTCGTATTTTTATTAGATGAAATATAAAAGCCAGACTGTACCAAAGTTAGAATCATTGATTATCTTATCCTAAATGGAGATGAAAAGCCCTTAGGGCTAGGACCAAAATGCATTTCTCAAAATAACAACCACTAATTTTCATTAATTATCCATCCTTGGTTAGGTACTTTGAGACTGCCATAGAATGAAAGAAAGTTTTTAATATGAATTTTCTCTTCATACAATATCGTAGCACCTTTTTTTTTAATTCACATAGTTCTATATGACATATTTTTATCAAGACTTTGATTGATCTACAAATTTAGATCTTTTCAATATTCATATGACTCAAATGTTGCATAGCAGATAGAACTGTCTCTTGATTCCCTCCAACTGGTTCTGCTTCTATGTATTGGTAACACCTCAAAACTGTGATCAGCAGTGACTTTCTCTTAGTCCCACGAAACACACACACACACACACACACACACACACATGAAAATAATTCAATATAGTGCATTGTGATGGTCATTGATGGTCAGGTTGGAGAAGCAGAAGCTAGGCTGATCTTTATGGAATAACATGTGACTCGCTTTCCAGGGGATCTTACTATTTCTCTTTGAATCAGGTAACATCCAGGACTGTTACCCTTGAAAGGGGAGTTCCAAAACATGCCATTGCAGCTGTTAATGATGGCTTCAGATCTCTGCCACATTTTGCTGCCTCAGTTGCAAATGTCTCTCAACACTCATGAGGCTGGTCATCAGAATCTGGAATGTCTATAAACATTCCTGTCAGTGGAAAGCCAAAGCCAGAATGAAGGTGGCCTCCACCTCATGTGCGCATTCCAAATACCTTACAATTGCTCCTAATTGGCGCACTTATTTTCCAACTAAAATCTTAGCTGCAAAACCATCTGAGAATTAAAAATTTAAACTTTCTACACATTGGGATATTAAGGTGGTATATTTTAAGGGGTTGGGGATAAGTTCTGAGTGACAACCAGAACTGCTTGGATTCTAAACAACATCATTTATAACATTAATGGTGGCCCCGAACTCCCAATTTACCATGATCCCTCAGTATGTCAATTAGAGATCATCTAGGGTCAAGTATAGAATTTCAGATTTCAAAATTTAAAATATATAGTAACAAATAGAATGTGTGACAGAATAGAGGTTAAAGATGGTAGTGGCTGGTTTAAAATCCCATCACAAAGAGATCTAAATAGGATTTAGTAATCAGCAAACATTTGAGAAAGCAGATGTAAATTCTTTTGTTCAGTTAATATTAAAATGCATATATATACACACACACATATATATACATACACACACATATATATGTAAACATATATACATATATATATATATATGTGTATATATATACATATATATGAGTTTTCCAATGAGGTATTCCCTTAAAATCTCACGCAACAGTCATTTTAAAGCTAGAATTCTGTGATTTTGGGTTGGTCTACATTTATGAGTATAGAAGGTTCAGGTTAAATTTAATTTTAAAAGCATTTTCATTTTCATTGTTTTTATCATTATTTCTGAGGTAGAATAAATGATAGGTGACATTTCATCTCTTCTGCTTTTATTGGTGCATTAACGCTTTATTTTTATTTTTGAAGGCTTTCAGGAAACAAGCATTTCAAAAGTAAGAAAGAACACAGAACAGTAGTTTGGGCACTAGAGGTCTGAAATGGATTCTAACAGGAAAAAATGCAAAGCATATTAATAATTTGAGAAATAATGATCCAACATTCAAATATTTTATGGGCAGAAGAAACCTTGACTACTAGATTGCCAAAGGAGACAGAGATGAAACCTGAGAGCAAATGGTTTTGCCATGTGTGTGTCAATAAATTAAGACTGATGCAACCTTGGACTGTGGAGGAAGAATCCTCACAGACAGGGTGGAGACACTTTCACAGTTTCGGCCTTCAATAGTTCACTCTGGGAAAACAGATTCTAGCAATAAATGGCAAAAAAGTGGAGAAACACACAGAAGCTATGAAAATAAAAAAAAAGGATTAAGAGACCTGATAAGAAATATAGAAAAAAATAGAGAAATTGTTCTAAATCCAAACTAAAAGCTATAGACAAACGCCATAGAATGAAATGTCATAGCTTGGTGTGGTGAGCATAGACTCAACACTTGGGAAGCAGAGGCATGAGAAGGAGTTAGAGGCCATCCTTGGAGGCACAGGAAGTTCAAGACCAGTCTGGGATATGTGAGACTGCCTCAGAAAACCAAAATGAAAAGAAAGAAAGAAAATGAAAATTCATTTAATAAAACTAATCATTCTGGGAAATTACACTAAGATTTATACATAATAAAATATTTTCTATTAAAATTTATGGTTAGGCAGTAATTGAAAAACGATTTCTATCCTTTAGAGAAGAAATTGGAAGGTAAAGATCCACATGCATGCTAATTGCCGGGATCAGTTAAATTGGAGGTCTCATAAACTCTAGGGACATGGTGTTTGCTAATGAAAGGAAACATAATAAATGAAAATAAGTATGCACAATAGAGAAAAATTGAAACAAGAACTATGAGGACACAGGGAAGCTATGGTATAGATTAACAGCTCCAAGAAGGTTTGTTCTCTGTTGATATAGAAACAGGGAATTCTTTTCCCCTGAAAATTAAGGATGCTTTCCACAATACAGCTGTTTGGTTTCTCCTATGGACGGTTCTGCCCACATACCATTTGTACCTCTTGTTCCTAATTAGCAAGGACATGTGGCATATCTCTTTTTAAAGCTAAGCTTTAGAAAACCTGGGAGTGTTCACACAAACCACCCACGTTGTTCTCCCATACAGCACTTGCCCATGTAGATCTAACTGGCAGTCCCAGAAGAGAAGGAAGAGGGGGGAAAAGAGGAAATATGGGGGGTCAATTAGTCAGAGTAATTAGTCAATTAGTGCTGAGACCTTGGGAGGTGAGATTTGTCTCTGTGGGGGAAGCAGAAGAAAGGGATTCTGAGGGAGCCCAGGTCCCTTGACTCAGCAAGGTCAAGAACTTTATGGCTTTGAGACATGGGCACAGCCCCTGCTCTGTGCTGCTTCTCTTTTGGGCACTATCCATATGCTGTTATTCACGCTCTCAGGTTTTTGAAGTGAGTGAATAATTTTATGTTATTGCCCTCATTCCACAATGAGTAAAATTCAGGCACAGTAAGGTCAAACCTTTCAACGAACACTGTGTTTAAAAAGTTGTGTCTTTCACTATGGATTAAGCTCCACATTGTCTTTGCAACAGTAAAGATAGCAGACAATTTTGTCACTTTATTATAAATATGAATTCATGGGTCCTACCCTGACACTTGGCCCATTTCTTTTTTCTTTTTCTTTATTGGATATTTCTTTATTTACATTTCAAATGTTATCCTCTTTCCTTGTTTCCCCTCTGGAAAACCCCCTATCCCATCCCCCCTCCCTAAAGGGTAGAATACTGGGAATTTTCCTATTGAATGCTTGGAGGAAATGTAAAGTACATTGTAGTGAGTAACCCTCCTCCTTATTTGGAATGTATCAAGGACAGAGAATTGTGAAGGACCCATCCTGTTCTCTCTTGCAAAAAAGTGCACTTAACCATTTATCTTCTATGAATCTCTTTGATAATATGAATGGAGGAAATAATCTTATCAATAAAACAACTCCCTTTAGAGTATTCACCAGGTTCTTGAGCCAGATTACATTTTCTGGCTTACTTTATTGAAAAAAAAAACCCCAACATATCAATATAAATACATATATATTTTTAAAGTTATTGTTCCAAATTATGCTAAGAAAGGTACTGCTAGCAATTCACAGCATCCTAGTTGGTATTTATTACTCCACTGCTACTTCAAATCTAGAATCAGAAGACTCTAACTATCTAAGATGCTTAGCCAAAAATTATGGTCACAAAAACTGTCATTTTAGGTATTTTACATGTTCCTGTTCTAGCGTATACATTACAAAAATAAGCAATGGTGGACCTGCCAATAGGTTTGTACCAATATTCATGGCCAACTGGAGCATCATTTTGTTTCTTTTATTTTCTCAACTGAAGATATTTTCTACATATATGATGCATTTTGATCTAGTCCACTTCTCATTATCTCTGTCCTAGTTCATCTCCCATTCCCATGATGACCAGTCCCTCCAATTCCCTGTGACTATTACAATTTCTTTGTAAGCATCTGGAGCTCAGTTAGTACTGCCAGTATGTGTATGACTATAGGTTCATGAACTGGAACATGGGTAAATTCTGAGTGGCCACATCCCTGAAGAAAACAGATTCTCTCTCCTAGCAGCCACCAATTGACAATAGCTCTTCAGCTAGGTTTAGGATTTTCTAGACTCTTGAAAACTTGGCCATAGGAAAGATGCCTCCTGATCAACACTGGCTTGATTTCTCCATGTTCTGAGTCAAGTTTGTGTTGTCTTCAGTGGTAAGGTTTTACTGTTAAGTTTTGGAGAGTAACTAAGCAATGGTAATAGCTGGCTATGTTTGGGGGTATGTGGGACCCCATCAAAAACACAAAAAGTTACTTATCCCTTGTGGTGTTTTTTTATTTGATAGGTTTTGATGTCTGGTAGAGTCATTGTTCTTCTGTTACAGAGTAACTCTATTTAAACTCTTTAAAAACATTTGAATATACTGTAGGAATCTTCTACAGGTAGATTTGTATTTTCCATAAGTCTTTAGTTTTAATTATCTATATGCACATTCCTTCCCCTATCCAGCCTCCCTATCCCCCACTCACTGAACATTTCTTACTCCATTTTCTCCATGCCATTTCTAGAGTATCTGCATTCTGTTTCCCTCTCCTAAAAGACCCCTTCTCAAGGCCCCTCACTTCTCTGGGTACTCCAATCACACCTATCCACATCCACATATGAGCGAGAACATGTAGAATAGGTCTTTATGGGTTCAGGTTGCTTCATTTAGAATGATTGTCTCCAGTTCCATTTACTAATTTATAAATTTCATAATTTTATTCGTCTTATCAGCTGAATATTATTTCAATTTGTAAATATGTCACATCTTTATTATTCATGCATCAGTTGATGGACATCTAGGCTGTCATCACCTACTGGCTACTGTGAATAGACTCACAATGAGCAGGATTAGCCAGTGTCTCTGTAGGATATAGCATTCTTTACATGCAAGCCTAAGAGTGACTGCAGTGGGAACATATGCTGAATAGCTTTCTAGCTCTTTGAGGAACCTCCTCACTGCCTTCTAGAGCACTGTGCCAGTTGGCACTCCAGCCAACAGTGAAATAAATGTTCTCCTTTCCCCATATCTTCATCAGGATTGCTTGCCATTTTTTTTTATTTCAGCCCTTTTACTGGGGTCAAATAAAATCTTAAAGTAATTTAATATACATTTCCCCAGTGGCTGAGGATGTTGGGCATTAAAAGAACAGGCATTTTTATTTTTAACTATTTTTTATTTCTTCTCTTAAGAACTTTACGGTTTAGTTCCATGTTCCAATTTTTAAATTTGTTGTTTGTTTCATGGGTATTTAGTTTTAGAGTTCTTCGTATTGTCTAAATAGTAACTCTTTGTCAGATCAACTAGCAAAGATGGTTTCTCATTCTCTAGGCTGTTTTTCATTTGATTGATGATGCATCTTATTACCAAAACTTACTAGTTTTATGAAATTCCACTTGTCTATTGTTGGTCTTAATGCCTCCACTATTGGGGTCCTGTTCATAACGTTTCTCCCTGTGCTTATAAGTTGAACTGTATTCCCTATTGTCTTTTATAATAGACTCCAGGGTACAGCTCTTATGTTGAGGTATTTGATTCATTTGAAGTTAAAATTTATATTTAAATGACAGATAAGGATTTAGTCTGATCTTTCTACATGTAGTTATCCAGTTTTACCAGCACTACTTGTTGAAAATATAAAAATGTTGCAATAAAATGACCCCTGATGATATTTGCTATACTCTCATATGAGTACCTTACTCAGACAACATCAGAGAAACTTCTCCTGCAGCAGATGGAAACAAATGCAGAGACCTACAGCTAGATGTTACACAGATAATGAGACTTTGGAGCACCCATCCCTAATCAGGATTTCTCTATCACATTCCTTCCTTCAGAGTTCAGGGTTCCCTGCAGAAGAACAGGCAACAGAAGTGTGAGAGCCAGAGGGGATGAAGGGCAACAGGAGAACAATGTCCTCTGAATCAGCTGAGTAAGGCGCATATGAACGCACAGAGACTAAAGCAGTAAACACACACACACACACACACACACACACACACACACACACACACACACACACACACACTACAGCTTTCAATTTTGCAATTTAGTAAATTTTTTTATGGGACTCCTGAGTGTGTTGCTGAGTGGGTCTCTGATTCTTGTGACTTCTCATGGGGTTCTTTTTCCTTCTTTTGGTTTTTCTTGTCCAACTTTGGTTTGATGGTTTCTGTTTAATCCTATTATATTTCAATTCATTATGTTTGGTTGTTATCTCTTAGGAGCCTGTTTGTTTCTAAGCAGAGACAGTCTGTAAATTGATTTTGGCAGGGTGGAAAATTTTTACAGTATTAGTCCAAACAATCGATGAGCATAGGAAGCTTTTCCATCTTCTGTTATTGTCCTTGGTTTCCTTTTTCATCATTTTCATTGTATAAATCTTTCACTTCCTTCATTAGATTTATCCCAAGATATTTTATTTCTTTTTGAGGCTATTGTAAATATCATTTTTAACCCAAATGTTTTATTTGTTGTTACATAGGAAGGACACTGATTTTTGTATCCTGCTACTTCCTGGAATATTTTTATCATCTATGGAAATTTATGGTGGAGTCTTTAATATTTTTTATGTATAGAATCATATCATCTACAAACATATATATTTGATTTCTCCCTTTCCTATTTGTATCACTTTTACCATCTTTACTTTGTCTTACTGCTTTAGCTTAAGACTTGAATCACTGTGTGAACAGGAGGGAAGAGAGATGACTATATGGTTTGTCTCCTTCAGTATGTTTATGGAATGGGTTACAATTATTGATATATATCAATATCTATATATGTCTGTCTATCTATCTATCTATCTATCTATCTATCTATCTATCTATCTGTCTGTCTGTCCGTCCGTCCGTCCATCCATCCATCCATCCATCCATCCATCCATCCATCCATCCATCCATCCATCCATCCATCCATCTATCTATCTATCTATCTATCTATCTATCTATCTATCTATCTATCCATCCATTTCTGCACCTCAGTCATGGAGCTAATTAAGTCATGGTGGACTTTTTAATGTGTTCTTGAATTCATTTTAAAAGTATTTTATTAGGAACCTTCAGGTTAATGTTCATCAGGGAGCTTGGCTTATAAATTTATTTTATTGCTTGATGATTGTCTAATTTTTTATGAGGGTAATACTTTTTATGAAGAATTTGGGGTTCTCTTTACTTTTATCTTTTAAGAAATAATTTTGAAGAGTGTTTGATTTAGTTTTTATGTGAAGTTTTGAAAAAAATATTTTTTTGTTACTGTTTTTCTGACATTGCTTGTTAGGGGTCTGTTGCAGTTGTTTACTTCACCTTCATTTAATTTGGTAGGGTATATACTTCTAGAAATTTCTTAAACTCTTTTAGATTTTTGTTTGTTTGTTTAGGGGAATGTTGATGTTTAAAGTATTTTCGTACAATTTTCTGAATTTCCCGTTATAAATTTGCATCCTCTCTCTTTTTCTCCTTCTCTTTGATACATTTGACTAAAGATGTGTCAATTGTGCTAATCGTTTCATGGAAACAACTTTGAATTCATTGATCATTTGGATTACTTTAAAATTTTTTATTTCATTAAATTTCAGTCCTGATTTTAATTATCTCTTGATATTTTGTTTGGGATGTTATTTATTCTTGTTTTCCAAGGCCTTCAGGTGCATCTTTAAGTTACTAACTTGTGATCTCTCAATTTTTTTATGCAAACTTAATGAAAAGTTCTATCTTCATTAAGGCCCATAGACTTTTGATATGATGTGATTCCATTTTCTTTTAATTCTGGAAATTTAAAATATTTTATTCTTGATTCATTCCATGACCTAATAATCATTTAGTAGTATGTTTAGTTTTCACAAGTTTGTGTACTTTCTATTGCTATTGATATCTAGTTTTATTCCATTGTGTTTAGATAAAATGAGGGGCATTATTTCAAATTTCCTATATTTCTTGAGGCTTGCTTTGTGCCCTACTATATGATCAGTTTTGGAGTAAGTTTCATGGGCTGCTAAGAAGAAAATGTATTCTTTAGTGTTAGGAGGGAATGACTGCATATGTGTATTGGATTCACTTGCTTTATGATATTATTTAACCACAGAATTTCTCTATGTATTTTTGTACAGATAGTCTATTAGTGAGAGTTGGGTATTATAATCACTCACTGTCATTGTGATGGGGTTAATCTGTGGTTTTATGTCTAATAATATTTTTATTAAATTAAAAATACTTGTTTTGGTGTATATATATGGCTTTCAGACAGCTTTTTCCTTTGGTGAATACAAAGTATCTCTCTTTTCTTGACTAGTTTTTGTTTGAATCCTCTTTTGGGAGATACTAGAATAGGTATGCCTGTTTGTTTCTTAATTCAAGTTGCTTTGAATACCATTTTCCTCTCTTTACCCTAAGGTGGTCTCTGTAATTGATGGTGAGGTATGTTTCTTGAAACAGAAAAATTATAAGAGCTATTTTCTATTCAAATCTATTAGTGGGTCTTTGTATTAGAAATTGAGATCATTAATATTCAAAGGTATTAATGGAATATTTGTATTAAATTCCTGTCAGTTGGTTGGTTTTGTGATATTTTGTCACATCTTTATTGATTATCTGTCCCAAAATTGTTTATTTGTTCATTGTAACCTATCGATTTTGTTTTCCTTCTATTTAAATCAAAATACTCCTCCTAGAATCTCCTGAAGGAACTCACTAGTCATAAATTCCTTTAGTGTGTTTTTATCATGGGACGTTGTTTTTCTTTCAATTTGAAAAGATAGTTTTGCTGAGTATAATAATTTGCACTGACCATTGTCGTCTTTAAGAACTTAATATGCGTCTTTCCAGGTTCTTCTGGGTTTTTTTTTTTTTTGTTTGTTTGTTTGTGTGTGTGTGCGCGCGCGTGCGTGCGTGAGTGCGTGCATGCGTGCGTGCGTGCGTGCGTGCGTGTGTGTGTGTGTGTGTGTGTGTGTGTGTGTGTGTGTATTAATCAGATGCCAATCTAAAGGAATGCCTTTGTAAGTTATAATTGGGAGGAGACCTTGCTTTCTCTTCTGAAACTTGTATTGAGGAAATGACAGACAAGCAGAGATGGACATGAATGACCATGCAAGCAATGGCTGCAGCAATGCAGTTACACAGCAACACATGAAGAATTGCCAGCAATTGTCAGGATGTCAAAAATTTTTAGACTTTAAGATTTTTAAGACTTCTGACCTGCAGTACTTTTAAAGAATGAACTTTCATTTTTTTCAAGGCATTCAGTTTATGGCATTCAATTTATGGTAATAGCCACAGAAATCAATAAAGTACAAACTGTGATACCAGTGGGGGCAGGTTAAAACAAATACACTGCAGTATGAGAAAGCAAGCATAGTTGCCTGACTCGGTATCCTAATAAATCTCATTTATTAAAAGGGAGGCTGTGGGAAAAGAGTAGTTATGGCATTAGGAAAGAAGTAGCACTTTCTGACTCAAGCTGAGAAACATGGGTGGCATTTTTAGGTTCAAAATGACTTTTTGCCTGTGCAAATGAAAATTATCATTTCATAATGATTTCTGAATGCCATTGACTGTCATTTGTATTGGAGGACTTTACATCTAATGGGCACATGCCATGACTTAGTTCTGAGTTCCTGTACCACATCAGCTTCTGAACCTGGCATCACTATTTAACTGCTTTCTTCAGGTTCAGTACACACCTGGTATCTTTTCTCTCTCTCCCTGATGGAAGAGCTTCCAGATCAGGGTTTGACGTAAGTATATGCAGATTTAATTTGTAGCAATTCTGTGATGGATGTATTTGTTTTTCTTTTCTATATAGAATTGAAAAATAGTGATATTTTATAAAACAAACATTTTCAGGATGAAATGAGATGCTTTATTAAAATCCACTGTCATTGAGCTTATTTTGTTTTTCAGAAATGGATTCTCTCTTTCAAACAAAACTTTAAACTGATCTGTACTGTTCTTAGTGATGTTTTCAGAACCAAACATCCGCTTATCTAATATCTTCTTTTGGTGCCCTGTCTGCTTATCTGTTATGAATATTGCTAGTCTGAGTGAGCCAGAGCCTATAGGGAGAAGATGGATTTTAAATCCACTTATAAGGCTAGCTTACTGGCCAGCACATTCAACAGAGTCTTTCTCACATCATTAGAATGGACTTTGCTTCTGGGTACTCTTTTGAAACCTTACAAGCGTGTTTTTCTTCAATCTTGTTTACATGTTCCTAAGAACTCATTTACTCTTAGTTTTACTGATTTGTCTGGCTACTGATGGACATTGGGACACTGATGGGCTACTGATGGACTAGGAGTGGAACACTGAGCAAATTTCAGTAACAAAAGACTGAAATTAGAGGGTTAAATGGGGAGGGGTTAGAAGAGAGAGGAAATGGAGGAAGTATGGTGAGGAATAATTAACATTAAGGGATATAGGGAAACCTACTACTAAAGAATCTTCCTAAAAGATATACATATATGATAAAAATCTAAATGGGGTCACCAAAAAATGGGGAGACAATGCATCAATGACACATCTTTTACTACCAAGGAAAGGGTTATATCCAGTCTAGTCTTTGGCCATAGAGGTCTCACAGAAACCCTTAAATATCTAAGGCTTTTTCTAAGGCTACTGGTTGATCTTCACAAATAGGCCTATTGCTGAAGGCAACACTTACATATCTCATTGAACATAAAGAGGTGATGTGTAACTGGACCTTTCACCTATACTGACTGGTGTTCATAATGCTCTGCACACTACTAGATGAGAAAGGTAACCACCAACTCAGCTCTAAACTTTGAGCTCTACAACAGTAACTTGCCTGTATGATGTACTGGTGCCATAGTGAACACATGTTGTATGAGTAATGTTGTGTGAGGAACCAACCACTATCGGATTAGATTTAAGAACCACCACAGACATGAAACTGCTCAGGTGGCTAAGAGCCTGAGACTAGATAGGCCACAGGCTTAAGGAGAAACCAATATTTAATGTTGTTGTGCTAAAGGGATGTAGCACTAAAGTGATTCAGAAGAACATTCTGCTATGCACTTAGAACAGAATCTAATTCACTCATCATCAGAGAAGCTTCCTATTACAATGAATATTAATATAGGTATAATCTATATTAATAATTCATTAGCATAATCAATACTAACATAGAAACCTGTAGCTAGACAATGTTCAGAGTGGAATATTTATAAAGTTCAGTCTTGACTAGAAATGGCTTCATCCAATTTCTCCCCTTAAAGCTCAGGGAACTATGTGGAAGAAGAGGCTCAAAGTAAACCGTGTTTTCCAGACACAGGAGGATTAATGCACACATGAATTCACAAAGATTGTCAGCATGCACAGGGCCTACACATCTTCAAGCCTGATGAGGTCTCTGCCATGGGATGATGAAGTAGACATGGGCTGCCAACCAAGAAGCTATCTGCACTTGATATACACTTTCAAAAGAATAATTAGTTTCTCCAATGGAGTCTCACTGGACATATTAACATAAATAAAGGGTAAGCCCCCATGCCTAGAAATAGATGGACAACACAAACAAAATTCAAACTCAATGGCACTTTTGTACAAATTTTTGTTTTAGATTTCTTTTTTCCTTTTTTTCAGTATTATTGTATACTTTGGATTTCTCTCTCTCTCTCTCTCTCTCTCTCTCTCTGTGTGTGTGTATATGTATGTGTCATATGTCATGTGTATATCTCTCTCTGTGTATTTCTGATGTTTTTCCTTTGAGAGAGGAAGAGAGAGAGAGAGAGAGAGAGAGAGAGAGAGAGAGAGAGAGAGAGAGAGAGAGAGAGAGAGAGAGCGAAAGTGGACTTGGAGGAGTTGAAGTCAGAGAAAGGTTTGATCAGAATATATTGTATGAAAATTTTTTTCAACAAAATAGTTCATAAACTCATCAGCCCTACAGATAACACCTGTCTCATTGAGGGTATTTTGATCTAAATGTGTGTTTCTGCTAAGCCAAATACCTGCCCATTCTATGCTTTCTCGTGATACTGCTAACTCTTGTGTATATATGCATTTTCCTTCATAATTTCACTAAAAGCCACTTTTCATATCTGTGACCACTCTATGTGTCATTTGAGATGAACAAAACTTGTTCACAGAATGTCTGCTTTTGTTATGAACAGGCTTATATTTCATTACAGGCTGAAAAAAAAATGAAATATTTAAAATATTCTTTGACAAAAATTAATGGAATAATTTGACAAACATAACCTCTGTTGTGGAACTATGCAAGTCTTATCCCATCCCTACCCTCTGTGCATCATTTCATCTCTTACCTTAAACCATAGAATTTAGAGTGTCTTTAAGTTAAAGAGTACAAATTCTGGGCCAGAGGAGTTTGATGAAGGGACTACTTTTTCCTTTTTGAATATTCTTTCATTTAAACACAACAGTCCCTTTCTCACATCAGACAGAATGCTTTTGTAGATTACTAAAGCCTTACTGGTTTTCTCTCTTAGACACATGGAAAACACTTTGCTGTTACCTCTCAGACAATCATGGTAAGGAGAATAGAATGATGCTTTGGAGAATGGCACCAGGAAATTCTTCCAAGCATGACTATAGGGCTCTGTGCATTAATCCCATGTTCACTGTCTCTTGCTTGGACAATAACGAGCGCCAGGTGAAAAGGTCACAAAATGGAAGAAGCTATATTCCTGTGATTTGACAGAAATTGACCAATGAGGGGTATTGGAACATAGTATGAAACAGAAATACATTGTTAATGCATTAAGATACCAATTTGAGGGTCCTTTATTTCAGTAGTAGTACACAGTCCTCACTGATACAGTTACATTTTCATCACCCAAATTTTGGGAGGGATTCAATTATATAACAAATACAAACATAAAAAATAATATTTGACAAACAGAACATAATTTTCTTGGAAAAATAAAATATTTCTGTAACCTCAGTCAAGTATCTTATCACAGAGCTATTTAATTTAAAGGTGAATCCACTGGTAAACTATTACTTATTATTTATTTATTGTATAGTTGTCTATATATAGGAATGCATATCATGATACAGGTATAGAAGCCAGATAACACTGCAGGATTTATTTCTGTCCTTGTACCATGTGGGAACTGGGAATCAACTCATGTCATTAGGTTGCCATCCAACACTTTTTTTTTCTCTAAGCTATCTTTTAGGCTCCTATTGGAAAATTTTATAATGTATATGGAATTTATACAAATTAATATTCTAGATGGATAAAGAATCTACATAATCTATTTTATTTTTAGAAGAAAAAATGTTTTGCTACATATATCCCAGAGTGGCTTTGAACTCACTGTGCATCTCAGGTTGTCCTTCGTGAATTTACAAGAAACCTCTTGCTTCAGCTTCCGGGATGCTGTGATTATGTGCCACTGTGTATGGCTGGGAGTTCTGTGAGAATTAAAGTAGTGGAAAATTGCATGTTTTAGAGAAAGCAACCCAAAGAACCTTTACCAGGAGACAATTTATTAGTAATAAAGTACAGAAAAAGCCTAGCTCTTTAAGAACTACTGGCTCACAAGAGCCCACAAAATGCCTCAAATGGGAAGACCCCACATATGTTAGAAGGACCCCACATATAAATAGAAGGACTGTCTATTTAAGTATCACATGCTATGCAATTGTTCCTCTCATGCACATGGGCTGTCTTATGTGCATAGGGTTTCACAATGGAGGAGATGACTGCAGAGATGAAATCAGAGTCTGAAGAAGTTCAGCTATGGGATACATGCTTGGATATTACTTGGTGGACTAAAGCCCCATGTGCATTTTAGCCTAAGTACAATCTGAGTTTCAGGTTAATGCCCTTACTCTTAGGTGCGGGATAGAATTAGGATATAATGGACAAGAAGGAAGAAGAGACTATGATCTGGGTGATGCAAGAAGACTTCAAGTAGAAGCTGATTGATTCCCCCAGAGGTTATTTTACTCTTGAGAATAGTTTTAGCTATTCTGGGTTTTCTGTTATTCCAGATGAATTTTTGAATTGCTCTTTCTAACTCTATGAAGAATTGAGTTGGGATTTTGATGGGGATTGCATTGAATCTGTATATTACTTTTGGTAAGATGCTCATTTTTACTATATTAATCCTGCCAATCCATGAGCATGGCAGATTTTTCCATCTTCTGAGGTCTTCTTCAATTTCTTTCTTCAGAGACTTGAAGTTCTTGTCATACAGATCTTTCACTTGTTTGGTTAGAGTCACGCCAAGATACTTTATATGGTTTGTGGCTATCGTGAAGGGTATCATTTCTCTTACTTCTTTCTCAGCCTGCTTATCCTTTGAGTATAGGAAGGCTACTGGCGGTTCCTCAGAAAACTGGGCATGACACTCCCGGAGGATACGGCTATACCACTCCTGGGCATATACCCAGAGGCTTTACCTGCATGCAATAAGGACTCATGCTCCGCTATGTTCATAGCAGCCTTATTTATAATAGCCAGAAGCTGGAAAGAACCCAGATGTCCCTCAACGGAGGAATGGATTCAGAAGATGTGGTATATCTACACAATGGAATACTACTCTGCAATTAAAAACAATGAATTCACGAAATTCCTAGGCAAATGGTCAGAACTTGAAAATATCATCCTTAGTGAGGTAATACAATCACAAAAGACCACACATGGTATGCAGTCACTGATAAGGGGATATTAACCCAGAATCTCTCGGAATACCCTAGACACAATTCGCATATCAATAGATTTCCAAGAAGATGGAAGGAGAGACCCCTGGTCCTGGAAAGACTGGATGTAGGGGAACGCCAGAACAGAGAAGTGAGAGGGGGTTGAATGGGGAACAGAGGGAGGGAAGGGGGCTTATGGGACTTTCAGGGAGGGAGGAAACGGGAAAGGGAAAATGATTTGGAATGTAAATAAAAAAAAACTTAGAAAATAAAAAAAAAGAAGCTGATTGGACATTAACTGAGAAAGGAGAGACTGTGGGAAAGGTTTGGGAAGGTATGAAAGCAGAATTTCAGCATAGTCTTCACTTTGCAATATTGCTTAGATATTCCTATTGCAAAGAAAACAATTTACATTTGCTAATAAAGTGTTGTGAAGGTCCTACTGTTGGTTATGGTCATTTCTCATTTTGATAGGTTTTGCTCTCCTTCCATGAATGAGTAATATCAGATCTTCCTTTATCTTCTGTGTTGGCAAGCAGAATTTTGAAGTCTACAGTTTCTCATTAAGTCTGCTGATTTATCGTGAAAGTATCAAATGGATGTATAATGAATCATGCATTTGAATTTTATTTAGTAGAGTCCATCTTTTAAAATTCAGCTTAGTGTTATTTAAACTGCGTGTGAGCAGGTTCATTTACTTGTTTATACAAAATGCTCAAGAAAAAGAAAAGATGTTTAGTGGCAGATGGAAGAGGAGAGCTCTCTAACAATTAGATTCTGCCTGGAAAATGTTAGCAGAAGTGATTCCTGCACTACATATGCATTTACAGGAAGAAGCTCATTTGTATTTAATTTGCATTTCAGCGCTTGCCCAATGAAAATTCATGTCTTAGGAGCCATATCCAGGAAACATGCCAGAATCCTGGGGAATGAACCTAGTTGGATGGACCATAGCAGGGGTGGTCATGGAAGAACAGTCTATTCTGCATCTTACTGGGTGGATAAGATTCTTTTGCAACCAATCCAAGTTCAAAAAAAAAATTATGAATGTCCAACATCCTTAGTCATCAGGGAAATGCAAATCAAAACAACCCTGAGATTCCACTTTGTACCAGTCAGAATGGCTAAGATCAAAAACTCAGGTGACAGCAGATGCTGGTGAGGATGTGGAGAAAGAGAAACACTCCTCCATTGTTGGTGGGATTTCAAGCTGGTACAACCACTTTGGAAATCAGGTTGGCAGTTCCTCAGAAAATTGAACATAGTACTACCTGAGAACCCAGCAATACCACTCCTGGGCATATACCAAAAGATGCTCCAACATGTAACAAAGACACATGCTCCGCTATGTTCATAGCAGCCTATTTATAATAGCCAGAAGCTGGAAAGAACCCAGATGTCCTTCAACAGAGGAATGACTACAGAAAATCTGGTACATTTACACAATGGAGTACTACTCAGCAATTAAAAACATTGGCTTCATGACATTCTTAGGCAAATGGATGGAACTAGAAAATATCCTGAGTGAGGTAACTCAGTAACAAAAGAACATACATGGTATGCACTCACTGATAAGGGGATATTAACCCAAAAGCTCAGGATACCTAATATACAATTCACAGATCACATAAAGCTCAAGAAGAAGGAAGACTGATATGTGGATGTTTCAGTCCTTCTTAGAAGGGAGAACAAAATACTCATGGGAGGTAGAGGGTGGGAGGGACTTGGGAGGAAGAGAAGAGGGGGGTAAAAGAGGGGCAGGATCAAGTATAGGAGGAGTCAGGGATACTATACAGAGGGCCAGGAATTTGAACAGAGGTATGTAGCAATGGGGGTTGGGGAACTGGGGGGTAGCCACCGGCAAGTCTTAGATGCCAGGAAAGCAAGAGCCTCCCAGGACCCAACAGGAATTAGATTAGCTGAAACACTCAACAAAAGGGAAGGAGAACCTGTAGAGAACATATACAGAGGTTAGGTAAGGGAGCCCGTTGGAGGATGGGGCCACTCATTCATCTCCAAATTTTTAACCCAGAATGGTTCCTATATAAAGAAAATACAGGGACAAACTGTGGAACTGAGTCTGAAGGAAAGGCCATCCAGAGGCTGCCCCACCTGGGAATCCATCCCATATACAGACATCAAACCCAGACACTGTTGTGGATGCCAGGAAGTGCTTGCTGACAGGAGCCTGATGTAGCTGTCTCTTGAGAGGCTCTGCCAGAGCCTGACAAATACAGAGGTGAATGCTCATAGTCAACAATGGGACTAAGCAGGGGACCCCAATGGAGGAGTTAGAGAAAGGACTGAAATCACTGAAGGGGTCTGCAACCCCATAGGAAGAACAACAAAATCAACCAACCAGACACCCTCCTCTCCCCAGAGCTCCCAGGGTCTAAATCAACAACCAAAGAGGGGCCCATGGCTCCAGCTGCATGTGTAGCAGAGGATGGCATAGTCTGGCATCAATAGGAAGAGAGACCCTTGGTCCTGTGAAGGCTCAATTCCCCAGTGTAGGGGAATGCCAGGGTGGTGAGTTGGGAGTGGAATTATTGGAGGTGGAACATCCTCATAGAAGAAGGGTGAAGGGGGATGGAACAGAGGGGTTTCAGAAGGGAAACCTAGAAAGGGGATAACAGTTGAAATGTAAATACATAAAATATCCAATAAAAAAGGAACAAAAGTAAAGTTTTTTACATATGTTCTAGGAGAAAAATATTTTACTATTATTAAGATTTATTTTGTTTGTAAGTATACATGTCTATGTGTGGGTATGTGCACTAGAGTCCAGGTACATGTAAAGGCCAGAAGAGGGTGTTGAAACCTCTGGAACTGAAGTTACTTATGAAACTACCCATTGTGGGTGTTGAGAACTGAACTAATGTCTGCTAAATAATGTTCTTAATCATTGAGACACACTTCCAATCCCCTTATTGCTGTTTTTATTGCTGCTGCTATTCAATACTCTTTGAATAGAGTATTTTAGCAAATTAGTTTGCTTTAGAAGTAACATAATCCATAATTTTGTGAGCCCATATATCAACAAGGCTAGCACATGGCCAACTAAATCACTTTTCAAGTTGTCTAACTCACTGATACTACAATAGTCCCCTGACACAATTGCTATCTAATCTGTAATGATTGGCTTGAAGTTTGTCGCTCATAAAAACAGAAAACAAATGTAAGAATTTCCAGTTTTTCATGAGTCTATATAACTGAGAGTAAATACTTAGTGAATTTAAAAAATGATACAAATAAATATTTACTTACAATGAAAAATCATAAGCAAAGTGTACATAGTATCATTATATTAAGACATAAATAATTTTATATTCTAATTATATATTTCATTTTTTCAACTTCAGGTCTAAATTTAGACTGAGATTACAGTTGATTTCGTTTGTATGGCTGTCTTCAATACTCTAGACAATTTCATGTGTTGCTCCTTAAACGTACTCTGTGATTAAAGACTGATATGTAAGCAAATATTTCATGTTTCTCTGTAATGCCATATTGAAACATTCTATGCACACAGACTGGATAAAATTTCCTCCTCTCCACACATTATTCCCTTAGTTTTATAATTTGTTTTATGATTAGTTGCTTCTGTGGTTTAAGATTAATTAAAGAATTAATAAACAATTCAAGCCCTTTAATATTTATTGGCTTTTCTTTTCTCTAAGAATGAAGACTATGACTATTACTATCTCTGACTGTTCTATATGAGGATGAAGACATCATTTCAGGTTCTGGTTTTATGTGGAGGTTTAAGTCCATTACAGAGCAAAATTCTCTGTATTTCCTGATGTCTCACCATTTAACAGCCTGTGTATTGTGAGGTAGGAGTGCCTTGGATGGGTCAGTGTTAACAGCTGTCTTCCTCTGGCTCCTTCTGCTTCATATTGCTGTTTTGTGCTAATAAGATAGAGGTTGAGGAAAGGGTAAAAGTCTTGCAAAAACAATTACAATCAAAATGAGTCACAGTGCTAAAAGGCAAAGCAGCTTGTCTACATTTACAGTACAGACGTCAATCCAATGATTCTTGACTAATTAACGACATCACTGTGGGCTTTTGTTACCATCACAAATCTCCCAGATTTATGTAAGGGAATATTTTTATTTGAAACAAGAGGAGCCTGGAGCTCTGAAAAAGGGAAAACAAAGAGTACTCTTCACATTATCACTCTGTCTAATGGGATTTCAAATATCACTACTTTCAAAGTAGATTTGTGTAGAATCTGTTTGTGTCTTGTTTCTCCTATAATGTCTGAAGTAACCCTTGTCTTGCTTGGAATAAGATATAATCACTTCTGTGGTTTACATACTGGTCACAGTTACAATTAAATTTCCTGATTGAGAAGACCTTTCCTTTTTCCTTTCTCCCCTCGGAGGGAGCATAGGAAGGAGGGTAGACTTCAAATATTTAATGAATGTTACACCTTTTCCTATTGGTTTGGCAATAAATAAGATTTCAATACAAATTCTTCACTGAAGCAAGCATTATTTTAAACTAATCACACAGGAAATGAAGCTATTCATCTGAAATAAGCAAATCACTATTAGGAAGGCAAAACAAACAAAGTACACAACTTATAGCATCTATCATTGTCTATAATTCCCCCAAATTCACTCACATACCCAAATTACAAGACAGGTTTAGATTAAAACCCTTAAGAGCCTATTTTAGATGACCAATATCCTTATTTTCAATGCTTCACAAGCATGGTGATGCTGAGTTCTTTCTGTTGGGCCTCTAATCCCTCACTGTAGAAAGGATAAGGTAGTGGTTTCAGCCCTTGATTTACATGGGGAAGACCACACCCTCAAATCACTGACCTTTTGCTTCCTAGAGGTGAAGGACACAGGTCTCTACCTCTCTATTTCACACAAGGAAGTCACACTGGCCATATTTTCACCTCCCATAGAACCAATTCAAAGAGAATCTCTATCCCAGGACAGTAATGCTTGGAGAAAGTCCCATTATGGAGAGAAAAACTATGTTGCTATACTGATTAAAGGAAAGCCTGTGTGAGACATGGATTGCTATTTTCTATAGAAATATTAATATCATCAACTTATTCTGCCATTTTTTTTTGCCTTTTTTCAATAACTATTATTTCTTCTTCCCCCTGTTTACCTGTCTTGCATGGGTATGGAGGGAATACAGGAGCTGGAGAACAGAGCTTCATTCCTTAGCAAATTGAGAAGAAAGAAGATAGAGAAATGAAAAGTCCTTGCTCTTAAATTTCTGAAATCCTCAAAGGGGGTTTTTGAGAGTTTCTTCCCATTAAATATCTCATATAATGTGCCCTTGTTATTTTTGATCTGTCAGTGTTAAAGAAACAAAAATAAAATAAAACAACCATCACAACAATAATAAAAACAACTGCCCTTTCTTACTAGTACTCTATGTGAGTCTTTCTTAGCTCAAGCTTAGAATGTTAAAGGAATGTCAGCTTTGTGAGGCCAGAGAGGAAAACCTTTCAGTGACATCAAATGAGCAAAACAGACTAACCTAAAACTAGAATGTATTTTTGTTTGCCATGTAGACACATTTAGAGATATAACCCAAAATATACTTTCTGCCCAGTTAATCACCAGGAATGCTTCTTAGCCATGAACCCAGACTGACTGCCATTTTGGAAATGATAAACCTGGCAATCTGAATGGCTGGATAATTCTGATTCACTCATTCCATAGGAGAATCTTTCTTGGGATAATATGACATAACAATAGCTAGAGACACCTGTGAGCAGTTTCAGTCAGAAGTAAATCTAGACAATCAGTAAAAGTAATAATAAACTAAGAGTCTTTCCAGGCTAGTTTTGGGAAAGAACATGAAAAATGTTTGTGAAATACTTTCCCCAGACTGCTCGTATTAGTCAGGGTTCTCCAGAGTAAGAGAACTTATTGAATAAATCTATCATCTATCTATCTATCTATCTATCTATCTGTCTGTCTGTCTGTCTGTCTGTCTGTCTGTCTGTCTGTCTGTCTATCTATCTATCTATCTATCTATCTATCTATCTATCTATCTATCTATGCCCCATATATATATATATTATTTATAATCTCACATATATGATTTATTGGAATGACTTACAGAATATATTATAAACATACATAGCATATATTATATAATATATATACATACATATGTAATATATAATGTATCTATAATACACAATATAATATATATGTACTATATATTATACATAACATATATGTACATATATAATATTATATTATGTATAATATATATGGTATAAGTCATCTTAATAAATTATATATATGTACATATATATATATATCACATATAAATATATGGGATTAATTAGAATGACTTTTAGACAGAGGTCCAGCTAATCCAAAAATGACTGGCTATAAACAGAAAGTTCAAGAATTCAGTAGTTACTCAGTCTACAAAGCTGGATGTTTCAGATGCTTTTCAGTAAATGTTGTAATCCCAAAGAAGTAGAATCTAATGGCCATAAAGAAATGGACTTGCTAGCAAAACAAAGTACAACAACTTCCTTCTTTCATAACTTTGTAGAGGTTTACAGCTGAAAGTGTGGTCCAGACTAAATCTGGATTAAAGATCTGAATTAAAGGTGTGTCTTCCTACCACAAAGATCCAGATTAGAAATAGATCTTTTCACTATAAACTAAACAGAAATCTCTCACAGGAGGTTTAGTTAATTCCAAATGGAGTCAAGTTGACCTCCAAGAATAGCAATCACACTGGTTGTACAAAATCTGTGTAGATTCCAGACTACCAATAAATGTTTATTTATGTTTATACTTTATGTGATTTATGTCAAATGCTCTTAAGTTCTAAAACTCACATTAGCATGAAGCCCTAAGTTCAAACCACAGTACCACATAAAGCTGAGTGTGGTTGTATATGCCTGCTGTCCCAATACATAGGAAGTAGAGATAAGATCTGAACTACAAGATTTCCCTTAACTATATAGTGAATTCTAAACCAACTTGGGTTATGATACCTTTTCTGAAAAACAACAACAATCACAACAGCAATATCAATAACAACAACAAAATCAACAACCCCTCAAAGGTTTCTCAGTGATTTGTGTGATAGGCAAGTACTCGACCCTGGGCTATTTTCCAACCCTTATGTGAGAATTTTTAGTGAACTTACAATTATTCTAGTGACCTATAATTGGTTCAAATAACACAGGTTTCAGAATTGAAGAGCCTTTGACATGTATCATGTGAGGTTTAAACATAAAAATATATAGTGTTGTTCTTGAATCCACATTAATTTTGAAGAACTCATATAGGAAAAGAACTTTATAACTGTTGTACAATTTATTCACATCTACAATCTATGAGATATTACCTCATTTTAGAATTAATACTGGAATTATTTGTTTAATGTATTTCAAAATGGTTCAAATGTGTAGTAATTGTATATTTTAATGACTTCAATTTTTCCCCCAGTGGAAATAAACATGTAATTTTCAGTTGAAAAAAAAAAAGACAGTTGGATTTACATTGGATTCCAGGTGGATTTTAATACAACTAGATTAATATTATAAATGGAATGATTTTTTAGGTCTTGTGGCTAGATGTTGGAAGAATTTAGAAAATTTAAGTAAAATGTCTCATAGCTTGGGTATTCTTATGGATCTTTTCACCCTAGTTTGAATTCTTTATATTAAAGACCTTATCACACATGAGTCGATGAGCCTTCCCAGGATTTTCTACAGTCCCATGCAGATACAAGCTTTATCATGCATTTTGATTTCACAACTATGATAGACATTCTTTTTTTTTCCATTCTGTTTTAATTTTTACAAAGACTTGATTTGGGAGCTACTTCCCAAACAAGATAACATATTGCCATTGCCCTTGGTTACCTCCCAGAACTTGAAGGTAAGACCCTGTGACTGAGGATACCATATACTTGGGATATAGGGCTTAGAAAAATTGAACTGGAACTGGTGTGGATAGATGCCTTCTTCCTGAGGACTAATTCTCATAGTATCAGAAGATAGGATGCAAACTGCCAAGGAAAGAAAACAATTTACAATGACCATTTGAACAAAATATCCCCAAGCACTGTGGCAAGATCATCTTGTGAGTAACCAACAGCTGCTTGTATTGACTTAGAGCTCACTCAATAAGAGAAAGTTCACGCCTTATACTGTGAACCTTAGCCAATTATCTATGGTTGGGGAAGTCATAAGTCCTACAGGAAAACCAGCTGTTGCAATTTTCCTAAAGTGTTATAATTTCTAGCTGTATTTCAAGTACTTATTGTTCTCACAGGCAAGTGTGGCTTTCACCTCTTATCAAAGAAGCTTCTTTTTGCATCAGGTAGAGGTTATGGAAATTCACAACTAATCAAATGCAGAGAATAAGTGATCACGGTGTTCTTAATACCAGACAGTACATCTCCAATGTAACCCCTACACCTAAGGCTCAAATTACATCATGGACAAGGAGATGAGAGACAGTAAGAGCCAGAGAACCAGGACATCTGTTGCATGCTAGCATCTCTCTCTGTAACAAGAAGCTGTATTCATTAGATCTTAACCATATAGTTAACTGAACAAGACTCACACAATGATAGTATCAAGGGACATTCCAATGTGGACAGGGTAAATATCATAAGGTCTTAACACCTAGATGAAGAGCTACACCAACCAATGGCTACTGAGAAAGAGTAAGTCTTCTCAGGGACAATCACCCTGATAGATTGTCTAGTTATAAGTGGTCAGCTCCAAATACATGAACACAAGGGGAAAGCTAAATGGATTCAGTAGGTTTTGTGTGTGTGTGTGTGTGTGTGTGTGTGTGTGTGTGTGTGTGTGTGTGTGTAAATAATTTCAGAGGTATATACGAACTTGAGAGGGAGAAATGGGAATGATGTAGACACAGTATTGATGTCTGAAATTCTCAAAGAAAATTATTGAGAATTCCCTTGACTTCTCTGTGATTCATAGACACTCCCGTGGCTACTTCAGATTAAGACAATTCACCTAGGTTGTTCTGAAACACCTCATCTCCTGACCTCTGTCACTATGGAAAGAATCAAATGAATCTGCTGTAAAGTAATCCTGTAAAGCTTCGATTTTCAAAAGAAAGTGTTTTAAATGGAACGCTTCCTTTCAGAAGTACAGTATTCCTTGTCTGTACTTCTTTTCAAGGAGCAATGATATAATGCATCCCACAAAGCATGAGTGCCCTAGTTACTTTTTCACTGCTGTGATAAAACACTTTGAGAAAAGCAACCTAAAGGAGAAAGGACTTTGTTTTACAGTTCTAAAGTGATGCAGTTAGTCATGGTAGGGCACAAATGGCAACAGATAGAGAAGTCCTGATGGCAGGAGCAGAAGGCTGGCTGCTCAGCTGCAAGTGCACTTAGAAAGCAGATCACAAACAGGATATGATTGTGCTGTAATGAAACTGACTCCTGGTGAGCTCCTTCTTCCAGCCTGGCTCCACCTCCTTCTAAAGGCTCCACAACCCTCTCAAACACTGCCACCATATGGGAGCCCAGTGTTCACACACATAAAATGATTTCATGTTCAAACCACACCACATGGCTTTGGCAGGGTCCAACTGACTTTTTGGCAAAAATTCTATATATGAATATTTTAGTAGGTCTATAACAGACATTCCTCTCAGCTCAACTGACTTGGGTAACATGAATGTCCTACTAGTTGAGTCATGTTCTTGGGCTTTTGTAATAGAAACATATTAAAATTGAAATTTATCAGTATATCCAGACATCACTAGGAAGTCAATGTGGAAATAAACTCCATATTATATCGTCGAAGAAAGTTCCAAAGTTGCTACCAGATTTATGGTAGACTTTTAAGATACTGAATTCTCTGTAATATGAAATAGTACCATCAAAAGAGTTTTTGTTTTAGTCCAAGGTATTATTTAAAGTGGAGACTTGGTGTAAGTTTCTCCAAAGCTGCTTTTCAGAGTAAATATGTTTTTCAGTTTATGGCAAAGTTGTGTATTGGGATTCATTAGCTACTTCCATTCATTATGCTGTAGAAGCCAGTCTGGTCAGTAGAAGATAATGACATAGTATAATCTAGACAATGAATAAGCCAAGTAGCATTCAATACATTAAAAGTGAGGTTATTCTAAAGCAATTCTGCACTCAAATTTCAATCTCATTATTCAGAATTATGACACAAGTGATCTGAGGTCTCTGATACATATAAGTCAGAGGACTACCTGGTCTGGCCTTGGTGAGGGAGGATGCCCCTAACCCTTGGGAGACTTGATACCCCCAGGGAGTGGAGAGGCATGGAAGGGTGAGATGGGGTGGGGGTGGGACATCCTCTTGGAGACAGAATCTTGGGGAGGAATGGGATGAGGAACTGTCAGAGGGCAGATCAGGAGGGGGATAATGACAGGACAGTAAAAAAAAAATCAAAGATAATTAAAAAATGTTTAATTAATTAAAGAATACATTATTGAGCCTCTTACTGTATACTAGCTATAGTTATCAATTAGATGAATTCATAGTATATTAGTACTAAAAGGAAGTCTTGTATTGGTTGGTTATCTCTTACTTTTCCTACAACTAAGATTATAAGATTCGGGTCTGGAGAGATGGCTCAGTGGTTAAGAGCACTGACTGCTTTTCCGAAGGTCCTGAGTTCAAATCCCAGCAACCACATGGTGGCTCACAACCATCCGTAATGGGATCTGACACTCTCTTCTGGTGTGTCTGAAGACAGCTACAGTGTACTTACATATAATAATAAATAAAAAAAAAGATTATAAGATTCTAAAATTTTATTTGACAGTAATAAATTTTAGCGATAGGCATAATCTGTTTTACATAACTAGTCACCAATTTCTCAGAGGATATTTTAGTACCATGGAATCCTCTTCCATTATTGTTATGTGGATGTAGGAAACATTACCAAGTGGATGGCAGTAACACTTTTATGCAAATTTTTTACACTTCACAATTGCAGGGGAGAATTGATCTCATTCTGACTAACTCATCTGAGTAAGTGAAGCAGCCTTGGTCATCCATTGCTTCAATTCCCTGGAATTAAATCTGGCATTACAACACTTACAGACACACACACAAAATGGTTTCTTTTTTGGATTTGGTTAGGAAAACACATAAATCAAATACCTGAAATGTGCAGACACAGTTTCTGACTCCATGAAAAATAAATATTTCCTTGGTTTGCATTTAATAAAACAGAGAAGTAACTCACTTGACAGAAAGTGGGCTTCCTACAGCAGTAACTGAGCCAACATCTGTGGTACATAGTACTGTACGTTCAGAGTAGACAGGCCGTGCCAACACACTGCAGCAAAGGAGTTTCTGCTAATGCTATTGCTGACACTCACAAATGGGGGAATGATTTCAAAGATAGAGTCTTTATAACTAAGATGTTAGTGGTTTTTCTTTCTTTGGATGGTGCAGCCAAGGCCATTCAGATAGCTCCCACAGCCAGGATTATATTCAAAGTGTGTCTCCACAGCACTAGATGTGAGGTGAATGACTGTTAACTGTTTTCTTGGATGCAGTTGTTCTTGTTTGTCTCTGTCTGTGCCCACACACTTAAAGGAAGACTCCCTTGACACAAAGATCCTCTATATGTACAGAAGCAGGGATACAAAACATATCTTTGTTTTCTATATATTTTTCCTTTTAGGAATTTAACTGAGTTTCTGTTTTACTAATAAAACACAACATACTAAAAACTAGAATAGAAAGAGAATTAGAGACAAATGCAAAGGATGACCAATCAGAGAAAGTGAAGATCCTTTTGAAAATGAGATAGATATTATGAATGTGTGGGCACTCTTAGCGTTTCGTTTTCTTCTTGACCCACTCCCAGTTTCCTCACTGTGCATCTGCTTTTGGCAGAGTCTGATTTCTTAGCAATGAATAATCAAGAAATAAGAAGTGGAAAAGGATGGTCACTTAGAATGAGACTGACTTCAGAGGATCCAAGCAACCTCTAAGGACATAGGTTGAGTGAGAGAAAAGTGGGTCAGAAAGAGAAGAAAGGCTTGAAGGCTTGGTGAGTGAGTAGTAAAGTGATAATGTGATAAAGGTGAATTGGCAAGACACAAAGCTGTAGAGGCTGGTGTGGAGCTCAGTGCTGGCATGGAGTTGGCTCCACATGCAGCAGAACAGGTCAGCATCTCCACCAAGCAGCTTGAAGAGGCATAATATCTCTTTAAGGGAATCAGTCACATGGTAAGAGTATAAGGCTTAGGTCATTAGTCTCTTTTAAACACACTGTATAATTCACACCCCAGCTTTATCATATATTTAATGCCCTGGTTTTCTTTCTTTTTTTTTCCCTTTAAATACCCAACCAAAAAAACTTTAAGGAGAAGGGGCTTATAGACTTACAGTTCTAGATAACAGTACATTATTACAGGGAAGACAAGGCAAGAACTTGAAGATGGTAATTGTATCCACAGTTACCAACAGAGAGGAGTGTGTCTATGTGCATGCTAAGCCCACCCTTCCTCTTTTTATACAGTGCAGGACACACACAGAGAATCACAACACTACTATTTTATTTATTTATTTATTTATTTATTTATTTATTTATTTATTTATTTACATCCTAAACACTGCCCCCTCCGTGTTCCCCCTACCAGAGTGTCCCACTATCCCCCGCCCCTGGCACATCAAGTCTCTGCAGAATTAGGCACATCCACTCCCACTGAAGCCAGACAAGGCAACCCTGTTGGGGACAGGATACCACAGTCAGGTTATAGCTTTGGGGACAGCCACCAATCCAGTTGTTGGGGGGAACCGTCATGGAGACTGAGCTGAATATATGCTACATAAGTGCCTGAGGGAGGGGGGCAGGTCTCGTTCCGGATCATGTGTGTTCTTTGGCTAGTGGCTCAGTCTCTGAGAGCTGCTGTATCTACTTTTAGGTTGAGTCTTTCCATGCCAATTAACATAATGAAGAAAATCCCTCACATGTATGCTCACAGACCAACCTCATCTCTATAATTCCTCACTAGACTCTCTTTCCAAGTGATTCTTGATAGCGTCACATTACCAACTAAATCTATCACACTGAAAGTCTTCAGTTCTCTAAATATGTGATCCTTTCTTCCCTTCAAACTTACCTCCATTTTGTTGCTGTGGGATACTTCATTTTACTCTTCTGACCATTCTTATTGTAGCTCAAACAACACTTCCCATTAGAGGCCTTTCTTGAAACTTTGCATTAGATATAAAAATCTGGCTTTTCAAGATCCATTTGTATTATGCAGAATGTGCTAATTGATGACCAGCCTCCTTATTAATATGTCTCAATAGACTATAACCTCTTTGGCAGAAAGCATTAATATCATGTTTAGTATACAATAGAACATCTGACACATAAAGAAATGTACCATGAGCCCGATATATGCAAACTACATGAGATGGCAGAATTTCTTTTTATTAGAATGAAGATGTTATATCTCTTTTAAAATATACACCAATGTGAACTACAGATTGACTTCCATATCTAAAAGTAGACCCAGTAAGTTAAAGGTAAGCTTAGGCAGGTTTAGATAAGAGCACGACAGTGAGTTTTAATGTGAGGGTAACAGATATTTAATAGGGATGGCTGTGGAGTTTGGAATCATTTTCTGGACTATATGAGCAATTGTTTAGGCAATCAATTTATCTTCCATATAATTCCATGAATTAAGCTATTTGGGAAAATGTCTGGGACATCTGTTATAGAAGAGAGCCACTTTATCAGATGGACTGAACACAGGTGCTTGTAGTGTGTGATGTGACATAATAGAGACTTGGAAACAGATAGGCTGAGCTTACTGCTAACTCTATGCTAGGGTTACCTTGAGTGGCACCATTGCTATTATCCTCCTTCAGATTCATCATTTGTCACATGTCTATGCTCCTATGCTGCTGTGGCATGTCAAGGAGAGAATATGTGTACAACCTAAGCATGGTGCTAACTTTGTAATGCAATCAGTGCTACATCAGAACAGAGAATGCTGGGAAAGAAGAGTGAGGGCAGACTCACCACCATGGATATGAGAATGTTGGAAATCTTCACATGAGGGAATTCTGCTGAGCAGAAACATATTATAATCCATATTAACCATGCTCTAGAATATACCTATTTTTTCCATCATGTTTAGGTTCAAAGCTGTACGTGTAATAAAGGATTTTAAAATAATAACTGCTTTTGGCTATATACTTACTGTGACAGGCACTTTGGTATATAACAGCTCTGATCTTCATATCAAGTAAATGTTAAACACTAGCATTTCAATTTCATATGTAAGAGAGACTGTCTTTGAAACATCAATGAATTTACCTAAGAAATTATGACCATGGATTGACAAGATCAGAACTGTACATCAGAACTAATTTATGCTAGACTTCATGAAAAGAATACAAATATAGTTGTTTGAATTAGAATGCCCTCCCCTCTCCAGTAAGCTCATATATTTGAATGTTTAGTCGTCAGGTAAGGGTACAACTTGAGAAGGATTAGGAGGTATGACCTTGTTAGAGCAGTTGTGGCCTTGTTTGAGAAAATGTGTTGCTGGGGTAGGGGTTGAGCTCTGTGGTTTCAAAAGCCCAAGCCAGTCTCAGGGTCTCACTTCCTGTTGCCTGTGGATCTGATGTGGAATTCTCAGCTACATCTCTAGCAGTACATCTGCCTGCATGCTACTATGCTTCTAGACAAGACGGGAATGGACTAAACCTTTGAAATTCTAAGCAAGTGTCAATTAAATGCTTTCTTTTGTAAGAGTTGCTCTAGTCATGATATCTCTTCATAGAACACTAGCCAAGACAAGAGGATACAGCATTTTTCAGGTTGGTTTTGTTAACTATGTTCAATCCTACCTGATTTTTGCCATTTTTTTTTAAAACTAGCATCAGGTAAAGCCAACGGGTTCTAGAATATACATTCAGGAAACTGAGTATGGAAATCTTGCTGCCTGATGAACTGGGAATGAGAAGGCACCAGGGATGATTATAGCTCTCACTGTGAGATCATGGGCACATGCAAACTCAGCTTTCAATGTTGAACTCTGTTCACCATAATTAAGGCTTAGAGGGAGGGAATCTGACTAGAGATGGATTTTCTGTAGAAAACACAATCCTTGGGAACATCAGGCAACATTTTGGAAAATCAAAGGGAGTCTTCATGAAAGAGAGAAATAAATAGAGGAACGGAGAGGGAGGAGGAGAGGGGAGGACTTGAGGGACGGAAATAGAGGGAGGGAGCAGGAGACAGAAAGAAAGAGAGAGGGAGAGGAGGAGAGAGAGAGAGAGGAAGGGAGACAGAGATACAGAGAGGGACAGAGAGAGGAGAGAAGAAAGAAGGAAAGAAAGAAGGAATGAAGGAAAGAAAGAAAGAAAAAGAAAGAAAGAAAGAAAGAAAGAAAGAAAGAAAGAAAGAAAGAAAGAAAGAAAGAAAGAAAGAAAGAAAGAAAAAAAGAAAGAAAGATGATACATGGAGGGAGGGAGAAAGGAAGAGGGAGATGGGAAATAGAGAGAGGGAAAATGTTTGGCAGGTGCCAAAACAATTCAAAACAGTTGAATTCGGAGAAAAGATGGGTTGTAATGGAAATCAATTTGAAGTAGAATGTTGAAGACTTTGAGAATTTTAGAATTTTGATTTTGAATCAAAATGGGATTTGTTAATATGATTTGGTTTCTATTGACATACCATAAAACTATTTTGGCCATTGGTAAAACTAATGTGCTTTGGGTTAATTCTATCTCTTTCTCTCTCTCTCTCTCTCTCTCTCTCTCTCTCTCTCATTTTTTTTTACAGAAAGTGATCTTTGAGATAGCAAAATAGTAATATATTTAAATATGTCGAGATTGCTCCATAAATAAAAATAATTTATTTTTTGGATCATATTAAGTTCTTATGAAATATTCTTTTCAGGTGATATATGTATGTATATGCCTTTTAAAAACATATATTTATTTTATTTTATATGCATGCGTGTGTTCCTGAATGTATATATGTACATATGCCATGTGCATCCTGGAACCTTCGAAGGTCAATGCAAGCATCAGATGCCATGGAAGAGGAGTTACAGAGAGCTATGCGTCACCATGCGCATACCAAAACTGAACTTGGGTCCTTTGCAAGAGCTCTCACTTCTGACTCATCTCTCCTGTTCTTTGTACATATTTTGAAGTAGATGAATTATGCCATTGGTAGTATCTGACCAGTTTAGCAAACTGCTCACATAGTCCTGCATGGAAGAAAGATGTGGCTAAATTGGAGAAACCCTGAACATCTCTCTTTTGCCACCATGTAATCAGATAGGGGGCATATCCAGCCATCTGGGTGTTCTTAGTAACTGATCACAGTAGATTTTAAGTGAGGGAATTTTACTTTTGGCTGCAGTGATAATTATATAAAATTTGTAAGCAAGTTTTGTAATTTTCCCTTCCGTAGCTCCCTTTCCTCACCCCACCCTCATTCTGTTTTGCTGTCCTCGGCATCCTTTGAGTGTAGCTTGCTAAATCATACTTGGGTGTGTATCTGCTGAAGAGTGGAAACAACCACTTATCTTTTTCTCCCATCTCTTTACTTAGCCATATAGTTATATCTTTGGTAATAATGATATGTATATTTATGGAATGTTATGATTTCTATAGTAGGCTCACAAACATTTTAATTTAATCATTACAAAAAATGTATTAGGCAAGCAGAATGCATACTGCTCATCATCTTCTCAGGTGCTGAGAACCAAGATTAGAGAGATCAAAGAGTTCATTTATGTTTGTGGTTAAGGTGTGACTGACTAGAATCAAAATCATGTATATTATTAAAAGTATTTTTAATGTAAAAGAAAAATTGTTTTCTGTTATAAAACAAAATTGGATTTATCACGAAGTGATAGAGAAAATAAAATAAATGAGAACTTACTCATATCACCAATATCCAATGATAAGCTTTATTCTGTATTTTGCTCAATTAATAAAATCTATATGCCTATGGAGAATTTTTAAACTGTAATAGTCAGCTTCAATCATGACTAAAAGAAAATATTCTTTTTTCTTGGGATCATTTAAGGTAAGCATTGTAAATTATTTCATAAATATGTTTTTAATTTAAGGTTTCAAAAATATAAGAGACCTTGCAGGCTTATAGAAGAAAAGTTACACAAAGTCCACCCTTTCCTGTTCCTAGAGCTAGTGCAAGTTTGCTGCTAGAGTTTGCCATCTCTGTCTATATGGGGTTCATAGGATGAATATGTATCCTGTCTCTGCTGATTCCTATAGGCAATTAAACATTTATGCATATGAGAATTTGTAGGGAAGGTAGAATAAGATGTGGAAGAGAAGAGAAATGCTTCCCCTCTGTAGGTCATGTACCGTGAATGAGACTGATGTGACAGGAAATGGTCTGCATGAGCCAGCAAGTGAGAGGTGATAGACTATGCAGGCTGGGACTTTACTCTCCATCACTGTTCACTTTATACCCTCTGCACACTTGGACTACACTAAATTCATAAAAAAATATTTTTTAATGACTAATAAACATCTTTGTATAATGTTATACTGTTATAAACTTAAAGTTTAAAACAATAACATAGCAATGCTGCAGCTTATATTTTTTTATAGACAAAGCTATACAAATATTTTGTCTTTGTAGTATTTTCTTCCTCCTTTGAAATTTGCATTCACCTTTAAAATTTTTTGTTTTGTTTTTGCTACTAATGTTAAAAGACAGACACAAATATGCATCAGCTCAGGCCTAGAAAGGTTCAAAGTCATCACTAGCATTGTCTACCAGCTTCACATTGCTTCCCTGAATGTTGCTCTCTCTCGCTCTCTCTCTCTCTCTCTCTCTCTCTCTCTCTCTCTCTCTGTGTGTGTGTGATGGATTACAGAAACAAAAATACTACACTAAAAAGAAGTCACATCCTAAGTGATGTGTATGTGAAAGTATTTATCCAGTCATGCACTGTATAGGAAAATCTCATTAAGGAATAACAAGCAGTATATAACATGGAAGCCTATGGGGCCCTCTGAAGTTCTCATAGATATCTTATTTAGGGTTTCTATTGTTGCAATAAAAACTACAATCATAGGTTTCTTAGGCATAAAATTTTTATTCTATTTACATCTTGCAGATCACGCTGCATCAATGAGGTGTAGAGTGCCTTATTGGGATGCCATGCCATCTGGCAGGAATTTGACAATGACCAATGTGAAGTTCCTCTCTCAGCCTTTGAGCGGGAACTCCTGTGTTAGCCATAAACCCCTCCACCTGGGGTGGAACGCTCAGACCAAGGTGAAGCCCGTGGCTTTTCAAGCACCTTCAGTTTCCTGAAAAACACTAGCCACCTGAGGAGAAGCTTCCAGCCTTTAGGGGAAGGGTTTTCCCCTGTCTATATAGTTGGAATTCTCCATTAAACTTTGAGACCTTAAACAGCAATGTTGTCTTGGTCTTCAGCTCTTTTCGTCACCTTCCCATACATCCCCATCTTCCCTTCCAGGTAACCTGTTCAATGTAACTGTGGGCAGTTACAATGAGGGAAGTCAAGGCAGGAACTTGGAGGCAAAAACTGAAGTAGAGGTCATGGAAGAATGCTGATTATTGGGTTTTTTTTATGGCTTTGTAGGCTTAGATTTTTTAAAAACTTATTTTAAATAAGGGTTCATAAATGCTTTAACCTCTAGTCCATCACCCACCAGAGGTAGTGGAAAGGAAAGGTTAATAGTGCAAAGGAGAATGTGGACCTGTTTAGAAATATTTCTTTGAAGCTAATACAATTTGTGTTGTCAGAATAGCAGCAGTTGAGTTCACGCAAATCAGTAGTGACAGTTTGATCCACTTGCAAACATCATTCATGAATCAGCAGTGGTAGTTTGATCCAGAAGAAATCGCAAGGTTCTGCCAATCAGACTGAGTCTGGGGAAGGGGCCAGAAGCCGCTTGAACATCACCAGAAGTTTTTGGTGCTTTGCTCTTTATGCAGTCAGGACAAACAATGATCAGCAAACAATGGCAAGGCATACCAATACCATCCAGCATCATTCATTGTCCATCCGGCTATATTTATATCCTTTCTAAGCATCACGTGTTCTCTTTAGCATCTGCTCTACCAAAATATTTTTGCCCTTTTCCCAGGCTGCCTCCAGAAAAACATCATGTGCCTTTTCTTAGTAAAACACCCTCCTGTATGTCTGCTTTAGCAAAAACATACCCTCATATGACAGTTTCCAGAAAAACATCACATGACACAACTGAGTCTCCAAAGAAACCAGAAATTTCCACTTCATGGCTTGCTAAGTCATATCATACAATTCAGGACAATTTACCCAGGGAGTGGCAGCACTGAGGAAGGATGGCACCCTCTACCCACATCAATCATTAATCAAGAAAATATCCCATAGACTTGTATATAGGAAATGTAGATGGAACCATTTTCTAAATTGTGGTTTCTCCTCCTGGATAATTCTAGCTCACATCAAGTGGACAATAAATGAGTGAATGAATGAATGAATAAAGGAATGAATCCAACCAAACCAACAATGGACAGGAGCAAGGATGTGAATGGTATGGGAGTTTCCATCAGTCATGATAACAGTGCCTTACATGGAACCCCTCTTGAAGGACCACCTGAGTCTGTTCCCGAGGAGCATATTCTCCAGTGGTTTGTGGTTGTGGGTATGTTTGGGTTACTGCACATTTGCCACACCTAGGTGAGGTCCTATGAGAACTGTAGAAGTGTAGAAAACTTTTCAGGGATGAGGTTCATGCTTTTCTACCTTATAGAGTTTCATAAAGTCTACACCTCTTCTAAACCTTTCACTGTGAATTTTCTTGAATGTTATTGTTCTTCTCAGTGTTCCTTCTTCTCTGGCTTCTTCTTTGCACATACTCTTATTATCTAGTGGAAGCATTTGATCTTTATCTTAACTCTATAGGCCTCCACCTTATATGAAGCTCATCTTAATGAGATTTCCTTATGCAGTGCACAAATGAATAAATGAGATCTTCTTCACACAAGTATCACTTAAGATGGGATTTCATTTTGTTTGTTTGTTTGTTTGTTTTTTGGAAATAGGTTTATATCTGGCTATGCTCCTACCCTCAACACATGGCACATAAATTAGTAGAAGGTTCAATAGTGATGCCAACTTTTAAAAAAGACAGGAAAAGTCAAGCATAATATTTTCAACACATGAATCAAGTCCTATAGCCTTAATAATGTTTATATGAAGCTCACAAATGATTGAAAAACAATGTATATCAGAGAAAAATGGGAATCAAATTTGTATAGAGTTTTTTACTCACGTAAAGTTTATAATAAGAAGTAAATACACTAAATTATTCAAGGCAGTTTCCTTCAAGATATACTTAAATTTATTAAATAGTATTTATTTTTATTTTAAATAAAATGACTACACAATGAGGATTAAACAAGGTTTTACTAGAGATGGGGACTTTCATATTTAATCCTTAATCTTCTCTTCAAGTGTCCACAGATGAAAGCTGTTTTCAACTCAAATATTCTCCCTTGCCTATGGTAACAACTTGGATGAAAATCAACACACACTTCCTCATAAAAGGTTCCTATTGAGTAAAATGTTTATCAATTGATTTAAAGAACCTATGTTTAGAAGACTGGCTGGCCTTCTATTTCTCCTTTGGATTAAATGTATTTTGGTAGAGTAAAGGGACAGCTTACTTTGTAATTGGGAGGGGTGCCGTTGTTTACTACAGAAAATAATAATGGACATGATGATGATGACACTTTGTATGTTTGAGTGACTCATTTAGAAAATCAAGATATGACAATAGGGTACTTAGTTAAGAAAAAAGATTTGAAAAAAAATCACTGAAAACAGAAGAAATTCTCAAAACTGTTGTGTCAGTAAATATCAAAACACTTCGGGAAGGCTTTTAGTTCTTCAGGAAATGTGAAGCAATACAAAGGATACTTCCCTCAAAATAAAATAGCAAGCTCTAAGCACTACAAAATGGGATTTTGCTCCATTTTATTTTAAATTGTCTCTGTTTCTGTGCTACGTGCAGTCTGCTGAAAACATTTTATCACTTCCTTTTGGTGTGATGTGCATCCTTGTGTCAATTTGTCACCAAGGTAACCAAACCTTTGCTTTATGTCCTGTCCTTTAGTGAAATAAAATGCATGTTGTTTTAAGTGTAGCATTTTTATATTAGTGATGATTTTAGATATTACTTTAAATGAAAATGCAACTTTTTAATAAACCTATTTCTACAAAATACATGTGTGTAAAGTGAACTTTCTCAGAAATATGATTGCTTCATTCTTTCTTGCTGCTTCTAATGTTGATACATTAGAAATGGTCTCTCCTCTTTCTAGGGTAGACACATTTTATAAAATTTCAAATTTATAGACAAATTATATAAATTTTCACTGATTCTTTCTGAGCAATATGTTAAGACAGTATCAGATATACACACAGAACCAATATTTATTCTGTGAGGTATCTATGCTTGCCTTCTTGTTGGTAGAGTAGTTTTATCTGTTGGGAGAAATCATTGCTTCCATTTGTAGGAATGTTATCTAGAATAACTTTTCTGAAATGTCAAGGCCTTCAGAGTAAGTACACTTCCACCTTAGGTGAGATAGATTTAATGTTTTATACACATAACAGTAGGTTTGCTCATCCATTAAAACATATTTCTGTTTCAAGAAGTAAGGAGTAAGTATATTCAAATGGAATTTTGATCAGATTTCTTTGAGTATCTAAAGTATAGGATTAAAGACATGAGTGCTTGTTAACTCCTCAAAAGAGAGCCAGCTTCTTCTTCTTCTTCTTTTTTTTTAATTTTCTAAGTTTTTTTATTTACATTCCAAATCATTTCACCTTTCCCGTTTCCTTCCTCCCTGAAAGTTCCATAAGCCCCCTTCCCTCCCTCTTTTCCCTATTCAACCCCCGCTCGCTTCTCTCTCCTGGCATTCCCCTACATCCAGTTTTTCCAAGACCGGGTCTCTCCTTCCATCTTCTTGGAAATCTATTGATATGCGAATTGTGTCTAGGGTATTCCAAGATTCTGGGTTAATATCCCCTTATCAGTGACTGCATACCATGTGTGTTCTTTTGTGATTGGGTTACCTCACTAAGGATGATATTTTCCAGTTCTGACCATTTGCCTAGGAATTTCATGACTTCATTGTTTTTAATTGCAGAGTAGTATTCCATTGTGTAGATATACCACATCTTCTGAATCCATTCCTCCGTTGAGGGACATCTGGGTTAATTCCAGCTTCTGGGTATTATAAATAAGGCTGCTATGAACATAGTGGAGCATGTGTCCTTATTGCATGCAGGTAAAGCCTCTGGGTATATGCCCAGGAGTGGTATAGCTGGATCCTCCGGGAGTGTCATACCCAGTTTTCTGAGGAACCGCCAGACTGCTTTCCAGAGTGGTTGTACCAGCTTGCAATTCCACCAGCAGTGGAGTAGTGTTCCTCTTTCTCCACATCCTCGCCAACAACTGCTGTCTCCTGTGTTTTGGATCTTAGCCATCCTGACTGGTATGAGATGGAATCTCAGGGTTGTTTTGATTTGCATTTCCCTAATGACTAAGGATGATGAACATCTCTTTAGATGCTTTTCAGCCATTAGATATTCTTCAGGTGAGAACTCTTTGTTTAGCTCTGTACCCCATGTTTTAATAGGGTTACTTGCCTCTCTGGAGTTTAACTTCTTGAGTTCTTTGTATATATTGGATATTAGCCCTCTGTTGGATGTAGGGTTGGTAAAGATCATTTCCCAGTTAGTTGGTTGCCGCTCTGTCTTTTTGCCTTGCAAAAACTTTGTAATTTAATTAGGTCCCATTTGCCAATTCTTGATCTTAGAACATAAGCTATTGGAGTTCTATTCAGGAAATTCTCCCCTGTGCCCATATGTTCAAGGTTCTACCCTAGTTTCCTTTCTTTTTTATTTTATTTTATTTTTATTTTTTTTAAATTTACATTCCAAATCATTTCCCCTTTCCCATTTCCTCCCTCCCCGAAAGTCCCATAAGCCCCCTTTCCTCCCTCTTTTCTCCATTCAACCCCCTCTCGTTTCTCTGTCCTGGCATTCCCCTACATCCAGTCTTTCCAGGACCAGGGGTCTCTCCTTCCATCTTCTTAGAAATCTATTGATATGTGAATTGTGTCTAGGGTATTCCAAGATTCTGGGTTAATATCCCCTTATCAGACTGCATACCATGTGTGTTCTTTCGTGATTGGGTTACCTCACTAAGGATGATATTTTCCAGTTCTGACCATTTGCCCAGGAATTTCGTGAATTCATTGTTTTTAATTGCAGAGTAGTATTCCATTGTGTAGATATACCACATCTTCTGAATCCATTCCTCCGTTGAGGGACATCTGGGTTAATTCCAGCTTCTGGGTATTATAAATAAGGCTGCTATGAACATAGTGGAGCATGTGTCCTTATTGCATGCAGGTAAAGCCTCTGGGTATATGCCCAGGAGTGGTATAGCTGGATCCTCCGGGAGTGTCATACCCAGTTTTCTGAGGAACCGCCAGACTGCTTTCCTGAGTGGTTGTACCAGCTTGCAATTCCACCAGCAGTGGAGGAGTGTTCCTCTTTCTCCACATCCTTGCCAACAACTGCTGTCTCCTGTGTTTTGGATCTTAGCCATCCTGACTGGTGTGAGATGGAATCTCAGGGTTGTTTTGATTTGCATTTCCCTAATGACTAAGGATGATGAACATCTCTTTAGGCGCTTTTCAGCCATTAGATATTCTTCAGGTGAGAACTCTTTGTTTAGCTCTGTACCCCATGTTTTAATAGGGTTACTTGACTCTCTGGAGTTTAACTTCTTGAGTTCTTTGTATATATTGGATATTAGCCCTCTGTTGGATGTAGGGTTGGTAAAGATCATTTCCCAGTTAGTTGGTTGCCGCTCTGTCTTTTTGCCTTGCAAAAACTTTGTAATTTAATTAGGTCCCATTTGCCAATTCTTGATCTTAGAACATAAGCTATTGGAGTTCTATTCAGGAAATTCTCCCCTGTGCCCATATGTTCAGGGTTCTTCCCTAGTTTCCTTTCTTTTTTATTTTATTTTTATTTTTTTTTAAATTTACATTCCAAATCATTTCCCCTTTCCCATTTCCTCCCTCCCTGAAAGTCCCATAAGCCCCCTTCCCTCCCTCTTTTCTCCATTCAACCCTCTCTCGTTTCTCTGTCCTGGCATTCCCCTACATCCAGTCTTTCCAGGACCAGGGGTCTCTCCTTCCATCTTCTTAGAAATCTATTGATATGCGAATTGTGTCTAGGGTATTCCAAGATTCTGGGTTAATATCCCCTTATCAGACTGCATACCATGTGTGTTCTTTCGTGATTGGGTTACCTCACTAAGGATGATATTTTCCAGTTCTGACCATTTGCCTAGGAATTTCGTGAATTCATTGTTTTTAATTGCAGAGTAGTATTCCATTGTGTAGATATACCACATCTTCTGAATCCATTCCTCCGTTGAGGGACATCTGGGTTAATTCCAGCTTCTGGGTATTATAAATAAGGCTGCTATGAACATAGTGGAGCATGTGTCCTTATTGCATGCAGGTAAAGCCTCTGGGTATATGCCCAGGAGTGGTATAGCTGGATCCTCTGGGAGTGTCATACCCAGTTTTCTGAGGAACCGCCAGACTGCTTTCCAGAGTGGTTGTACCAGCTTGCAATTCCACCAGCAGTGGAGGAGTGTTCCTCTTTCTCCACATCCTAGCCAACAACTGCTGTCTCCTGTGTTTTTGATCTTAGCCATCCTGACTGGTGTGAGATGGAATCTCAGGGTTGTTTTGATTTGCATTTCCCTAATGACTAAGGATGATGAACATCTCTTTAGGTGCTTCTCAGCCATTAGATATTCTTCAGGTGAGAACTCTTTGTTTAGCTCTGTACCCCATTTTTTAATAGGGTTACTTGCCTCTCTGGAGTTTAACTTCTTGAGTTCTTTGTATATATTGGATATTAGCCCTCTGTCGGATGTAAGGTTGGTAAAGACAATTTCCCAGTTAGTTGGTTGCCGCTTTGTCCTAGTTTCCTTTCTATTAGTTTCAGTGTGTCTGGTTTTATGTGGAGGTCCTTGATCCACTTGGAATTGAGCTTAGTGGAAGGAGATAAGAATGGGTCAATTTGCCTTCTTCTGCTTGTTGACCTCCAGTTGAACCAGCACCATTTGTTGAGAAGGCTATCTTTTTTCCACTGGATGGTTTTAGCTCCTTTGTCAAAGATCAAGTGACCATAGGAGTGTGGATTCATTTCTGGGTCTTCAATTCCGTTCCATTGATCTACATGCCTGTCACTGTACCAATAACATGCAGCTTTTATCGCTATTGCTCTAGAGTATAGCTTGAGGTCCAGGATGCTGTTTCCCCCAGAAGTTCTTTTATTGTTGAGAATAATTTTAGCTATCCTGTGATTTTGTTATTCCAGATGAATTTTTGAATTGCTCTTTCTAACTCTAGGAAGAATTGAGTTGTGATTTTGATGGGAATGCATTGAATCTGTGTATTGCTTTTGGCAAGATGGCCATTTTTACTCTAATAATCCTGCCAATCCAGGAGCATGGGAGATCTATCTATCTTCTGAGGTCTTCTTTGATTTCTTTCTTCAGAGTCTTGAAGTTCTTGTCATACAGATCTTCACTAGCTTGGTTAGAGTCACACTAAGACACTTTACAACATTTGTGACTATTGTGAAGGGTATATTTTCCCTAATTTCTTTCTCTGCCTGTTTATCCTTTGACTATACGAAGGCTACTGATTTGTTTCAGTTAATTTTATATTCGGCCACTTTGCTGAAGTTGTTTATCAGCTATAGGAGTTCTCTGGTGGAGTTCTTTGGGTCACTTAAGTACATGATCATATCATCTGCAAATAGTTATAGTTTGACTTTTTCTTTTCCAGTTTGTATCCCTTTGACCTCCTTTTGTTGTCTGATTGCTCTAGCTAGAACTTCAAGTACTATATTAAATAGATATGTATATAGAGGGCAGCCTTTTCTAGTTCCTGATTTTAGTGGGATTGCTTCAAGTTTCTCTCCATTTAGTTTGATGTTGGCCATTGGTTTGCTGTTCATTGCTTTTATTATGTTTAGGTATGGGCCTTGAATTCCTGATCTTTCCAAAACTTTTAACATTAAACAATGTTGAATTTTGTCCAATGCTTTTTCAGCATCTAATGAAATGACCATGTGGTTTTTCTTTTACAGTTTGTTTATGTAGTGGATTACATTGATGGATTTCCATATATTGAACCATCCCTGCATCTCTGGGATGAAGCCTACTTGATCATTGTGAATGATCATTTTGATGTTTTCTTGAATTCAGTTGGCAAGAATTTTATTGTGTATTTTTGCATTGATATTCATAAGGGAAATTGGTCTGAACTTCTCTTTCTTTGTTGAATCCTTGTGTGGTTTTGGAAGCAGCATAATTAGGCTTCATAGAGCAAGTTGGGTAGTGTTCCTTCTGTTTCTATTTCGTGGAATAGTTTGAAGAATATTGATGTTTGGTCTTAGAATGTCTGATAGAGTTCTGCACTGTAACCATCTGGTCCTGTGCTTTTTTTTTGTTTGGAAGACTTCCAATGACCACTTCTATTTCTTCAGGGGTTATGGGACTGTTTAGATGGTTCATCTGATCCAAATTTAACTTTGGTATTTGGTATCTGTCTAGGAAATTGTCCATTTCACCCAGATTTTCCAGTTGTGTTGAGCATAGGCTTTTGTAGTAGCATCTAATGATTTTTTTATTTTCCTCAGTTTTTGTTGTTATATCTCTCTTTTCATTTCTGATTTTGTTAATTTAGATACTGTCTCTGTGCCCTCTGTTTAGCCTAGCTAAGGGTTTATCTATTTTATTGATTTTCTCAAAGATCCACCTCCTGGCTTTGTTGATTCTTTGTATAGTTCTTTGTGTTTCTACTTGGTTGATCTTAGCACTGATTTTGATTATTTCCTCCTTTTTGGATAATGTTGGACGTAGAATTGCTATAGTTATGTAAAGATATGTTTCTTGTATCCCTAGCATTTGCAATGATTTATTTTCATATCTTTATTTATATCATCTATATCTGTCTATATCTCTATGATAAAGTGAATTGGATCCTGGTGGATAATTCTTTCTATTTATTCTTGAATTTGGTTTCTAAGTATTTTATTGAGACTCTCTGCATTCATATTCATAAGATATATTTTCTTGTAATTTTTGTAGAGTTATTTGCCTAGTTTTGACATCAGGATGCATTATAGTGCATCATGGAAATAATTTGGATATATTCCTTCAATTTTGTAGACTAATTTGGGAAATGTTGATGTTAGCTCTTCTCTAAAGGTTTGGTAGAATTCTGCATTGAATTTATCTGGTCCTAGGCTTATTTTGGTTGGAAGAGTTTTTAATTACTAATCTGTCTCTGGGGGTCATGGGTCTGTTTAAATTGTTTACTATATTTTGTCTTAATTTTTGACTGTTGTATATATCAAGAAATCAATCCATATCTTTTAAGTGTTCCCATGTGGTTGAATACAGTTTATCCAAGTATTCAAGCATATTTGAGAATGTGAATTTTCTCAGAGTCTGTAGTGATATCTTCCTTTTCTTTTTGAATTTTATTAATTTGGATTGTTTTCTCTCTTGTTGTGGCATTTTGGTGACTGGTTTGTCAATCTTGTTGATTTTTCTCACAATGAAATCTTTATTTTGACTATTGTTTGTACTTTTTGGTTTGTTCTTCATTCCTGTCTTGACACAGATTTCATTCAGTAGTGAGTTGATTAGTTTCTGTGAGTTTGTATTCTTTTTGCCATTCCTATTGTTGATGATATATATCTTCAGTCCATGGTTATCAGATACAATGAATATTGTTATTTCACTTTTTTACTATCTGTTGAGACTTTCTTATACCCTAATATGTGATCAGTTTTGAAGACAGTTCCATGGGCTGCTGAGAAGGAATTACATTATTTAATGTTTGGCTGCAATGTTCTGCAGCTGTCTATTAAGTCCATTTGATTTATGACATTGTTAACATCAGAGTTTCTCTGTTTAGAATTTTTTCTGAATGAATAGTCTATTGGTAAGAGTTTGGTATTGATGTCACACACACACTATCACTGTGTTAGGGTAAATATCTGATTTTAACTGTATTAGGAATTTTTATGTGTTTCTTGAATAAATGTTCAGAATTGTAATGTTCACTTGCTAGACTTTTCTTAAATATTATGTCATGTTCTTCCTTTTTTTCCTGGTCACTTTTGGTCTGAAATTTGTTTGTCAGATATTAAAATACCCACACTTGCTTTCTTTTTGGTTCCATTTGTTTGAAATAAGTTTTCTTTATTCTTTTATCCTAAGGTGATTTATGTCCTTGCTGATAAGGTGTATTTATTGGATACATCAGAAAGATGGATCCTGCTTTCTAACTTTCAATCTATTAGCCTAGGCCTTTTTATTGGCAAATTCAGATAATATTGAAAGTTATTCATAAGCAGTGTTTAGTAATTTCTATTATTTCATTATGGTATCATGGGTTTCCACTTATGTCCTGTTGGGTGAAGTCAATCTTCTGTTCACACTGAAGATTTACTTCTATTACCTTCTGTAGAGCTGGACTAGTGGATAAAAATTACTTAAATTTGTTTTTGTCATGGAACCTTTTTTTTCTCTATTGATTATGATCGATAATTTTGCTGGCATCTGTGGTCTCTGAGAGCTTATATGATCTCCTCCATATCTTTCCTGCTCTCAGAGTCTCTATTGTAATGTCAGATGTTATTCTAATTGGTCTTTCTTTGTCTGTAACTTGGTCTTTTCCCTTGCAGTTTTCAATATTCTTTTTTTTTGGGTGTTCTGTTTATTTAATGTTTTAATATTATGTGTCATAAGAACTTCCTTTTCTGGTCTATTCTATTTGGTGTTCTATATGCTTCTTTTATCTTGATAGGAACTTCATTTTTTTTTTTTTTGGTTAGTAAAGTTTTCTTCTGATTCTGTTTAAAATAATTTCTGTGCCTTTGATGTGGGTATCTGGGTTCCTTCTCCTTCCTCTATACCTATTATTTATAGATTTTGTCCTTTAATAGTGTCACAGATTTACTATCTATTTTGTCCCTAAACTTTCTTAGACTTAACATTTTCTTTTACTGAGATATCCATTTCTTCTAACTGGTCTTTAAAACATGTTACTCTTTCTTCTATTCTTTTCATCTTTTGGCAAGACTTACCATTGGGGCTTTTACTTCACATCTTGAAGTTCATGTCTAGTTTTATTTCACTTTAGTGATTCTAAAGTGAATCTTAAGTGATTCTGTTTCTCTGTAAACTTCTACTTTCATGTCTTGAATTTTCCCATTGTTTCATTCAAATATTTGTGTTTTCACAGTCTTCATTAAGGCTCATTTACTCATATCTACTTTAAGGTCTTTGAGTATATTCATAATTGCTATTTTGAAATCCTTGTGTTTTGATTAAATTGCATGTCTCAGGGCCTAATCTAATAGGGCTTCTCACTTCTAGAGGAAACATATTGCCTTGTTCATATTCATGCTTCTGTGCTGGGATGTAGCAGTCTGGAACTTTGGTGTTTGAATGTTTCATGGTGTACGTGTCTGGTTTTATCTTTATTATCATGGTTGCTGTTTCCCAATCTGGTTCCTAGGCAGATATGTTGACTGTGAGTCTTAGCCAAATGTGGCAGCTTTGGGGTCTCCAGTATAAAGCTGTTCTGTAGGTCAGCAAGGAATTACAAAAGAATGAAGATAGGCTATAAAGAAATGTGAGAGAAATGGTAAGAAAAACTAGGAGAATCCTACATCTGAACCAAGAGGCTGGGTCCCTAGCCAATGGGGTAGGGCCATTGGTAATATTCTTTAATATCAAAATTCTGCTTTAAACATCCTATTGTTTGGTGTCTGGTCCTAATGTGTTCTGAGACATGATATATATTTAAAAATATTATTAATATTTTATTAATGTTCCTTGCTTGGAGAACAATAACAGCTAAAACTTATAGAGAACTTACTACATGTTAAGTCACTGTACAACTCTGATGGACACTGGCCATTGCTATTTTACAAACATAAAAAGTGGGACCCAGAGATAAATTGGCATGATTAAGTGGTCTTGAAGTCTGCTCCAAATATTTCTTTTAATTGCAATATTTTCCTGCACACCACTTCATATACCTCACTACCTGCAACTATCCTACTCAAGGAAAGAAAAGGGAGCATTTGTACTGTCATAACATGGGCATGTAGCCACCACAGCTTCTGAGTGTTCTTTCTGTTCAGAGAAAGTGTGAGTAGAGATTTCAAAGTCAGAGACCAACTTCAAAAACAAGAAATGTAGTTGTATCCTGCTGCTCTTGTAGTTTATCTTGCTTAAGAATGCTCTTTTGTTTCTCTTAGATATTCCCACAGAGAAACAGTCATGCTCTAGCTGAGCAACAGGAATAATCACAACAATAACAACATTGTATTTAAAGTCTGGAGCCATATATCCTGTCCAGATAATAAATTTATGGCTGGAAGATACTTGCTGCTATGATATGGGTGAGAAAATGATCAATTTGGGTGATTTTTGAAATTTTGATTCCCTTCCCAAATATGCTTAACCTGTTCTGAGAAAAAAAATAGGCTATGTGACAAAAAGCTTATATCCAATTGGGACAGAAATACTTTAGGATCAATACTAGATGCCCTATGAATCAGGTCCATGCATTTAATGTATATAACTTTGCTGAGCCTTAGGGAGTAATAATGTGTGTCACTATGAAGAATTCCCAGTGTCAGTGTAGACAATGAGTATTATTCAGCCTCCTCACATTGAGCTGTTCCTGTCGTACCAGTAGGTCTGCCTATGGCTTCAATATGTGCTAGAAAAATTGCACAATTATGTATTTCCTTCTAGCTTTGCAAACTGAGCATAGACTTCCAAAGTCCTTAGAAAGTCCAAATGACAATAGCTCCTTGTATTGGACACAAAACCACAACATATATGGCTTCAGATTCTAAGAAGCTCATGCTTTTGCTTTTCTGTGAATCTTAATCTTACACACAATAGAATACAAAATTTGATTGCATTGAATTAATGGCTTAATATGAAATAGTTGAGTTCTAATATAAGTTTGAAATACACACTTGTTATCCCACATGATTATAATAAACGTTAGCTAGACGGGTTAAAATCAAAGCAATGAAGGTACAGCAATCCAGAGAATATGTGATGTTTTGAGTTTCAGGTTATTTTGTTTATAATTTGTAAAAAATAAATCATTGTACTTGTCCAATATTGTCTCTTAGCAACCAGATTTAATATTGCAAGTTGTTGGGCTTCCTGGCATTGATGGTGCCCTGATCGATCATCCTGCTTCTTAGAATATAGAAATTCAGTATTAACCCTAGGATAGTCCCTCATAAAGTGAAATAAGTTGTTCTCTATGCATTCACAAATTATCTTCTCTTAATTAAATCACTACATTTTCAAATCACCTTTACATAATTGCTTCTAAATAAAAGAAAAATGTACTTCATATTTAAATTCAATTATATGTTTTATTTCATTTCAAAATTTACAACTAATATATATTAACACCATTAGAAAAAGTATGATTTCTATTCAAAATTAACTTAAGAAAAGGAAAATCATAGGTGTATGTGGCTGAAGATTATCTACAGATTAATTTCAGATTTTATTGTTATTTACATTTTCAAATCTCCCTGCATCTTACAAGTGGGTAGCTTGATATGATAGTCAAAATATTATATTAATGTATTATAAGGGATTAGAGGCTATGTTGTGCAAAATTTGGAGCTATACTTAAATTCTAGAGTAGTTTTAAGAAATTTTTATTTTTAAAAGGAGATGTTCTTCCTAAAACACACAATATCAGAACTTTAAAACTTTAGGAAAATAAAAACTTAGAAACAGAATGGAATCTCTGGTACAAAAATAAGTCAACTTTTCCAACACAGGACCTTACAATTTTCAGTTTCTAATACAGACACACACACACACACACACACACACACACACACACACACACACACACACTAACCTCAACTATCCTCAAGGAAAAGATATTCTGAAATACATGTTTCTTCATCTTTTTTATTTATGTGTGTGTGTGTGTGTGTGTGTGTGTGTGTGTGTGTGTGTGTGTGTGTGTATGGAACCTCTGTAAAGTCAAAGGACTATTTGTGAGAGTTAGATCTATTCTTCCACCATTTGGCTTCTGAGCCTTTGAACTCAGTTCCTGAACTCTGCTTGTCCTATTTGGTAGAAAGAAAAAGAAAAAAAAAATCTAAATGTGTGAATCCAAGGCTAAGAGGTCCAGGAAGGTGGAGGGAAAAGAGAAACTCTGCTGTTGAATCTGAAGAGATTATTATTTAGTCATTTTCTGGAGAGAAAAATCTAAGGGTCAACATTGCCTGGCTATGACTATCAACCTATATCTAAGACCACATGCACCTATGATCCGTTGACAGCTATTTATTTTCTTTACTTACTTTAGCTGTGATGTGACATTATATAAAACACATTGCTATCCTTAAACTCCTAGAGACAAGAGTAACTTTTATAGTCTTCATTTTGTCCAGGTCGCAAAACAATGGGAGAAGGGAGGATCTAGAACTGACAGAACTAGGGAGTGATGACATCCAAGGAACTATCGACTGGTGGAAATCTTCAGCTCATAGGAACTCCCATGAGACTTCTAAGTGTGTGGTAACTCATTCTCTCTTAATGGGACCATAACTGTACTTAGACATTAGTCAGTGACCATAGTCTATATAGGTTTGTTTGTAGCATTCATACACACATGGATGCACATCTCAATACCTGCATTTATTGGTATCTCTGCACATCCATTTTCCTACAGACAAATACATTGGTTTAACTTCAGGTCTTATCTGCTTCTCACATTTCTTTGAAACTTTTCTTCTGTCTTTTGTGTTCTTCCTGGATTTCCATATGGAGCCAGATGTCTTTAGTTACTATAAAAAGGCTTTCATTGATTCTGATTTTGCACTTTCCTCTGATTCCCTCTGCCACTATTGATTTCTGCTTCATGTTTGAAGTCATTTGGATTTAATCACCACACTGGCACTTATCTTCTACCAATTCCCAGTGAGTTAGAGACACCAATAAGGCAGTCAGTGCTATCTAAAGTCCCACTACAGTTTCACATCATGCACAGTGGTGTAACAGGTACACCTTCCAATCTTCACTGCCCTTCTACTGAAAGCATGAACAACACTGGAAATCAGGGAGGCAGAGCTTCCTCCAAATACCAATAATAGGACTGTCAGAAAATATCTCTAAGGGACTCCAGTCAATATGCCCTAGACACTAGCACATCTATGTGTGCTGATGCTAAATAATGGAATCAGTAAAGTTGCCCATAAACAGGTGAATGGATAACAAAATCTGTTATGTATACACAGTGAAATGTTATTCAGTGAAAAATTTATGACATGTTAAGGAAAATTCATAAAACCAAAGATCATCAGTTAAGTAGAATTATAAAACTCAGAATAACAAATATTATGTCTTTCATGTCTAGAACAGATATACATGAACACACATACATACACACATGACATAGCAGTAGAGAGAAATATTGGAGAAGTGGAGGAGGATTAGGGAGGGGAATTTGGGGAAAATAGTGTAACAAGGATGAATTTGATCAAATAATAAGTGTCATAATGAAGCCTATTATTTTGTAGAATTATACACATGAGCAAACACTGAAAAAATGTTATATTCATGGAATGATTGCCCCACAAGTTTGGTGCTTGTCATGCTAACACTGGTAAACACTTGCTACAATAATAATTAGTTTCTTGTGAGAATTCATGGGGCTGACATTATAATCATAGAGACAAGAGGAAGATTTTTCTCATCACAGTGGAAGACTATATTATAATTTTGATATGGTACTGATTGTGTTCAATGTCAATCTTCCTTCACAATGAGAAACAACTCACATACAGTAGCAGGCCCACTCTAAGAAATTTATGTTATAAGCTGAGAAATGGCTTGTATTCTTGACTTGCTTGTTTAAAGAATATGCTTGCTAAATGTTAAATGGTATTTGAAAAATACTCAAGACTACTAAATATTAGGGAAATGAAAAATATTATCTCACATTTGATAGAATGGATAAGATCCAATATAAAATCATCAGTCCTTAAATCATATACAAACAAGTGAAATTAAATGGACTTTGCAGCTTGTTTTTACACACACAAACACTATCAATATCTATCTATCTATCTATCTATCTATCTATCTATCTATCTATCTATCTATCTATCTATCTATCATCTATTTATATTTATCAATCAATGACATATGTCAATAATAATAATAATAATAAAATAATAATAATAGACCATGAATTGAGAGCCAGTGATAGAGAGATATGGGAGGACTAGAGGAAGAGTTGGAAAGGAAGAAAAGGAAAGTGATTTTAATTTCTAACAATTTAATTTAAAAAGACAAAAGGATGATTAATAGGATTTGTAGAATAAGCAATACTATTTACTTTTGCTGAGAATGTAAAGTGGTCCAGTAGTTATGGAAAACTGTATAAAGGCTCCCAAAAATTGAATATAAAAATACTTTATGATTTAGTAATCTCATTTTTTTTACTATATATAACCTAAAGAAATTAAATCAGTATGCTAAAAGGATGCATCATCTTAGCCATTCTGAGTGGTGTGAGGTGGAATCTCAGAGTCCTTTTGATTTGTCTTTCTCTGACAACTAAGGATGTTGAACATTTCTTTAGTTTCCTCTTGGCCTTCAAGATTCCTCAGTTTAGAATTCTTTGTTTAGCTCTGTACCCCACTTTTTAATATGGTTATTTGGTTCTCTGGGGCCTAACTTCTTGAGTTTGTTGTATGTATTGGATATTAGCCATCTATCAGATATAAGGTTGGTAAAGATCTTTTCCCATTCTGTAGGTTGCAGTTTTGTCCTGTTGACAGTATCCTTTGCCTTGCAGAAGTTTTCCAATTTTATGAGATCCCATTTGTCTATAGTTGATCTTAGAGCCTGAGCCATTGGTGTTCTGTTCAGGTAATTTTCCCCTGTGATGATATGTTCGGGAATCTTCCCCACTTTCTCTTCTATTAGCTTCAGTGTATCTAGTTTTATGTGGAGGTCCTTGATCCACTTGGACTTGAGCTTTGTACAAGGTGATAAAAGTGGATCAATTTGTATGATAACTGCACTTGAGCCAGGGTAGGGGAGGCCCTTTTTTCTGTGGAGACTCAATGCCCCAACATAGGGTAATGCTTGGGAGGTGAGGTGAGAATGGGTGGGTGGGTGGGGGAGCTCCCTCGTATAAGTAAGGGAGAGGGGGATGGCATAGGGGGTTTGTGGAGAGGAAACTGGGAAGGGGGATAATATTTGAAATGTAAATAAAATAACAACAAAAAGGATATATGCATTTCCACTTTCACATAACAATATTCAGAATAGTCAAAATATAGAATTAACCTTATTGTCTAATGATGAAGGGATAAAGCATATATGATAAGCATGCTAATATGGAACTATTTAGTCTTTGTAAAGAAGGAACCTCCATTTTTATAACACCATGAATAAACTTGGGCAACAAAGTATTAGTGAAATCAGTCAGTTATGAATAGATAATGCTACTGGATGTCACTTTCATGAGGATCTAAGGAGTCTGAACTCATAGAAACAGACAGTAAGATGGTGGTTACTAGAGAGTAGGGGGCAGGGAAAGAAAAATAAGAATGTTCATAATGTATAAAATTTCATGTAGATGGAAAAATAAGCCATTGTGACATTGATTCTATCATAGTGACAATAGTTAATAATCTAGTGTACAGTAAGAAGGTAAAAACTGAATAGTCCACACTTCACCATTGAGTGCTGCCCACACAGAAGCTCTGTGCTACCACTTGGATTCTACCCAGGTTGTAGTTTCAAGCTAGGACTTTTTGCAGTTCTCCAGTCTATTGTTGATTTTATTATAAGTGTTGCTACAGTTCAATATCCCAGTCAAGTAAAGAATAACCAACAAATGGACATAAAAGGTGGATATATATGGTGGAGGTTAAACAGATTCCTGGCATGCTCAACTGGATATGATCCATTATATTTAAGGTAGCAAATTCATGTAATTTTTCTTTTTGCTTGTTTTTTCTGCTTTTACTTTTGCAAAGAAGGTGATTGTTGCTGATTCAAAAGGATTTTAATTTTGTCAATGTGAGTATTATTATTATTATCATCATCATCATCATCATCACTAACAGACTAACTACATATCATCATAAATGCCTGAGGCAGAGATGTTATGCTTTGCAGATGTTATATAACAAATCTGCTCAAATAGAGAACACTATTCTTAAGGAAAACTTCATAAATGGTTCCCACCCCATCTTAACCCTGGCCTTCTACTTGTTTACCCCATTCCTGAGCTTCTTCTGCATCAGGAATGAAACATATCATCATAGAATGTTCCCGACTACAACTTCCGTTCTTCTCCAGTCATATTTCTCTCCTCCTCCTTATGCAATGTCTGTAAGGAGTTACCTCTCTATATCTTTTCATTGTTGAAATCTCTCTTTATTTCTCAAACTATTTCCCAAGATTGCTTTCCTGTCCACAGGGCAACCCCCAGTGGAAACAGCTTAATCACATTGGGACCAAAGAGGAAGGATTACTGCAATGCTCATGATACAGTCCTATTCTAAGATGGACACCAGGTGACTTTGCAATGGCCTCCTTACTTGCTTCTTTGTGTGTGTGTGTGTGTGTGTGTGTGTGTGTGTGTGTGTGTGTGTGTGTTCCCTCCTTCCTTTTCTTCAGAAAAGGTGAACCCCCTTTCGGGTACCACCCCACCCTGGGACATCAAGTCATAGCAGGGCTAAGCATATCCTCTCTCACTGAGAGCCAACCAGGCAGTCCAGGTAGGGAGAACGGGATACAGTGCCATGGAACAGAGACCAGTTCCACTTGTTAGAGAACCCACAGAAGAACAAGTTGCACATTTGCTATAAATGTATAGAGAATCTAGGTCTAGCTCTGGCATGCTCCCCGGTTGGTGGCCCAGGTTCTGTGAGTCCCCATGGTCCCAGGTCAGGTGACTGTGTGGGTTTTGTGGTGACCTTCTTGATGCATCTCTGACTTCTATGCTTTCTTTCCTCCTTGTTAACTGGTTGTGATGAATCTCTCTCCCCATTTCTTTCTTCCTCTCTGCAGTCTGACATTTTAGTTATGTGTTCCTTTGGAGTCCTAATAAATCCAGAGCTTTAAATATTTCTCATGTTCTAGAGAAGTACAGCTGTCCATCTCTAGTTTCAACACTTGCCAAGTTCCTTGTGCATAGAGTAGAAACCATCATCTCTTTCCCACATTTTAACTAGAAATAACTGGTTTGTTGCTGTATTTTCTCTCATTCTCTTATAGTCTCTTCTTTACTCAGAAGCCAAAGACAATTTTACCAAAAGAAATGATATCAGGTCAGGGTCCTAACTGAAACTATCTGTATTAGTCAGGATGTCTTTCTATTTTGAGGAAATTTATTGTGATGACATACAATAGCAAGTCCAACTACCCCAATAATGGTCAGCTGTTTATGGGAAGTCCAAGAATCTAGTAGTTTCTCAGTCTCACGAGGCTAGTTGCTTCAGCTGGTTTTTGGAAGAAGTAGATTCCAACAGATGTGCTGGCAAGTAAATGCAAACAGTTGAAGAAGAGTGAATCTTCCTTCTTCCAATGTCCTTATGTAGGTTTCCAGTAGAAAGTATGGCCTAGACTAAAGGTATGTACCGTTATCAGGGACTTGCTTTGTCCAAGGCTGACCTTGAATTAAGAGATCTCCACTGGGGTTAAATGTGTGTACTACCTTGTCTGAGCCTAAGTTTTTCATGGCCATTATGCCTCAAGATCTCCATGCCAAGATCCAGGTCAGAAACATGTGTCTTCCAGCCTCAAGATCTGGATCACGGGTGAGCCCTCCAATTCTGGATTCTAGTTCATTCCAGATATAGTCAACTTGACAACCAGGAATAGCCATTATACTATCTATTGGTTTCTTGCCTATTATAGTTGGGATGAATCTAAACTTTTTTTTTTTCAATAAGGCCATAAAGCATTTAGAGTCATTTATCCCTCTAGTATCCCACACTGACTTGTCTGTCCCCATTTCCTTTTCCCATACAATTAGATGATCATGCTATTTCTTGAGCCCACATGCCCAGTCTTCATTAAAAGATTGTGAGCACTGTTGTAAGATGATTGGTTAAATCCTATCAGGATCATAGCTTCCTGCTAATTAGAGAGCAGCTTGCTGTGGCCCAGCCTTTTAAAAATAAGAAATATTGATGTACTATTTTTAACTCACAGATTTTTGAGAGCAGCTTAGGTTTGCAGAGAGCTAAACAATACCAATCAAACAAAAACAAATAAACAAAAAAAAACAACCAAACAAAAAACCACCCAGTTCCTATATCCTCCTCTCTCACCAACATCCACCAATAATTCCTCTAGTACATGCACCTCTGATTAAAGTGTGTGGAATTTATTACAAATGATGAGTCACCACTAATGCATTATTATGGTTTACATTAGAGTTAACTGTTTGTGTCACGTGTTCTATGTGGAAGATCTTAATTTCCTTATCACAGTATAACTGATAAGAGTCTGGTTTGGCACTTGTTGGTCTTTCGAGGATCTGAGTTTGGTTACCAGCATCTGTGTCAGATGGTTCACAGACACATATAACTTCAGTTCCAGGGTATCTGGTGTTCTCTTCTGGCCTCTGTAGATATCTACACTCATGTATACAAACCCATACACACACACACACACACACACAGATACAGACACAAAGCCATATACATAGTTAAAAAATACAGGGATTTTAAAAATGTTTATAATTTATCAAAATCTTTTATGTTAATTTTGTATCTTGATGCTTTATTGAAAGTGATTTTTTCAGATGAAGAAATTTTTGGAGTCTTTTTTTTTATGCAAATGGGTATTTTGCCTATATACCACGTGTGTGCAGTGCTCTTGGAGACCAGTGAAGGGCTTCAGATCCTTTTGAACTGGAGATAGTCTTAAGCTGTCAGGTGGGTACTGTGAAGATCAGCTAGCGTTCTTAACAATGGAACCATCTCTCTGGCCCCAACAATAAGATTTTTTTTTTCCTTTTCTGTTTACTTTTTGTAAAAATCACATCATTGGCAATAGAGAATAATTTGACTTCTTTTTCACTCTTAATCCTTTTTATAACTTTCTTTTGACTTACTGTTCTGGCTAAAATTGTGAGCACTGTATGAATAGGAGAGGAGAGAGTGGGCACCTTCATCTCATCCTACATTTTACTTTCCTGTTTAATATAACCTTAGCCACAGCTTTATGGGACATAGCTTTCATTATGTTGAGATATTTTCTGGATAATTTCTTTAGGACTTCTTGTATAAAGGAGTGTTGAACTTTGTTATATGGTTTCCTGAATCTATTAATATGCTATGTGGTTTGGGTCTTTAAGTCTACTAAAATTCTATAATTTTAAAATTTTAATTTTATTTATGATTATTGTGCATGCACATGTATGCTGCGGTGTATCTGTCCAATACACTGCATGTATGGAGCTCAGAGGATGACTGTGTAGAATTTCTTGTTTTTCTTGATGTTACATTAGTTGTAAGGGTAAAGCCCAGAATGCCAACTTTTTCTGGCAATCACTTTTAACCAACTGAGCATCACACTAGGCCCATGCTGCAGTTTTATTCAGTCTTAAAGAGGAATCCAATTATGACATTTGTAGGAGAAAATGGATCTAAGTGGAGATCATCAAGTTCAATAAAATAAACCTGACTAAGGAAGATGAATACCAAAATGTTTTTAAGTATAAGGAATGTAGATTTAAGTGTGTGTATGTGTGTGTGTGTGTGTGTGTGTGTGTGTGTGTGTGTGTGTATGAGAGAGAGACAGAGAGACAGAGAGACAGAGACTGAGAAATACAGAGAGAATGAGATAGATAGATATACAGTGAGAGAGAGAGAGAGAGAGAGAGAGAGAGAGAGAGAGAGAGAGAGAGAGAGAGAGAGAGAGAGAAGCATACTATCTCATTATCTGAGGGGGGAAGGAGATGAGTAAAGATAGAGATAAATGGAGATGAGGGGGAATCAGAGAGAATAGCGCTGGGTAAATTTGAGCCAAGTACACTGATACACATGGATGCAAAGGTTATAATGAATATTTACTCTACTAAGTAACCTAGTACTCACACCACACATATGTATGACCTTTCCATGCTATATGGTCATCACTTTTCAGGAAACATTTTCCTGGTCATTTCATTATTAGCTAAGAATATTTTAGTTGGAGGAGTTGATCTTGCAGTTTTAGTAGAAGTATTCTATCCTGCCTTACCGGCATTCTCGATACAGCACCTCACCTCCATGATACTCCCTGTATGCATTCCTAATGGCAGAAAGAAGATAATGAAGTATAAACAAATGGTTAAATTCAACACAGCCTCGATGTGTGTTCATATTTTACCATATGTGCCCAGTTTCTCCCCTGCGAGGGAGAAGCTGATTTTGTCTGACTCTGGTACATGGTGAAGAGGCCTTTCAGAGACTCCTAGTAGAGTCATTTCATTCCCATGCAGCCAGAGCAGTGGCCGAAGGAGAGGAGAGTCTGGCAGCTATGGACAGGACTTGACTGGGAAACACAGGGAGCTCCCCAGGGCTGCTGCCCAGCACTTCACACCTCCGGGCACATTCATTCAACACCTCAGTCTGCAGACTGATAGATTTTTTCTTGGTGAGGTGAAGGTTAAGGAAATCCTGGAGAGTCAAAACAGACAGAGACACAGTTCTTCTGTCCCGAATCAATGGAGCCATTTGGAATCCTGCAACTAGAGTCCAACCTGGAGCAAATCAATATTTGTTGATGCATAATTTCGCGGAGCAGTCTTGTGTTTTCTATAGCAAGGCTGTCTTTTAATAAGATGACCAAGCATGACTTTTATAAGGCAAACAAATGAAATAAAACCTTCCAGACTACTACTGAAAATGTTACTTTTTTTTTTCAGCCCCAATACAGACCTTTTAGTGAAATAGCCTGACAGTTTTATGTGTTTCTTCCTGTTTAGCATGGCACTGAGTGATGGAATTTGGGCTTATTCTGTTTGACCTCAGGCCCACCATGACCTGTTGAAGTCACTCTCTCAAAATAAAGACAGACTTAAATAATAAACTTTGAAAAAACACCCTAAACTCCAGCTTTATTGAAGTTTTTCATCTTTACTTATAATTTTTTTTACCTTACAGATTTCAAAAACATAGAACTGATTAATTACAACTGCTATACTTTCCTGAATACAAGTTACCATAGAAGTATGTAAGGACATGTCCTATTCTGTCTGAACTAGGATTAGCAGCAGTGAGGAGGCCTAGAGGCTCCAGGGGAGTTAATGCAACTTAATATTTTTCTCTTCTTTAGCTAAAGAGAAACCCAAACAAGAAGGTTTTTAGAGTGGCCATAGCAAATACCATATAGAAAAGGAATATGTGGTTTTCATATAATCTGCTTAATATTTATTGAAAAGATAGGTTTTTTTTTTTTTGGTCTGAGGGAATTGTTCAGTGGTCAACTCACTGAGTGTGTGGATCTGAATTTGAATTTTCCAAACCTACTTGAAGCTCAGCAACACACATCTGTAATCCCAGTATTCCTGAGGTGAGATGAGATATAGAGACAGAAGGCCCTCTGGAAATTTATAGGGCAGCTAGCTAGGTATATGCTATTTCAAACAAAGTTGTCTTCTGATATCTGCCAGTGTGCTGTTGTACATGTGTGCTCATATTTATATAAATGAATACACATGTATATATACACATATACACAAATGATGGTTTTCAGCTAGTTTTTAACTCTGTACTTTTTTTTTGTTCTATGCCAATTTCACTATGTAAAATATCCTGTCTACTTATCTGTCTTTTCTCTCTACCTTCTAAAATTGGCTGGTCTTATTATCTCCATGGGTTTGAGTTTTTCTAGGTCAGATATGTAGAATCATACAGAATGTACTTTTCTGTATTTTCCTTCACTTTATAAGTATATATTTTAGGATTCTCTATAGCTCTGATGACTTGATATCTCATTTCTTTAGCAGTGTATGGCACAGTATTTTATGAGTGCACACTATTTTTATTTGAGTATTCATAAAATAATGGACATGTTGGTTGCTTCCCAGGTTTGCCAATGGACTATAAAGCTTATACAATATCCAATGTGGGGTCCTATCTTTTCATGCCATTTGGGCAAATACATGAGTGTGGCTGTTGAGTCATGTGACAAGAGCATATTCAGTGTGAAAAGTATTGTTTGAGTAGAGTTAGGACAACTGTTTAGTAGTACAGTACTTCCCTAGCACATGTGAGGTTCAATTCTTAGCTCAAAGGAAGGAAGGAATGAAGTAAGGAAGGAAGGAATGAAGGAAGGAAGGAAGGAAGGAAGGAAAGAGGGAAAGAAAGAAGGAAGGGAGGAAAAAAGGAAGGAAGGAAGGAAGAAAGGAAGAAGGAAGTGGACCAAGAGAAGAGGAAATAGAGGGAAAAGAAAGGAATTGACAAACTGTCTTTCAAAGTAGATGTCCTTCTCTAGCAGCAAGATGACTCGTTACTTAAAAGAAAAAGCAAAGTACTTGCCATGCAAATCTGACCATCTGAGTTTAAAACTTTGAACCCATCTAAGAGATGCATGGGACGGTACTTATTTGTAATCACAATACTCCTACAGAAAGATGGAAGGAAAAAGGCTTCATGGAAGCTAGTGGGCCAGGTGGCCTGGAATCCTTAGCACAATAGCAGAAAGAGCAGGATATTCTCTCACTACAAAATGAAGATGAGAACAAATTCTGGAGGAGTGTCCTCTGACCTCTGTACAAGTGTGCTAACCCGCACTCTCATACCCTCGCCCATAGATACATACACATAAACACACATACACACACACACACACACACACACACACACACACACACACACACACAGTAATAAAGTAAATTTTAATTAAAATTAAACCAAAGAGGCTCAAGAGTCTTTTTTGCTCCATATCCATGCCAGCATTTGGTGGTGTTATTGTTTGCTTTGTTTTATATTTTATCATTTTAAAAGGAGTATAGTGGAAACTAGTGTTTTCATCCCTATAACTGGAAGACTTCCTCTTCACTTTCATCTCTGGCCTGAATGCTCAAATTCCTAGAAGGAGATGATTGTAAGATTTGAGGAGAGTTGGTAAGAAAATTCTCACTAGGTGTTTCTGGACTTGAGGGGCTATCTCTAAATTCCTTTTAAAACCCTGATATACAAAAAGGAAGACCAATTCCAAATTACTTCACATCACTCCTTGATTCTGAGATTTGTTTTGAGATTTGCATCATCAAATTTGCAGTGGAAAAATCATTGCCATCAGAAATAAACTCCTTCATCTTCTCTTCTAGCCAATACATGCATGTGACCATGTGCACATCCTCTTTTTCATAGGCAACAGCATCACAATGTCGTCTGTATTCTAACCTAGGTGATGTGACAAAAGGGTTACACTTCCAAATGTCCTCTTAAATACTCAGGTATGCACCACCTCTGTCTGTCTCTGGAGGGCTTTGCCCTTTACTCTTTAGAGCACGGTTATCTCCCAGCCTCCCTCCTTCTCGGATCTGTTCTTACTCATTTTGTTGTCTTTTTGGACACCCTCTTTAACCCCCTCCCTCATTTGGCAACTCAGGATTGGTCTCAGGCTGTCATCTTTTCCATCTCACTTTTGTTCTGGATGAGCTCACCCTGGCTGATGACTCCCACATTTTCACAGGACTCATCCACTTCTCGTTGAGGTCCCTGCATTCATATCCAGATGTGTGTCTGACATTTCTCCTTGGATGTAGCTCATGTTCTTTGCTTAACACAATGAAATTCTAGGGGGTTTCCCTTCTTTGTCCTCCCTTCAAGTTCAGGTGTTCTTTAAGTTTCTGTATTCTTTAATGTACAGTGGTTTCATCAAATTCTCTCTTAAAACCAAACCAATCAAATACCTTGACATTGAGTACATTAGCAAGATGTGCTGATACTCATTTGGGAATAAAATCTAGTATTTTATTCACTTCTTTTCCACCTGCTTGGTCTAGATATTTTCCTTCTTTTCTCATAATGGACATGAAAAGTATTCTGATTTCATTACCATGGTTCACAAGTCCAAACAGCTGCCTTTCTAACATCCATGTAAAAAAGGTGGCTTTGGTTCCTTCAAAATAACTCTAGTACTAGGAGGTAAAGACATGAGAACCCTAATGCTCACTGGTCATTGAGCTTCAGATCAATGGCAGACTCTATCCCAAAAATCAACATTGATCTCTCCTGAGGAATGGCATTCAAAGTTGATACCTGGCTTCTACATGCATTCTGAGAATGCACACATTCAAGAGTATCTTCACAGATGTGCACTGCGGCAACACACACCTTTGTGAAATATACACAAACACATGAAAACTCACATAATAAACCTACCCTGTGGGTTTATTTAGTAAGTATAATTACTCCTTCAGATAACAATTAAGCAATGATACATTTGCATGTTTAACATAATGAAGTACCCAAAACTTGCTAGCTCTCCTCTTTTTCTCATCTCCTCTTTCAAGGAACACTCTGTAAGTGCTTGGATGTAGGTTAGCTATCACAAATCTACTACTTGTCCAGTGATACAGCACCTTCTCCATCCCAGGATCTTCTTTGAATGGAGCACCGTGTTGGGGGCTTCACATATGCTTTGAGCCTTTCAGCACCTGGATAGTTATTTCTTGATAACTTTGGCAAGGTATTTCTTCAGGAAAGTGTTTTCCTAACTAAGGATAATAGAGAAATTGTGTGTACAGTTCTTCTGGAAAGGTGTAGCTTGTGCTTTCTTACTAGAAAAATCAAATGTCTGAAGAAGTTTATTGAGAAAGAAAGGTAAGCTGAGACTGTGTGGAGATCACTCATCCATGACTAACTCTTGTTTGTTTGATGTTAGTGCATGACAAACTCCTGCATTCTGTGATCTTAATGTTCCTTGGCACACATATTTGGATTTAACATACTAGAGTTCTGTTAAAGCTCCTCCAGATTGCCTAAAATTCTAGCCTACCAGCAAAAGATTCTCTCCCATTCTCAAGGCTCCATTTTCTTTCTTTTGATAGTGACTTCTGCTTTTTAGAAGTCTTTTAACTCAAAGCAACCCTACTTGTCAATTGTCCAGAATATATTCTGTAGGAAAGGGATGGTGTAGGGAACAGGAACCATGGTGAAGCATGGAGAGTTAAGAATGGGAGGCAGGTGGGACTGGAGACTCTCAGAGGGAAATGTCTGGGAAGGGGAGGACAGTTGTTGCATTGTAAGCTAATTTAAAAATAAAAGCAAATGATCTTTTCTCCTGTGACTGAGCAGATGGGTGCAGCTAGGAACATAGGGAATACCCTAGTGTAAGATCACTTGGGACATGGTCCGCCAGGGCCCCACCTGCACCCAGGAGGTGGGCAGTGCCACAGCTCTCTGTGCACCTATCCTGCCAGGGGACATCTGTTCTGCAGGGAGTTCCGTGGTTAGAGGTGAGGCCACCATCTTCACTCCTGTGACTGAGTGGGCTGTTACAGCCAGGAACACAGGGAACACCCGAGTGTAAGATCATTTGGGACTCAGTTTGCCAGGGCCCCAACTGCACCCAGGAGCTGGGCAGTGCAACATTAATCTGTGCACCTATCCTGCCAGGGGACACCTCACCTGCAGGGAGTCCAGCATTTAGAGGGAGTCCTGTGTATAGAGGTGAGGCCACCATCTTTGCTCCTGTGACTGAGCAGACAGGAGCAGATAGGTGTGCAGTGAACACCCCAGTGTAAGATCACTTGGGACATGGTCCATCCAGGCCCCACCTGCACCCAGGAGCTGGGCATCACCACAGTGATCTGTGCACCTATTCTGCCAGGGGATATCTGCTCTGCAGGGAGACTCACGGTTAGAGGTGAGGGCACCATCTTCACTCCTGCGACTTAGCGGGTGGTGGCAGTCAGGAATGCAGGGAACACCCGAGATTAAGATCACTGGGGACCCAGTCCACCAGGGCCCACCTGCTCCCAGGAGCTGGGCAGCGCCACAGCACTCTGTGCCAGGGGAGAGCCGGTCACCCAGGGGCGCTGAGACAGGCTTGCAGGCACACAGTAGGGACAAGCATCAGCCAGAGACAGCAGGACCAACTAACTCCAGAGATAACCAGATGGCAAAAGGCAAATGTAGGAATGTTACTAAGAGAAATCAAGGCAATATGGCACCATATGAACCCAATTCTCCCACAAGAGCAAGCCCTGAATACCCCAACACACCAGAAAAGCAAGATTTGGATTTAAAATCACAGCTCATGAGGCTGATAGAGGGCTTCAAGAAGGACATAAATAACTCCCTTAAAGAAATACAGGAGAAAACAAGTAAACAGGGAGAAGCCTTTAAAGAACTACAGGAAAACACAACAAAACAGGTGAAGGAATTGAGCAAAACCACCCAGGATCTAAAAATAGAGGTAGAAACAATAAAGAAATCTGAAAGGGAAACAACTCTGGACATAAAAAACCTAAGAAACAAATCAGGTGTCATGGATGCAAGCATCAACAACAGAATGTAAGAGGTAGAAAAGAGACTCTCAGATGAAGAAAATACCATAGAAAGCATTGACACAACAGTCAAAGAAAATGCAACATGCAAAAAGCTCCTGACCCAAAACATCCAGGAAATCCAGGACAAAATGAAAAGTACCAAACCTAAGGATTATAGGTATAGAAGAAAGTGAAGGTTTCTAATTTAAAGGGTCAGTAAATGTCTTCAACAAAGTTATAGAAAAAAACTTCCCTAACCTAAAGAAAGATGTTCATGAACATACAGGAAGCCTACAGAACTCCAAATAGATTTGACCAGAAAAGAAATTCCTCCCGTCACATAATAATTAAAATGCCAAACGCACTAAACAAAGAAAGAATATTAAAAGCAGTAAGGGAGAAAGGTCAAGTAACATATAAAGTTAGACCTATCAAAATTACACCAGATTTCTCACCAGAGACAATGAAAGTCAGAAGATCCTGGGCAGATGTCATACAGACCCTAAGGGAACACAAATGCCAACCCAGGCTGCTATACCCAGCAAATCTCCCAATTACCATAGATGGAGAAACCAAGGAATTCCATGACAAAACAAATTTACACAATATCTTTCCACAAATCCAGCCCTACAAAGGATAATGAATGGAAAACACCAACACAAGGAGGGAAACTACACACTAGAAAAAGCAAGAAATTAATCTTCTTTCAAAAAACCCAAAAGAAATAACCACACAAATGTAAAAATTACATCAAAAATGACAGAAAGCAACAATCACTATACCTTAATATCTCTTCATATCAATGGACTCAATTCCCCAATAAAAAGACATAGACTAACAGACTGGATATGTAAACAGAATCCAACATTTTGCTGCATCAGTGTCAAAGACAAACATTACCTCAGAATAAAAGGCTGGAAAACAATTTTCCAAGCAAATGGTCCCAGAAACAAGCTGGAGTAGCCATTCTAATATCCAAAAAAAAAAAAATAGACTTTCAACCAAAAGTTATCAAAAAAGACAAGGAAGGATACTTTATATTCATCAAAGGAAAAATCTACCAAGAAGACCTCTCAATTCTGAACATCTATGCTCCAAATACAAGGGCACCCTCATTCATAAAAGAAAATTTATTAAAGCTTAAAACACACATTGCACCTCACACAATAATTGTGTGTGACTTCAACTCTCCCCAATTGACAGATTAAGGAAACACAAACTAAACAGAGACACAGTAAGACTAACAGAAGCTTTGTACCAAATGAATTTAATAGATATCTGTAGAACATTTCATCCTAAATCAAAAGACTATACCTTCTTCTTAACACCTCATGGTACCTTCTCCAAAATTGACCATACAATTGGTCACAAAACAGACCTCAAGAGATATAAGAAGATCGAACTAATCCCATGCCTGTTATCAGATCACTGTGGAGTAAGGGTGGTCTTCAATAGCAACAAAAACAACAGAAAGCCCACATACACATGTGAAGCTGAACAATGCTCTACTCAATGATATCTTGGTCAAGGAAGAAATAAGGAAAGAAATCAAAGACTTTTTAGAATTTAATGAAAATGAAGGCACAACATACCCAAATTTATGGGACACAATGAAAGCAGTGCTAAGAGGAAATCTCATAGCTCTGAGTACCTCCAAAAAGAATCTGGAGAGAGCATACACCAACAGTTTAACAGAATACCTGAAAGCTCTGGAACAGAAAGAAGCTAAATACATCCAAGAGGAGTAGATGGCAGGAAATCATCAAACTCAGGGTTGACATCAACCAAGTAGAAACAAAGAGAACCATACAAAGAATCAACAAAACCAGGAGCTGGTTCTTTGAGAAAATCAACAGGATAGATAAACCCTTAGCCAGACTAACCAGAAGGCACAGAGACAGTATGCAAATTAACAAAATCAGAAATGAAAAAGGAGATATAACATCAGAAACTGAGGAAATTCAAAAAAAAAATTGGATCCTACTACAAAAGCCTATACACAACAAAACTGGGAAATCTGGATGAAATGGACAATTTCCTAGACAGATATCAAATACCAAAGTTAAATCAGGATCAGATAGACTATCTAAACAGTCCCACTACCCCTAAAGAAATAGAAGTAGTCATTGAAAGTCTCCCAACTAAAAAAAGCACAGGACCAGATAGTTTTAGTGCAGAATTTTGTCAGACCTTCAAAGAAGATCAAACACCAATACTGTTCAAACTATTCCACAAAATAGAAACAAACACACTGAAAATAATAGAAAAGAAACTGGGGAAGAGCTTTGAGCACATGGGTACAGGGGAAAATTTCTTGAACAGAACACCAATAACTTGTGTTCTAAGATCAAGAGTTGACTAATGAATGAGATCTCATAAAATTACAAAGTTTCTGTAAGGCAATGGACACTATCAATAGGATAAACAGCAACCAACAAATTGGGAAAAAAATCTTTACCAACCCTACATCCAACAGAGAGCTAATATCCAATATATACAAAGAACTCAAGAAGTTATACTCCAGAGAGACAAATAACCCTATTAAAAAATGGGTATAGAGCTAAACAAAGAATTTTCTCCTGAGGAATATTGAATGGCTGAGAAGCACCTAAAGAAATGTTGAACACCCTTAGTCATCAGGGAAATGCAAATCAAACAACCCTGAGATTTCACCTCACACCAATCAGAATGGCTAAGATCAAAAACTCAGGAGACAGCAGGTGCTGGTGAGGATGTGGAGAAAGAGGAACACTACTCCACTGCTGGTGGGATTGCAAGCTGGTACAACCCCTTTGGAAGTCAGTCTGGTGGTTCCTCAGAAAGCTGGGCATGATACTACTGGAGGACCCTGCTATACCACTCCTGGGTATATATGCAGAGGATTCTCCAGCATGTAATAAGGACACATGCTCCACTATGTTCATAGCAGCCCTATTTATAATAGCCAAAAGATGGAAAGAACCCAGATGTCCCTCAATGGAGGAATGGATACAGAAAATGTGATATATTTATACAATGAAATAGTATTCAGCTATTAAAAACAATGGATTCATGAAATTCTTAGGCAAATGGGTGGAACTGGAAAATATCATCCTAAGTAACGTAACCTAATCACAAAAGAACACACATGGTGTCCACTCACTGATAAGTGGGTATTAGCCCAGAAGCTCAGCATACCCAAGACACAATTCACATATCAAATGATGCCCAAGAAGAAGGAAGAACAAAGTATGGATGCTCTGGTCCGTTTTGGAAGGGGGAACAAAACACCCACAGAAGAAGATACAGAGGCAAAATGTGCAGCAGAGATTGAAGGAAAGACCATCCAGAGACTCCCACATCTAGGGATCCATCCCATATACAGTTACAAAATGCCCACACTATTATCAATGCCCACAAGTACTTGCTGACTGGAGCCAGACATAGCTGTCACCTGGGAGGCTCTGCTAGTGCACGACAAACACAGAGGGGGCCACTCTTAGCCAGCCATTGAACTGAGCACAGGGTCCCCAATGGGGGAGCTAGAGAAAGGATCCAAGGAGCTGAAAGGGTTTGTAACGCCATAGGAGGAACAAAGATATGAGCCAACCAGGTACTCCTAGGTATCCCAGGGACAAAAACATCAACCAGATAGTACACATGGTATGAAAATAAATACGACCTAGAATATAATGTTTTATTCAAATGTTTTTATTTTGACACTTTGAATTTCCTTCATAGATCTTCTTAGTAAGTACTCGAAGGCTCCAGTTTCTGATCATTTCTATAGCTCTGTTAGGGTTCCATTCCATTCACCTGTTAATGTTTAGAATGTCCAGAGATAACTACTGGCATTTCTATACATTTAATCGTTTGAAATACTGATGTGATGTTCCTTCTGATAATCTGTTGGAAGACTGTTGCCATTAGACATTCTTTCATACTGACATATACACACTTGTATTAGCAGTTAAGGACAAATTATAATTTACTGGCTGTTAGGCTGCGGTTAGGTGATCCTTAGGACAAGTGCAAAGGTATCAGTAGAGGGCTCTGGCAGTGATGAGATGCTTCATTCAACCCTGTGCAAATACAATCAATAGATGAGAGTCGCTACAAGGAACTAACAGCTATGGAGACTCTGGAAAATCAGACCCCACCTGCTTTTTTTCTGAGAACAGACTAGAAGGAGGAGACATCAGAGTAGGTACAGTTGGTGAGAAGGAAACTAACTTTTCAGAGATTGTGAGTGACTAGATATAATGGGCTGACATCCTTGATAAACTCATACTCAATACTAGAACTGCATGATTTCATGTGAAAATACAAGTGGTCCTAGAACAAGGATCATGAACATCACTCTATTTTGGTTCAAGTAAGAACCTTTTGCGGAACTCCAAGATATTATCAAATATATACCTTGGTTTCATCATCAAAGCTGAAACTCTTGGCTATTTGTTTCTTGACATTTTTTTTTTGTTAAACTTAAATTTTTTTCTTAGAATTTCTTTATCTAGTCTTACATAAAATGCTGTTTTCTTTTGTTTACAAGTTCCAAAGAAAATACCTAATAAATTTCTAGACAATATTGTGTTCAAAACAGATAATTTCTACAGAAAATCATGAGCATTGGGTTAATTTTATAATTGTGTGGCGTATCTGTGTTTTAGGAATCATGGATAGCAAGGGCAGAAGTAGTAGTCGCCCACACTTAGATGGCGAATTTTTTCTTTTCTTTTCTTTTTTTAAAGATTTATTTATTTATTATACTAAGTACACTGTATCTGTCTTCAGACACACCAGAAGAAGGCTCCAGATCCCATTACAGATGGTTGTGAGCCACCATGTGGTTGCTGGCATTTGAACTCATGTCCTCTAGGAAGAGCAGTCAGTGCTCTTAATCACTGAGCCATCTCTCCAGCCCGAATTTTTTCTTAAGAACATAACAGTTATAATGTTTTTCTGAGGCTAAATTTAGTTCAAGAATATGGTGGGACATTGGTTATAGAGAACAAAGTAGTGTAGCTGGGGATAAATAATTTCTTCTGGGTTTCTGGTTCTGTTCATCAAAGTATGGGATGGCCCTGCCACAAGTTCCAAGTTAAAGTCACCTTCAGGCTTCAGCAATAGTGACAAAGAAAAGAAGGAACATGTGTTAAGATTTGCCACATCTGTCTTTGCTAGTCTCCACTTCATTTAAGACTAGACTTAGTTTTCTCATTTGAATACGTCAGAGGTTTGATTTGACAGCTGTGTGGCAGGCAGAGGGACTTACCTCTGTGTGTACATATCTGCTATCCTTTCTGAAAAAAAAATCCGTTTAACTCATGAGACATAGCCAAAAGCAACAGGATGTTTGTTGGATTCCTCCTTGTTCAGCTCAGTCGTGTCAGTGAGAATATCTGGGTGTATGGTCTGATGTTACTAAGAGACAATCTCACAGCAAATTCCCTGAGTCTCTGGCCTTTATAATCTTTCTGGCCACTCTTCTGCAATGTTCCCTGAGCTGTAGGTGTGGGAGTGTTTTGTCGGTCTATTCATTGGGACTGGACTCTATAACTCTGGACTAGGAAAATCCCAGGAGGCCTCAACTCTACACAAATAACTACAGGTGGCTCAGTAAAGCTGGGAGTGGGAGAGGCGACCCTGCATCTCCAAAAAGTATATTCCCCAGGAAAAAACACACCAATTGGTTGTACAATGCCAAATGTCAGCCCTGAAAACACATACATGTAACAATATATTATAGGTATAGAGTTATTATATTTAGGAATATCTAATTATAATATTAGGAATTATAGTTGTTATATTTAAGAATATATATTTGGATATATATATACACATATATATGTATATATACATGATATATATGTATATATATGAATAACAATTGATGAAAAAAGAGGCCATGAATTTGAAAGAGAGCAGAGAGGGGTTTATGGGGAGTTTGGAGGGAAGAAAGGAAAGTGAGAAATGTTATAATTAAAATACAATCTCAAAAATAAAAAGACCAACATAAAGCAACATGAAAATTAAGTTTTAGGGGAGAGCGAACTTGTAGAGCCCCCCTCCAGGAGAAAGACAGGGCATCAAGTGAGGAATGGCGTTGCCATCCCACAGTCAAAACTCTGACCCATAATTGTTCCTGTCTGAATGAACTGCAAGGACAAAACTGGAGAAGAGCCTGAGGAAATGGAGGTCCAGTGACAGCTCCAAAGTGGAATCCAGGTCAAGGGGAGGCCCCAAGACCTGACACTATTACTGAGGCTATGGAGTGCTCATAAAAAGGGACTTGTCATGAATGCCTTCAAAATGAACCAACAAGCAGCTGAAAGAGTCAGATGCAGATATTTACACCCAACCAATGTACAGAAGCTGCTGACCCCTGTGGTTGAATTAGGGGAAAGCTGGAAGAAGCTGAGGAAAAGGGCCACCCTTTATGAGGACCAGCAGTCTCAATTAACCTGGATCCCTAAAATCTCTCAGACACTTGCCCACCAGCCAGGGAGCATATACCAGCTGATAAGAGGCTCCTAACACATATAGCAGAGGACTGCCAGGTCTGTGTTCAGTCAGAGAAGATGCACCTAACCCTTAAGAGACTGGAGGCCCTAGGATATGGAGAGGTCTGGTGGGGAGGGTGGAGGGGGAAAGAGGTGGGGACATCCTCATGGAGACAGGGTGGGGAGGAGGTATGAAATGTAGAACACTCAGAGGGAGAACAGGGAGGGGGATAAAATCGAGAGTGTAAAAATTAAAGATTAAATGAAATTTAAAAGAAAAGAAAATGAAGTTTTAGGAAGGCAATTTTTTATGCCTGTGTAAGTAATACTGATGAAATACTCACTAGTCACTGAGCTAATGTACTAGGACACTAGACACTGATGGAGGTGAATAGTGACAAAGTCCAGAGATGCCCATCTATTGTGGAGAAGAGCATGCTTACCTTCTTCGTGACTGGAGATGTGATCATCTCTGGTAGTTATTCCTTTCGTTGTTGGTGGAGTTTGCACAGGTTAATATCTCCTTTAAATTGAGCTACTCTCTTTATCTCAGTCACCATCTCTATACCACTTCCATCACCCACTGCCCTATGGGGATACAAAGAACAAACTTCCTTTCTGCTCTCTATGACAGCTGGCCATTCAATTATTCATCCATTCACTCATTCAACAGACCTTTATTTAGCACCAATCATATGCAAGTGCCAAGGACTTAAAGGTCAAAAGCGCTGATCCTTGTTCTCAACAACCCAGTATATCAGTTCTTTAAAGTCATTATTCTGCAGTGGAGACAACCCTTATCCCGTTTGCCATTTACCATATGTCACATTGCCATCCTTGCTTAACATTACCCTCATTCGAATAAATTGGAGTTCTGGTTTATCAAGGTGTGGAGTCTGGAGCTAGACACAACCCCAGGCATTGCTTGATTTGATAGAAAACAGCTTCCATATACCATGACAAACTTCTCTCAGACTATTATGTAATCAGAATATTTGTTTCTCAGTCAAATCATATAGGGTAAGTGTTGTTCTCTTAAATTTATTTAATAAAGTCCAAAATTATTAACTTGCTTTGGAAAATATTCCAAAGCTACTCCTGTTAGTTCATCAAGCTCTGCTCGCAAGTGTGAACTCTGTCTTTTCTCTCCTTCACGTTGGTGCTATACTGTCTCTCTTGCCTAATAAGATGGTCTCAGGATGGTGTCTTTTCAAATGTGTCTTTTAAAAGGATACTTGTTGGTGTCTTTTTGTTGCCTGATTTTAAAAATTATGTCCCTGGCATATGGAAATTCTAGAACAATTACTGTCAAATCAGGGTAAGGTTTACTACAGGATAGATATGTATGGCTATTTATTAAACAGTGAACATTGTTCTAGACTATGACAGAGTTCACATTCATTATCAGCTAATTCTCACACTAACTCTTAAAGATAGAAATAAGTTACATTGGCTGATGGGATAAAAGTGAGCCCTCTATTTCTGCTGCGGCTAGTCAGTGTTATAAGAATTACCCAACTGCATCACATGTGTTGCTAAGGAGATGTTTGTTATTTTAGTCATGATCCAAGAGCGCCTCTTAGGGAGGCAGCTGTCTCTGTTTAGGAAATTATCCAACAACTTGCTTTATGGTAACATGATGGGATTACAAAGACATACTGTATAAGAAGACAGTAAAACACAGACGTACTTGAATAGGTCAAGGGGAAATGGGACTTTGGGGGTAAGCCGGGATTTAGAGTGACAGGAAAGCTTCTGAGTAGAGGCTTCTCCAGTGCCACAATCAGGCATTGTTTAGCTTCGGGATGTGACTCTGTTTATGTTATTGTCACAAAAGGTAGGCAATATCTGTCACCTCAAAATGACATGCATGGCTGACATCAACTGCAGGCTAAATCAATTAAATAGGTTGAAATCCATTGCAAGGAGTGTTACTGGGACTCTATATCATTCAGGCAGAAGGACAGCAGCAAAATAGAAAGTGCAGAAAGAATCAAGAGGGAAAGGAGTGCGTCCATACAGACAACCTGTACATGTACTTTTGTTGTCGGAACTCTCAAAGGACTGAGTGGCCATAGCAAACATATGGCTTACATGTATGTTTCTGCCTAGACACTGACTAGACATGAAGTAACTTGACTGCAGCCTGTGGATTCTATTCTGCTGTCCCCTGGGTCCAGCCTTCAGATTTCCTCATTGCTCACTTAAATTTCAACTTCCAATTTCACACTCAGCAACTTTTTGGGCTGTTGGTCAAATGTTTATCATTTGCGGGGAAATTTTTTTATTTGCTGAATATCTAAAGTTTTAGGCAGTTCTTTTGACCATGTTTATACAAATACAGTATGTTTTTCATTAGGAACAATGAGAGATGTTTGCATGTGCCCTTTCTAATCAAGTCTGATTCTCTTGGTATTCTGTGCCACCGAGGTTAACATGAGTGCTGTGTCTTCTTTTCAATCAAGAATTCAGACCTCTACTTTATGCCAAAAGTATTCCAAAGTTCTATCCCATTTATGATTTCTTGGAAGTATTATTAATTTTAGGAAAACAGTATCAATTAAAACCTACTACCCAAGTCAAGTGTTTTTTGAAGGTGCGTTGTATGATCAAACTTAATTTTACGCTCGGCGACTTTTATCATCGTGAATCTGGATTTGTTGAGACGAATTTTGAGAATCAGTTTGCTCTATATTTTATAGCAGGTAAAATAGCTTTAATATCACCATAAATAATATAAAATTGGAACATACTTCTGCAGTCAATAGGCCGAAGTTTTCCTTTCAAGGAGTAAAAAATGAAAGTGTATTTCCGAAAAGCACAGAGTTCTATCCCGTGTGCAAAGCAGTCTAAATAGAGATGGGCATTTCGTTTTATGGGGAAGCACTGCATTGTTTATACTTTTCACGGGAAAGAGAAAACTTCCAGTGCCACATGTTTCTGTGCACTTAGCTTACAATGTGCTCCCCTGGGTGGGTGATTTACTGCACAGATGCATCGCAGTGTCCCAGGGTCAGTGCTTAGTGACATGTGGTGCCATCTTGGATTTTATTGGTCTTCATCAGCTTGCCTCTAGCTCCCTGGTACTCTGCTAATTACTAGAAGTGTGTTTGTCTGTTGTCATAGGTGCTGCAGCAGCCTGCCTGTTTCCTCCTAATTCGAATGCTCATACCTTGTTCCCCAAGAATTACCATCTTCCTTAAGCATAGGTGTTCTGAAGTAACATGGGCCATCTTGTGGACCTGCGTAATAGCTGGTCAAGGCTTTAGGTTTTACTTACTGATGAACTAGAAACCCCAGATTCCTGATCTTGGAGTGGTGGTGGAAGATACTGGCTTCAGATGTCAACTGGCTACAAGTTACATGTGATCATCAGTTTTACATAAAATTTTTATATCTGGAAGATACAAATTTAACCAAGAAATCAAATAGGCATGTACAAATAAGCTCTAAAATGGGAGGGTTTAGTGAAGTTTGAAGCCAAACACACTTGGACAGGACAGCTTTGCACTCACACTGCGGTTATTGATGACTCTTCTTGATTCTACACTAAGACAGCGTGTACAAGGCTGGCCCTCCCTTCTCAGATCCAACCCAGCTTTCACTGTTTTGTATTAGCAGTTGTTCTCTTTGATTACTCTTTTTTGTTAAGCATTTAAGACCAAGTAGATTAGTCAGAGGATTTGACTTCAACATTTGAACAGAAAAAAAAAATCAGTTTATCAAAAATATACCAGCATACTCATGTTTATAGTGGCATACTATACAAATGATAATCAGTTAATGCTAACTCAAAGACCCATGAATGAGATTATGTAAAAAATGAAAATATTTATAATTGAATATTAGCAATAAACAAGAAGGAAATCCTTACATATGTAGTAAAATGGCCATAAATAAAGACTATTATTTTAGATGATAATAAAAGAGACATCAAAAGATAGCCACAAGAACAGCCATTTAGTCTCTAGTGCATTTGGACACTAAGACAAAGTTACTTGGAGCACATGGGCACACAGGGCTAATAAAGAGAGACTGAATTTGATCAGGGTGCGCTTTTCAAATGGTGCACACACATATATATCACACACACACACACACACACACACACACATATGGAAAGAGAGAGAAGGCTGACTTGCCAAAATTTGCCTATAGACAACTAAAATTGTTAAATTTAATTATATGAAAAAATAACAAACCTTACAGTTTATAATATTTTTTAATTTTATTTAATCTTTTTTTTTACAGTCGAGATTTTATTTCCCTTCCAGGTCCACCCTCTGACTGTTCCACATCCCATACCTCCTCTCCCTGACTCTGCAAGGATGTCCCAAAACCCTCTACCCCCCACCCCACCAGACCTCCCCACTTCCTGGGGCCTCCAGTCTCTGGAGGGTTAGGTGCATCTTCTCTGACTAAACCCAGAGCTCTGTTGTATATGTGTTGGGGGTCTCAAATTAGCTGGTATATGCTGCCTGGTTTGTGGTACAATGTCTGAGAGATCTCGGGGGTAGGGAGGGAGGTCCAGGTTAATCGAGACTGCTGGTCCTCCTACAGGGTGGCCCTCCTCCTCAGCTTCTAGCTTTTCCTTAATTCAACCACAGAGGTCAGCAGCTTCTGCCCATTGGTTGGGTATAAATATCTGCACTGATATTTACAAAGTCATACCAAATTTTCACACAAAAATGTTTTAAAAAATACAACTGCAGACACCATTTTTACACCTATACCCTACTTAACAGAATACTTGGTCGTGATTATAAAACTAGAATAACGAGAGTGCAGGGATCAAGGGACATTTCTGAGTTAGACTCAGAGATTAGTAATTCCATGATTGAAAGCAGTAGATTCTGGGGCTGCATGACTCTGATTACATCAACACATGAACTGGGATATTCCTACCTCCACACACATCACAGGGAAGGGCCTTCCTTTATTCATTGTTTTTATTTAATTTTATTAACCTGGTAATGAATTCTGTAATTTCAAAAATAACTTTGAGAGGAAAAGAAAAAAAAAGAGCAAAGACATCAGTAACCCTCCTTGGCTTCCATCTTGGTGCTTGACTACTTTATTCAGTGGGCAGAAGGTCCTTTTGGCAGCTAAAACCTCTTTGTTCTTGTTCCTCTTATTCCTCTCTGTAGCATTTCAAAGAAAGCTGTCTAATTTCATCCTGTCTGGCCAACTTACAGGGAGACACTTCCTAGAATGATTGCCCAAGCTGTCAGTTCATTGTGGTGTGGTCCCTTTGGGAAATGTCCTTTTGAAACTTTCACTGGGAAGAAGCCTGTTTCTCTAAGACAGGAATAAAAATGCTGGTGAGAAGAGCTCCAAAAAGATTGGTAGTTTCCAAAAGAACAAATAGATAAATTACAAACTTTAAGAAAGGAAATGGGAGGATGAGTTAGGAATGGGAGCATTTATCTAGAAGTTGCATAAATACAACTTGAGCAATTTTTTTTGTAAATATATTAAAATATAGTTCAAAATGTTGTATTCTGACTTTTACAGTGCAGTTTTCTCTTTTCCTTTTCTTCTTAGAGCTTAGTGCTGGAAATATATCACTCACTAAAAATATTTGTATAGAAGATGAGTCTTGATCTTTATATTTGGGGTAAGGGTAAGACTGAATCCATTGGACAAATGGACAGGAATGTCTTTTCTCTGCTAGAATTTAAATATGGCAAGATGGTATGAGTTTATATAGCAGATATATTGCAAATACACAAAGCAAACTTTCATGTAGAAATTGTACACACATAGGACACAAGTTTCCTTGTCCACACATAAAACACAAGTTGCCAGAGACTGCCCCACCTGGGGATTCATCCCATCTGCAGAATCATACCCAGATACTATTGCTGATGCCAAGAAGTACTTGGTGACAGGGGTCTGGTATAGCTGTCTCCTGAGAGGCTCTGCCAAAGCCTGACCAATACAGATGCAGATGCTCACAGCAAACCATCAGACTGAGCACAGGCTCCCCAATGGAGGAGTTAGGGGAAGGACTGAAGGAGCTGAAGGAGTTTGCAAACCCATAGAAAGAACAACAAAATCAACCAAACAGACCCCCCCCCCAGGTTCCAAGGACTAAACCACCAATCAAAGAGTACACATGGAGGGACCCATGGCTCCAGCTGCATATGATGGCCTTATCTGGCATCACTGGCAGGGGAGGCCCTTGGTTCTGTGGAGGCTCCTTGCCCCAGTGTAGGGGATTGCTAGGGCTGATGAGGTGGGAGTGGGTGGGAGGGTGGGGGAGCTTCCTCATAAAAGCAAGGGGAGGGGGTATGGGCTAGGGGGTTTGCAGAGGGGAAACAGGGAAGGGAGATAACATTTAAAATGTAAATAATTTAAAGTAACCAATTAAAAAAAAGAAAAAACCGCACAATTCCCTTGAAAGATAAAATGCGTCAAAATTGACTCAAAAGAAATAGAAAATAAAATCAAAGTAGTAATATCAAATGAAAATGAATTAACAGTCGGTAAACTGAACAATCACCTGTTACCCTCTTGAGTGCCTACAATAGCATGCTTTGACACTGAGTTCAATGCAGAGGCGCGCAGTAAGCAATTTATTAGTTAGTTGTACTTCGTTTGAAGTGATGGGTCCAGGGGAGTTAGTGGTGAGATTTTACCTCATGCAAAGTGAGGTAAGAGCAAATTTAATCAGATATTAAAGAGCTGAATTTAGCCTGTTCTCTTAAAAGAATTATCAGCATCATTTACTTCCTAAATTTTTGTAGAGGCAATGTAGGCAATAATACCTGTGGGCTTCCATGAGATCTCTTCATGGGTCTCTATACAATAAAGAAAGCATGAGCAAACCCAGACAGTCTTCACTCTCCCACAACCTCTTCTCATTCACTGACTTTGAGGGACCATTTTTATCATTGGCAATATTAAGGACTGGCAGAAACCTGTAGGTTTCTGAGTTGAAATAAGTATAGGTTACAGAATTTCAGTTCAATCACATGTGAAGACTTAACTGATCTTCAATGGGAATATCTCTTTACCAGCTATATCTCAGGCAGGGAGCTAATGACCAGAATGTACAAAGAACTGCAGAAGTTAAATACCAAGGAAATAAAATTGCTAATCAATAAAGAGAAGAAGCATAAATGCCCAACAACTAGTTTTAAAAAGTGTTCAGCATCCTTAGACATTAAGGACTCTAATTAAAACCATGAGACTTAACCCTACTATGGTCAAATGGCCACCATCAAGAAATCTGACACCGGCAATAGAGGGTGTAGGAAAAGAAAAACTCTATCTTCTGCTGGTAGGAGAGCAAAATAATACAGACATCACAGAAATCAATTTTGAGGATACTTAAAAAATTAAAAGAACTACCATCTGACTCTGCTATTTCACTCCTTGGAGATACTCAGAAAATGACATACACTACCATAGAGATATTTGCACATTCATGATTATTGTTGAATTATTTGAATATAAAATGAATCCAATATAAATTTTATAAGCTCATAATTAGAGAATGTAAATATCACTCACACATACATACACACACATATAAATAAATATTTTACCTCACTTGAAGATTCCATAGTATATACATTCATATATGTAAAACTGTATGGATACAGAATAACCCTTCAAAGGAAGACAACAAAAGGACAATATGAAGTGAGGAAGAAGGACAGAATGCGAGCTACAGGACACATGCATCATGAAAGAGGATAAAGAGCTATAATTGATTTTCTGGTTTTAGCTCTGTCATAGATTTTCTTTTCTCTTTTGTGATGGGTAAGTGTCTTGCTTAATGATTTTTCAATTTGTCATCTGGGAAGAGCAAACATTGAAACTGCATCCATTAAATTACCTGTGAGAAAAATCTTTGACACATCTCTTGAATAACGATTAAAGTTGGAGGGGACCGACTCTAGGGAGGTGCTCCTTTCTTCTATAAGAAAAGAAAGCTGAGAAAGTCATGGAGAGCAAGTCGGTGTGTTCCATCACTCCATTGTCTCTGTTGCCCATTTCTTCCTTCGGGGTCCTCTAGATTTCACATTGACATCCTTGAATGATGCTATAACCTATAAGTCAAATAAACCCCTTTCTTCCCTAAGATTGTTTTGTTCAGTGTTTTATCATAGCAACAGAGAAACAAACTAGGACAATAAGTATAAATATAAGTAATTGATAGTGAAAATGTAAACACTAAATGGAGCATCATAGCTTCAGAATGGCCATTCTTATTGCACAGAAATTCACAGGGAAGTGCAATGTCGAAGACTGGGAAAGTGTCTGAGTGGCTACCTCAGCCTAAATATGTGGAATTCTCTTTATGAGTTTATTTCAATAGGGTAATTTCATTAGAAAAAGATAAGAAAATGAAAGAAAAAGAGAATTAAAGGTAGAGAAAAATGCTTGAGAGTATTTATAGAGCTGTCACTCCCAGAAGCTTGGTGACCTTTGACTAGTAATAAAGATTTCAGTGGAATGTAGGTGTTGGGAAGGGTGACTCAGTCTCATGCAATGTCAGCCTAGCCAAGGAACCCAAAAAATGGCTGAAGGGAATGTCGACTGTGAACAAGGATTTTGAGTTTGAATGACCACAGGCTAGAGGGTGATCCATTCTGATGGACATACTCTATAAGTGAGTCATTTGACTCATGATATTTCTTCCATTTTTAAGTCCAAATTGGCCTTAGCTTTATGGAATATAGCAGTAAAACTAATTTTAAACATTTCCCAATTGTTCCTAATTCCCAGCTCAATCTTTCAAATATTTTTAGTTCATATTTTGAAACTGTAACTATTTTGGCAATTTTAATTTAATTTGATTTTTTTGTTTAAAGTTTATTTATTCTCAATTTTCTAAACATTTTAAGAAACTATATTTTACCAAAGGCAGAGACATGCTGAACAATACTATTTAAATTGGAATGGGAAGAGGAAAGTTTTAACATTATATGTCATTTCCCCCATATTGTAATTCAAGTTAATAACAACTTTGCATCTAAATATTTTGTTTGACATGAACTATACTACATCCTCTGACAAGTTACAGAGGGAGGTCCTGCTGGATTTCATGTCTCACTTGGCTTTGGTCTTTGATTAGCATACTATGAACTAACTGCCCACTTCAGAGAACTACAACAAATGCTTCTCAAAGTAGCAGGGTAATACTGAGAAACTCTTGGAGACTTTTCTTGACACAGTAGAGTTGGATAGTTATAGTACATTCATTCTTTCCATCGTGATACCTAGATGGACATATTTCTTCAAAGGTATATCACACTACGTTTCTTTTTATATTTCTAATTTATTTAGTCACTGTACTTCCTAGTATAAGTTTCCCTATCCTTCCAGTACCCCTCACACAAGTCCTCCCTCGCAGTCTACCTTGCTCTTCTCCTTTGAGAAGGGGAAGGGGGTTGGGCATTTAACTCAGTGGTAGAGTGCTTGCCTAGCAAGCACAAGGCACTGGGTTTGGTCCTTAGCTCTGGAAAAAAAAAAGACAAAATAACAAAAAGAGAAGGGGAAGCCCAACTCTGGGTCTCATCCCCCCACCCAACCCTGCTGCACACCAATCACTGTAGGACTATGCACATTCTCTTTCAATGTCCTCTGAATCTAGGGGAACCATGAAGCTCATAATTAGCCAATAAGATATAAAACAGAAAATCCCAGAAAGTCCCATGATAGAAACCAGTGTTTATGTCAGTTTTCTTAAATTACTGCCTTAGGAGGGTAGAATATGGCAGACACACTAGCATATTGCCTGGACCATGAGAAGGTTTGCTTTTGTTTTGTTTTTCCAATCGAGCTTTGTAAGTTCCTTGAGAAGTACATTAAGTGTATTTTCTACTGTATGTAGTCAAGCATTCTAAATATGTAGTAGAATTTTTCAAGAGAGGTAGAATCCCACAATAATAAATAGTAAAATGCCACCATTACATAGTAGAGGTACTAGGTAATGAGAAGTAAACTGTGGTCTAGAGGGTGATGTACCATAGTCCCTGCTACAGTGTGTAGAGAGGAAGGTGACACATAGTCAGAAGCTGAGCATCTTGACTCGGTTTGTTTAAAGAGATTTTAAGGCCTGTATCTGTGTCTAAGTACCATGTGAGTGTCTGAAATCAAGAAAGGTCAGAAAGAGGACCTGGATCCCTTTGGGCTGGAGTTAGGATGGTTGTGAGCCATCATGTAGGTGCTCAGAATTGAATTCAGGTCTTTTGGAAAAACAGTCAGTGTTCTAAACTCCTGAGAAATCTATTTCTTCAGTCCCAATGGAATAGAGCTTTGTTGCTTGTCTTTTCTAAGATGCCAGGGTTCAGATCATTTGCCTGATACACACCAGGTAGCACTGCACCAAACTCTAGCCCCAGCTCTGGAAGTCCAGTGTCTGCAATGTGATCAGGTAGTAAAGAGTAAATCAATGAAGTAGATTAGGGAACAGCCAGAGAAGTGCGAGGAGAGCAAAGGTAATGAGGTGTGTGGTAATGTTAAATGCCAGCCATCAACAGTGAAACAAGACAACTGAATTTGGCCCTTTACAAATCATTTGTGACATTTCAATACCCACTTCTACTAACAGGCACCTGACAATGGAGAGCCCACCACACATTCTGGAGCAAGGGTGCTAGTAAGTCACACATGAGCAAGTAAGTGGCATTGCTGGTGTTCTTTCTGTCTTCCTGTACTTTATAGCAAGTCATACTTAAGACAATTAATTGAGTAGGAGTCCGGAAGCAAATCCTTCTTTATGGCCAATTGCTTTTGACAGGACACTTGAGAAAGAAAGGACTTTCATCAAAACTATAGGTACAGCTGAATCTCCACAGGCAATAGGATGGAGTTGGTTACCTCATCCATTCAATACGCAAGAACTAACAAGGTAGATCACAGACTGAAATATGAGAGGGGATGCCCATACAATGCAGAGGAAGTTCTTTGTGAGCTACTAAGTATTTATTTATTTATTTATTTATTTATTTATTTATTTTTATATTTTTACAGTCCAGTCATTGGCCCCCTCCAGGTCTACCCTCCCACAGTTCCTCATCCCATTTCTCTTCTCCCTGTCTTCAAGAGGATGTCCCTTCTCCACTGCTACGCCTTTCAACTCCATGGGGCCTCAAGTCTCTGAAGGGTTAGGTATGTCTTCTCCCACTGAGGCCTGACCAGGCAGTCCTCTGCTTTATTTATGTCAGAATCTTTGGACCAGCTCATGTATGCTGCTTGGCTTAAAAGTCTTAATAACATACTTAACAAATATTGGAATTACTCTTATGTGAATCATATTTTAGCAGCTATTAAGATGAAAAACAAAGAAAAAATAAAACAAACCAATCAACAAATAAACAAAAAAAAGAGATGGGTAGAACCCAGGATCAGTTTTTCTGGTTGACAGTAACTGGCAGACATTACATTCTACTCATTTAAAAATCTTGACTGTGAGCAAAGAATGTGTATTAGTGCTCACCCCTTGCCAGCTCCTTTGAACGGAATTTCTTTCTGCTCTGTGACCTGCACCTTCCATTAGTCTCTACTTCATTCTTGTGACTATTTCCCTCCCTCCTTTTCCCATGCAGCAAACCAGAAAGACCATTTGCTTGGAGACACAGGAGAATCTTCGAATCTCCACTTACACAATTTCCTCCTTCCTCTCTTCTTTTAGCCAGGCACTTCCTTCTCACTTGGAAGGATGCAGGGGAGGGGAGAAATTATGCTAGAGTAGCTGGACTGGATGCTACTTACTGCATCTAGTGGATGCATCATCTTCAGACATCTTTACTCAGGTTCTGTCTTCTAAGTGAAGACAATTGAAAAACAGGCCCTGAACTGACAGGATAATTGAATAAGAATTGGAATCTCTAAGCACTTCATTTATAATTCTCTGTGCTTACAAGACATTTAAATAGGTGTATTAAGGAATTAAAGCAGGGGTTCCTAGTAACAGGGTGAACTTTCAAGTATTGTCTACCAACTACATTCTAATTGGTTTGTGAGTAAAGCAACTTAATCTACATTGCATCCTAATGAAATAGCAATATTATTCTGATTTTACAGATCAGTGCACTAACATTAGGAGATGTTTGGCTGTTCATCCAAGCTAAAGAATATCATCCTCAGAGCCCAAGAAGTCTCTGAAGGAGACTGAATCACTGACTACTGTTCTTCACTTTTTTGGATCTCCCCAGCATGTCACACACACACACACACACACACACACACACACACACACACACACACACACACACACTACAAGTTTACGTGTATTTGCCAGTCATGGTATGAATTTACTGATTTACTATTGTCAGAATATGTCTTAGTTACTTCTATATCATTGTATAAAACACTATGCTGAAAACACTCTGAAATGGGAGAGTTTATTTTATCTTAAAACTCTCAGATCACACACTTTATCACTAAGAGAAGTTAAAGGAGGAACCCAAGGCAGGAACGGAAGCGAGGCAATGGAGAAATACTGCTTACTGGCTAGTTCCCATGGTTTGCTCAGTAGACTATTTTAAATAACCCAGTATCCAGGATGCAAACCCAGACTGAGCCCTCCCCATAATCATTAGTTAAGAAAATGTCCTATAGACAATCTGATGAAGACTTTTTCTCAAGTGGGGGGTAACTCTTCCATGTGTTATTAACAAAAACAAAACAAACTAACTAACTAAAACAAAAACCCAAAATTAAGAAACACAAAAGAAAACTAGCCAAAACACAGCAAAGCATATTCTTGTTTCTTATGAAAAAGTATTCCAAGATTTGGAATTTTACTACAAATAGATTTATAGGTTTTTTTCCCCCTTATGATAGGGCAGAGTTTCAAATCTGATATCTGTGCTCTGAGCACACAGCTGAGTGTACTTGCAAGCTAACTTGGCCTTATATGTAGCCATCTGAATGAGTTCTAGCAAGTGAAGATCAGTTTCAGAGCTGCTTTGTGAGACTGCCCCTGTGTTTGCTTTCCCTTTTCCAGGCACCTGGAATAAGACTTTCTTTTTCTCAATTTCTCTCTCTCTTCCTCTCTTTCTCCCTCTCCCCCTTTCCCCTTACTCCCCTCCCCCTCCCCCCATCCTTTCTTTCCAGGCAATAACTGTGTAGCCCATGGTACCTCACACTTGTGATCCTCCTGCCTCAAGCTCCAGAGTGCTAGGTATGCAGATGTGTGTTATCATATCCTACTTGTGATAATCCTAAAAGCCCCATTTGGGCATGTTAAAGAGACTGGCAGCCTAGATCTCAAAAGGCAATAAGAAGGAGTTGTCTCCTTATTGCATGCCCGGAAGGCCTCTGGGTATATGCCCAGGAGTGGTATAACAGGGTCCTCCAGGAGTGTCATACCCAGTTTTCTGAGGAACCGCCAGACTGATTTCCAAAGTGGTTGTACCAGCTTGCAATCCCACCAGCAGTGGAGGAGTGTTCCTCTTTCTCTACATCCTCTCTAACACCTGCTGTTTCCTGAGTTGTTGATCTTAGCCATTCTGACTGGTGTGAGGTGAAATCTCAGGGTTGTTTTGATTTGCATTTCCCTAGTGACTAAGGATGTTGAACATTTCTTTAGGTGCTTCTTAGCAATTTGATATTCTTCCGGTGAAAATTCTTTGTTTAGCTCTGTGCCCCATTTTTAATAGGGTTATTTGGTTCTCTGGAATCTAACTTCTTCAGTGTTTTGTATATATCGGATATTAGCCCTCTGTTGGATGTAGGGTTGCATGCTCCACTATGTTCATAGCAGCCTTATTTATAATAGCCAGAAGCTGGAAAGAACACAGATGTCCCTCAATGGAGGAATGGATACAGAAAATGTGGTATATTTATGCAATGGAATACTACTCAGCAATTAAAAACAATAAATTCATGAAATTCTTAGGCAAGTGGTCAGAACTGGAAAATATCATCCTTAGTGTGGTAACCCAATCACAAAAGAACACACATGGTGTGCAGTCACTGATAAGTGGATATTAACCCAGAAGCTCGGAATACCCAAGATACAATTCACATATCAATTGATTCCCAAGAAGAAGGAAGGAGAGGCCCCTGGTACTGGAAAGACTGGATGTAGCAGTGTAGGGGAATGCCAGGACAGAGAAGTGGGCAGGGTTGACTGGGGAACAGGGGGAGGGAAGAGGGCTTATGGGAAAGGGGAAATCATTTGGAATATAAATAAAGAATATAGAAAATGAAAAAGAAAAGGAGTTGTCTCTCCCATCTGAATAAAAAAAAACTGGATAAAATAATCAAGAAAGAAAAGTCTACTGCTTTTCACACTGAAATACTGTGGTCGACTTTAGTTTTGGGCAGTTTATTGTAGCTCACATGTGTGATGTGACATGCATTCATATTAACACAGCTATTAACATAAAGTTCTTCTGAGCATTCTTTGCATTTTCTGGAATTTAACATGCTGTATCAAATCTTCACGAACCCTGAAGTAATTCATTAACATAGGGAGATACCTGCAATCTAAAAAATTAAGTTTCTACTACTCCATGATGTCGCAAATAATTATAACCTCTCTTTACTCTGAGGCTATTAAGTAGAGGAGAAGAAAGGCAATCGATTTGACTGCTTCTTGCTTATATCCATCTGTAAGAGGACAGATGAGTTGATGAATTCCTTATGGCTCTAATTTTCGTAAGCAAAATCCTCAGAGACTTTGATACCATGTTAAGGTTTTTCACCTCAGAGCTTAGATTCTTCATTTACTTCTTTATATATATTTTCTTTTTTAAAAAATACATTTTTATTACTTTTGAGTATTTGTTTCTCTCTCTCTCTCTCTCTCTCTCTCTCTCTGTGTGTGTGTGTGTGTGAGTGTGTGTGTGTGTGTGTGTGTGCACGCACATGTGCAAGTGCATTCATACATGCATACCATTTGTATGGAAGTCAGACTTCAACTCTGAGAATCAGTTCTCTCTTGATACCACCTTTAGTCCGGGCAGTGAAGTCAGGTGCTTGGGCTTGGTGGTAATTTTAACCTGATGAGATACTTCACTGGCCATAGGTTTTCCTCCTGCCCTTTGGTTCTAATAGAAAGAATTTATTTAGTTTAAATTGTAATAGTCTCTTTAAGTAATCTCAGAACGCATTATATCAGCAATTTTATCCTAGGAAAGCAGTCAAATGCCCTTTCATTTTATGTGGAGACTCTAAACATACATCCATACATCTGCAATAAAAATTTCTGGAGTGGTTGTACCAGATTGCAATCCCACCAGCAGTGGAGGAGTCTTCCTCTTTCTCTAAATCCTCACCAGCACCTGCTGTCTCCTGAGTTTTTGATCTTAGCCATTCTGACTGGAGTGAGGTGAAATCTCAGGGTTGTTTTGATTTGCATTTCCATGACGACTAAGGATGTTGAACATTTCTTTAGGTGCTTTTCAGCAATTCAATATTCCTCAGGTGAAAATTCTTTGTTTAGCTCTGTACCCCATTTTTAATAGGGTTATTTGGTTCTCTGGAATCTAACTTCTTCAATGTTTTGTATATATTTGATATTAGCCCTTTGTCAGATGTAGGGTTGGCAAAGATCTTTTCCCAATTTGTTGGTTGCAGTTTTGTCCTATTGACAGTGTCCTTTGCCTTACAGAAACTTTGTGATTTTATGAGGTCCCATTTGTCAATTCTTGATCTTTGAGCATAAGCTATTGGTGTTCTATTCAGGAAAATTTCCCCTTTGCCCATGTTCTCAAGGCACTTTCCCAGTTTCTTTTCTATTAGTTTCAGTGTGTCTGGTTTTATGTGGATGTCCTTGATCCACTTGGATTAGAGTTTAGTACAAGGAGATAAGAATGGATCAATTTGCATTCTTCTGCGTGCTAGCTGCCAGTTGAACAAGCACCATTTGTTGAAAAGGCTATTTTTTTCCACTGAATGATTTTAGCTCCTTTGTCAAAGATCAAGTGACCATAGGTGTGTGGGTTCATTTCTGGATCTTCAATTCTATTCCATTGATCTACCTGAGCTGGTACAACCACTCTGGAAATCTGTCTGGCAGTTCCTCAGAAAACTGGGCATAATACTGCTGTAGGACCCTGTTATACCACTCCTGGGCATATACCCAGAGGATTCTCCAGCATGTAATAAGGACTCATGCTCTACTGTGTTCATAGCAGCTCTATTTATAGTAGCTGGAAGCTGGAAAGAACCCAGAAGTCTCTCAACAGATGAATGGATACAGAAAATGTGGTATATTTTCTGTATATAATGTATATAAAGTATACAATGGAATACTACTCAGCTACTAAAAACAATGAATTCATGAAATTCTTAGGCAAATGGATGGAACTGGAAAATATCATCCTAAGTGAGGTAATCCAATCACAAAAGAACACACATGGTATGCACTCACTGATAAGTGGATATTACCCCAGAAGCTTGGAATACCCAAGACACAATTCGTATATCCAATGATGCCCAAGAAGAAGGAAGAATAAAGTATAGATACTCTGGTCCTTCTTAGAAGGGGGAACAAAATACACACAGAAGGAGATACAGAGACAAAGTGTGGAGCAGAGTCTGAGGGAAAGACCATCCAGAGACTACCCCACCTAGTGATCTATCCCATATACAGTTATAAAACCCAGACACTATTATCAATGCCCACAAGTGCTTGCAGACTGGAGCTGGATATAACTGTCACCTGGGAGGCTCTGCTAGTGCATGAGAAATACAGAGGGGGACACTTTCAGCCAGCCATTAAACTGAGCACAGGGTCCCCAATGGCGGAACTAGAGAAAAGGACCCATGGGGCTGAAGGGGTTTGCAGCGCCATAGGAGGAACAGCGATATGAGCCTCCCAGTACTCCCAGAGTTCCCAGGGACGAAACTATCAACCAGATTGTACACATGGTGTTACCCATGGCTCCAGACACATAGGCCACAGAGGATGGTCTTGTTGGACATCAAAGGGAGGAGAGGCTCTTGGTCCTGGAAAGACTCGATGTCACAGTGTGGGGGAATACCAGGACAGGGAAGCGGGAGAGGGTTAATTGTAGAACAGGGAGAGGGGAGATGGCTTATGGGATTTTCGGGTGTGGGGGGAAACAGGAAGGGGGAAATAATTTGAAATGTAAATAAAGAATATATCTAATAAAAAATTTCTGGCAGATAAACAGTGATAACTTAGGATATAAAAATACTTCCTGTAAGTAATAAGGGTAATAGTTTTACATATTTTAGAAAATGATTTTTTCTTTTCTTTTGTTCTCTTCTTCTCCTCGTCCTCGTCCTCGTCCTACTCGTCCTAGTCCTCGTCCTCCTCGTCCTCCTCCTCCTTCTTTTTCTTCTTCTTTTTCTTCTTCTTCTTCTTCTTCTTCTTCTTCTTCTTCTTCTTCTTCTTCTTCTTCTTCTTCTTCTTCTTCTTCTCTTCTTCCTCCTCCTTTTTTCTTTTTCTTCTCCTCTTCCTCTTTATAAAAATATAGTTTTGACAGGGTCTCATTAAATAGTCCTTGCTGTCTTGGGACTTACTATTAGATGAATGTGGCCTTGAACTCACAGTAAATTCTTCCTTTACTTCTTGAGTGCTGGGATCAAAGGCCTGTGCCACCTTGGCCCCCAAAATAGTTTGTAAATGAACATTTTCTCAGTTATGTAATCTTATCAAAATAATATAAACATATTCTAATGTTAAGCATGTGTTACATTATTTTTTAGAACACATGTTAATGTTGATTTGAAGAAACAAACATTGTATTGTTGCTGACTTTACAAACTGGAGAAACTTCTGTGCCTTAGGTAGCATTCCATTCAAGAGTAGTTTGACAATTAACTTAAGTAGGGATTTGTTTCTGCACAGCTGGGAGAAGACAGTGACTCCTTCCAGAGACACTGTAGTGCACAAGTCTGTTCTTAATCTAAACTGAAATGTTAGGACTGTAGTGACAAAGTCTGGGCCTTGTCCAATTTGGATATCATTTGGAGTTGATTTAAGCTTATCACATGCAAACAGATTTCTTGTTTTAATTTCAACTTGACAGCTACAGATGCTTTGGAGATCACATGTACCATAAAATTAAGAACCTCCCTATTTCCCCTTATTTCTCCCCCAGTGAATATGGATATTTATTGAGAAATTGGCCTCCAAGAACATTACTCTTCAAATTCTAAGCCGATCCCACTTGGCAAAACATGCAAGATGCCTCACAGAATGTACAAGTTTTCTTTATGTACAAATCACGGGAGAATTTTAAACAGCACCTGCATTCATGGTTCAAACGGTTATTCTCTTAGTTTGCTGTGCTGTGTGCTTAAAGTTCTCATCCATAAATCATTTTTACGGAATGAATGAATGACTTCTTTCATTGACTAAGTACAAACTGACTGCCTTGGTTACATTATAGCTAAAGAACATATTGCAAAAGGGAAATGAATGCTGGTCTGTGTCTGGGAAAAAAAATGGAGCTTATTAAAGAACAAGCCAAATAAGACCCAAGTTCAAGCCTATTGACATTTTATTAATAATTATTTAAGAAGTCCACTAATAAATTTTTGTCAGAAATTTTAGACAGTGGCTGATTATTGATGAACATGAAATAAGCTACTTTAATACTTAATGGCAGTCACTAAGGCCAGAGAAAATGCCCCGTAAAACAAAATCAGAGGTGCTTATTTTTACCTGACATTTATGTGAGAGTTTATTTCTGAGTAATTAGCACACTACATCTCCTTAATGCTCAGTAAATGCTGACATTACCACTGAATATAATAAAAGAAAATGTGGGTGGGAGGTACCGAATGGCATGAAGGGGGAGAGTTCACAAATGTACAAAAAGGACCAGAGACTTTAAAGTTCACCAATGACTTTCTGTGTTGAAAAGGACAGTTTTATGTGTCCACCTAGCTGTAATGACACTATAAGACATGATTGGAATGGATGCGTTTTGAAAAGCTGAGTTATTTGACCAGGCTTCAACTACATGGTCAGAGTGGTTTTGATGCTGTGGAGTCCACAGTCTGACTTAATGGCTCACATTTTCATGTACGGATTGAGCTGTATGTTTTTCTGATGTATAAAACTATATAGATGCTATGTCTTACATCATTTTCTTATTTAGCTATGTGCTATGCCTTCGATTTGAAATGACACTAATATAATTTTCATACACAAGTTCCTATATTTTAATAAGGAACTTCTTAGGTAATGAAGAGATCATAGAAGTTTCATATTCTGTAATATCTTTTAATATATAATAAAGGAACTATTTACTGAACTTCAAGCTATATATTAAAAAAAAAACTGCAAACAATGAACCTCTGAAGATTTAACTGCGTAACATTCGAACATTTAATCTTAATGTGTGTAAAGCCACTAACCACAAGGCCATTGTGTTTATTATTCCACTTATGCATAATTTGTTCCAACAAATTTAAATTTATTGCAGTCCCATTATCAATGTCAAAATCATTTATTAATCCCAACTTTGTATATAAACACCTCCCATTATTCCTCTTAATTCCACCCTGGAGGTCCCTAACCTCTTCCTATAAGTGTTCACTGTCTACTGTTTGCATTTCCTTTCCTCTTCCAAGCCTCCCCAGCTGTGGTGAGTAGGCTTGCTCATAAAGCCTTTCCTTCAGAGTTACAGTCTGCCTTCACTAATCTTAGCATTATAATCTCCGTTTCCTCTTGGGCTGAGTCCTTTTAAGATGAAGTGTTTCTAGTTTGAAACATGTCAAAAACATTATGTAACTCACTGAAGACAATCATCCACCTTCCTCTTCTGCTAATACGCATGGTCGATAAAACCACTGCCATGACACAATGGATTTTAATCCATCATTAGCACAGGGCACTATAGACAATATGGAACATCAGTCTGGAACCAATTCACAGTGAAACAATTCGGAGCTACAGGACCAGTGCTGTCTTTGAGGCTGTTTCCTCTTCTCTAACAGGGTTAGATAAGAGTCAGTTCTGCTGTTCTCCAGTACAGGGGAGTAATTACGCCATCAGTAACTTTATAATTCAGTTTCAAATAACCAGAGGAATTTCCAAATATAAAGATGATAAATGCCTGAAGAAGTAGAAATACTAATTATATCATTACACATTATACTATAGATCAAATTATTGTACTATATTTCATAAATATGTATATATTACACATTTATTAAAATAAAATCCCTTTGATGTTGGTATCCATCAAAATCACATTGTTAAGCAATTTGCAATTTTTAAGAAATTGGCAACAGAATGGAAGATTAGTCACATTCTACATCTGCAAAGAAATTTAGTAATAAAAACACAGAAGGTTATGTCTGACTTTGAGAAAAGGATTTATCTGATCCTGATAAAGGGTGGGGTAGAAAAGTAAGTGCAGAGACCATATGCCTGGTGTTGGTTAATCTTTTTATTCCCATTACCTGGCTCTAGAGATTTTCCAAGGACTACATTTTCCTCTTTCTGGTTCCCTACTTCCCTGGTCCATGAAGAATTGGATCATTTTTTGTTTGTCTATTTCTAGAGAATCCTTCTCACGGTTGTGGTTACCAATTTCAGATTCTAGGGACTGCCATTCCCTAAGCAAGTTGTTCCATGTTGGATTGCTTTGGTACATAGTTTTTCAGAAGTGGTTCAGAATCTACCAAATAACTCTTTGGCATAAGAACCCTTAACACATTAGAAGGTCACACATAGGTCTTCTCTCTGCCATCTGTTCCAATAAGCAAAACTCCAGGTTCTGTCATATAATTCTCAAGCAATATGACTTTTCAAGAGATAGAGGCTTCTTCTGTATATAGTACTTTTCTGTGCACATTGCAAATGATGGTACCAAATCAGATCCAGGGTTGCAAATATAACTTAATGGACATATGTAGCGTAATGTAACATATATTACTACTTATGCTGCTATAGGAGCTTCTAACTTCTCAAGTAGATACATACATGATTGAATCCATAGATTGGGGATCAGACTGTGTTTTGCTTGTGTTCTGGGAACCTGAATGAGGTTGTATACAGGAGTAAAGGACTAATGAGCTTGTGAAGAGAATTTTCAGATACTAAGACACAGGATGTGGTAAGATTGTCGTTTACTTCCCTCATCAAGGTCTAAAGTAAGAGACAGAGTAAACAAAAAGAAGAGCAGAGGAAAAATATACATTTGACAATGGAATGAGTGTGAAAACGAATGAAGGAGTATGGTTTTATTTCCTTCATTTTTTGCTTTGAAGAAACATGCATTCCTCAGTGGGATAGGCATTCATTTGTTAAGATGACCACTATGGTCTTAAATAAGTAGCTTTTCTTTAGACATTTTTCTTGGATTAATAATTGCATTATTAAACTAACATTTTAAATTTCTAAGACAACTAGAAAAATCTATGTAGCTGTATGATTTCTACATGCACTTGTGCTTTTAATTTATTTGTTCAGTTTAATAATACAAAAAGCAATGAATAAACATTGAAAATGGTGTAAAAAGGTTGTCCAAATGTATTGTATAAAATATATAAATCTTAGATATATGTAACCAAGCCCTTTTGTGAAAAGGACACTGTAAATCCAAGTTCAAAATCTCAACAAATATACAATTTTATCTTTTTTCCTTTCAGACATAGTAAAGACTTTGTTAGGTAGTATCCATCTCTGTAAGCAGCATGCTAAAAGTGTGAAAATTTAATGTGGAACCTCACTGGTTCTATTTCAAATACCAATTATAACTGTATAAAAGCTCGTTAAGATCTATAGATGTTGAGTTTTGCTAATTTTTGTGTGTGTGGTGTTTTATTCATTTGCAAGCTTTCAGTAATAAAGTTTATTTATAAAAATAACTATAAGCAGTAAATTCAGCTTGTGTTTCTTGTGAATAACCACAAGAAATCAATATAGACTGCAGTCATGTGTCCTACAATGGAACTTAGGTCAGCAGTAGACTAAGTGGGCAACAGTAGTTTCACTAAACTATAAAAAGAAGCTGAAAAATTCCTCTTAACTAATAATGCCACAACTGTTTTGCTCATACCATAACCCATGCTTGTGGTATACAGACTTGAATAGACATTTTTCCTTGCATCCATATAAAAGTATGACACATGTAACTATATAGAATATATGATCTTTGATACTATTAATGATACTCTATTATTGGATTCCTTGTAATACTATATATTTAATCATTATTTTAGGGAATACTTTTGTACTTATAAAATAATGTTAACCTATGTCAAGCAGGTTCTTTAGAAGGAATGCTAGAGGAAGGTCATGTCAACATGAAAGGGGTCAGTATGGGAAGTCTCAGGATGTTGCTGGGCAATATCTGCAGTACCTGGATCTTCACTGTCCCTTCATGGCTTACAGTGGAACAAAAAATGTGCTAGAAAGAATGAAACCAATAATCTTGAGCACCTGTAGGCCTAGGCTAATGTGAATCGCTGTCTTTATTTTTAACAACCCTGAAATCTTAAAAAATGAAAATAAGTTTATAAAATTAAAAGTAGAAAATAGTTTATATAGTAAGAATATAAGCAAAAGCCGGGCGGTGGTGGCGCACGCCTTTAATCCCAGCACTTGGGAGGCAGAAGCAGGAGGATTTCTGAGTTCGAGGCCAGCCTGGTCTACAAAGTGAGTTCCAGGACAGCCAGGGCTACAAAGAGAAACCCTGTCTCGAAAAACCAAAAAAAAAAATATATAAGCAAAGGTACACTTTTGTACAATTATCAAACTTGTTACTATATATACTGTGTTATAAATTTTTAAAGAACTTGAAGAAGAGGAAGAGGAGGAAGATCTTTTATAGGATAAAAATGTTACAACAAACAAGAGTTACTTGATTATTGAAAAAGTTTTTTTTATTTTTTTATTAGATATATTCTTTATTTACATTTCAAATGTTGTCCCCTTTCTTGGTCCCCTCTCCCAAAAATTCCCTAACCCATCCTCCCTCCCCCTGCTCACCAATGCATCCACTCCCTCTTCCCTGTCCTGGCATTCCCCTATACTGGGGCATCTAGCCTTCTCAGGACCAAGGGCCTCTCTCCCTTTGATGTCCAACAAGACCATCCTCTGTTGCATATGCATTTGGAGCCATGAGTCCTTCCATGTGTATTCTTTGGTTGGCGGTTTAGTTCCTGGGAGCTCTGGGGGTACTGGGTGGTTCAAATTGTTGTTCCTTCTATGGCACTGCAAACCCCTTCAGCTCTTTGGGTTCTTTCTCTAGCTCCTTCATTGGAGACCCTGTGCTCACTTCAGTGATTGGCTGAGAATGTCCCCCTCTGTACTTGTCATGCACTGGCAGAGCCTCTCAGGAGACAGTTATATCAGGCTCCTGTCAGCAAGCACTTGTTGGCATCCACAAGAGTGTCTGGATTCTGTAACTGTATATGGGATGGATCTCTAAGAGGGGCAGTCTCTGGATGGTCTTTCCCTCAGTCTCTGCTAATGAAGTTTGTCCAGTGTAGGTACCTAGTGTTTATAAAGTCTATTGTAGTGGAAAATAAGGTCCTAACCTTTCCAATTTATCCCCCGCCCCCAGTCAAAGTAGCCATCAAGCAGGCAAGCTTCATTCATGTAAGTGCATTATAGATATACTTATTTTTATATCATATTTTATACTACTTTCCCATGCCCAGATAATTTTTATGCACATAGATGCTTACCATTGTATTCATTGTAATTATAATTATCTACAGTGTCAAGGACAGTGATCTAATGTACAGGCTACATCCTAGAAAACAGGTGAGACCATATAACCTAGGAATCCAGTAGGTTCAGTTGAACCGTGTACTTCATTCAACCCTGTTAAAACAATGAGAAGCTCTCTTAATGAGACCTTTCTCAGTCAGTAGTATTCCCTTCACTAATCTATTATATGTATATATATTACATATGTAATCTATCTATAGATATAGATATAGAGATATAGAGAGAAATAGATATAGATAGATAGATAGATAGATGATAGACAGAGATAGAATAATACTCAATATACCACTATTAAAATTAGACATAAGCTCCTCACAAATAGTAGTAGCTAATGTTTTAAAGTATGTCTTCAAATTTTACATTAGATAGAATTTTACTATGGATTCCAGAATCAGGATTTCAGAGTTCATGCTTTACGTAAATGAGAAATAAAGTGATTGATAAACATTTATATAAACAATGTGAAAGGACACAGCCAATAGCAAATCTGACATATTCCTTTAACTTAAAGGACAATGTCTTCACTTAATTTATCATTCCCTAACAATTTTCATCCTAATGCCATGGCTCAGTCCTTTGGGGGAAGGGGATTAGAGGACAGGACTGAAGCCCTGAGGGCCAGCAGGAAGAATGGAAACAGGCAAACTCCAGGAGGTAGGAGGTGAGGACCATCTAGAATGTATCAGAGACCTGGGAGGTGAGAGACTTCAGGACTCAAAGGGAGGAACCTTAGATGAAATGCCCTACGGAGGGAGAGGGAACTTGTAGAGCCCACCTCCAGTAGAAAGACAGGGCATCAGGTGAAGGATGGGGTTGCCATCCCACAGTCAAAACTCTGACCCATAATCGTTCCTGTCTGAAAGAACTGCAGGGATAAAAATGGAGAGGAGCCTGAGGAAAAGAAGGTCAAGTGACAGACCCAAATTGGGATCCAGCTCAAGGGGAGGCCCCGGGGCCTGACACTATTACTGATGCTATGGTGTGCTTACAGACAGGAGCCTAGCATGATTGCTCTCCAAAAGGTCCAACAAGCAGTTGAAAGAGTCAGATGCAGATACTTAGATCCAAACAATCAACAGAAGCTGCTGACCCCTGTGGTTGAATTAGGGAAAAGGTGGAAGAAGCTGAGGAGGAGGACAACCCTGTAGGAAGGCCAGCAGTCTCGACTAGTCTGGACCTCCGAGATTGCTCAGACACTGAGTCACCAACTAGGCAGCATACACCAGCTGATATGAAGCCCCCAACACATATGCAGCAGAATATTGGAAGATTGCTGGGTCTTGACTCAGTGATAGAAGATGCACCAAACCCTCAAGAAACCTGAGGTTCCAGGGAATGGGGAGTTTTGATGGGATGGACATGAAGTGTGGGAACATCCTCTTGGAGACTGGGAGAGTAGGTATGGGGTGTAGAACAGTCAGAGGGTGGGCTGGGAGGCAGATAAAGACTAGACTGTAAAAATAAATTAAAAAAGAAAAGAAAAAAAAGGAATCCCTGAAATAACCCTCTTTATCATCCTTGTTCTTGGTTTACTTTCTAGAAGTCTGGCAAGTTTCAACATTAGACTCAGATATAATAAACTGTTTTTAATGAGTGTCTGTTGCATGAAGGTCTGCAATGAATAATCAGACAAATGTTTTGAGATGTGTTACAAAGTTTTAGAAAACTTAGAGGACAGACAAAGCAAACAAATGACTGAATTATGTGAACTCTGTATTTTTCTAGAGAAACTATTACACAACATTTAAAGAAGGTGTCTTAAAATATTTCTTTGAGAGATGTTCAAGGTGTGGAATATGGAACTGAAGTGTTTAATTCATGTAATACTCTTTGGGATAAATAAAATAAGTCTCATATGAGATACTATTTCATTTTCTAATAAATTCAAAGCAGTTTTCCATTAACTTGTGTAGAAGCAACAGGACAATGTTGGTGGAGTATGAGATTTTGTCATGTCAATGAAGATAGACTTCCATAGTTTTGATTTATGCCCCAAAGTTTATGAACACAGTCCCTAACAGGCCAGTGCTTATTATTGGTATCTGAAATTAGTTCTCTGGTATATTTGAATATGTATTTTATTTTTAAAACGAAATTAATGTATTATTTTTATATATTGCTAAGTTGTGCTCATTACTCGGATCACCTCTGTATTAAATGGTAAGGCAGTGTAAGCATGTCTCCTAGTGTGTTTCTATACGACTCCAAATTTAGCTTATTCTCATAACTATACCAATATTTCAGAACCATGTCACAATAGCATAAGAGTGGACCTGACCATTCATTTATGGCAAATGGGTCATTGTGTGTCTTTTGATGATTGGTTGAGTCTCATCTCAACTCAGTGCATAGTTTCTTGGGCATACCTCTCCTACGTTCTCAGCGTTAGAAAGCCTGTACTACCAGTGGATGCATTGTTCTTCAAAACAGAAGAACAGAGGGATAATCTCATATGAAAATTTTTTTTCTAGTAAGACTGAAAGTTTAACTGACTCATTAAATTAATCTCAAAATTTGGAGAGTATGACTATGTATGCCTCTTGGTGCCATGCCCCTTTGCAATGTAGAAGAACTTCTTTAGAAACTTCCAAATGGACATGTCCATTTTTAAAACTTAAAATTGCCAACTACTGATCACCACTTGTTTTCCACTTATTTTAACGAGATTTTCTGTACCTGTGGCAGACATTCCCTGAAAGAGACACGTCTTCAATGAGAGGCCTGTCTGTATAAACATCCTGTAGACAGAGACAGAATAGGCAGTTTACTCACTAAGGAATGTACTGAAAAATTACTTACTTGACTAGACTTCACACATGGTAAATCTAAAGAGATTTTGCACACATAATCTGTAGTTAACTTTGTGCCAATCACAAGCTGGATTAACCTTGACAGGTTTGGCATAATCAAAAGTCCTTACTAGATCAGCCCCCAAGCCAATAATGATACTTTCCATCAGTGTTTTAAAGAATCAAAATGTCATCCATTGAAATGCTCTATGAGAAGGCAACATGGCCAAAAACACAGGCAGTCCCAAAGGTTCACCATTAACAGAAAACTGGCTATGACATCACTCCTAAATTCTACCCACTACCACATGGACCTGGAAGAATACAGTCAAGCACAGGCTGGACATATCTTGACTGTAGCCTTAGAAGTTCCTCAGAATGGGGACTGTAACTAATTATTTTCTATACTTCAGAATCATGGAAACTACAAAATAATGTATTCTGTTGTGTTCATTCATTATCAAGTACTAGGAAAATGAATATTCTGTCCTTATTTCACATTCTGAGATATATCTATGATTCCATATTGGACATAAAATGTAAATAGAGCAAAATGAACAACATAGATCAGGTAGTACACCTATCAGTGTGCATGCCCACATACATACACATGTGTATACCCACACACACACACAACACACACACACAACACACATATACAACACATACACAAATACATACTCACATATGCATGACAAAAACAATCACACAAACTCACATACACACACAACACATACAAACACACACACACTTACATACACACACAGCACATACAAACATACACATATACACATACAACACACACAAAACACACACTCACATAAACACTCTCATACACACTCCTATACACACAGTACACACAAATACATACTCACATACATACACAACACACACACACACAAACACATACACTAAACATTAAATAATCTGCAGTTTGTTATCAAGATTTGCAACTTAAAAAAATGGAGCAAAAATGTTATCACATGAGTTATTGGAAGTTATTTGCTTGTTTAGTTTAGTTTTCTTGTTTGTCTTTGGCTTTATGGAATTTTTAATATATGAAAATCCTAGAGTGATTACTGGCCGATAGGACTTCATTTCCTTAACATCTGAGTGTCAACATGCTGACTTGTCCTCCTGCTTCTACTGATACAATTCTTAAAAGCACAAGTTCAAACGGGAAAGGGGAAGTGATTTGGAATGTAAATTAAAAAAATAAAATAAAATAAAATTAAAAAACAAAAAAAAAGAAATAAAAAAAAAAAGCACAAGTTCATTTAAACTTGGTCAGGAGGAGACTGGAAATTTCATTTAATTCTTTGGTGCTTTTGACTGGGCATCCTAGGAAGCTAATGCAGAGTTCTAAAGTAGGTACACTTCATACTGAGAGACTAAGTTGTAGATACTAGATACATATTACAGTGAATATAAATTCATGGAAAAGTTGGAAAATAAAATTACCTCTGGCACAATGAGTTATCTTTTTTCAAAAAAGAAAGTAATCATGTGGGTATGTTTTGTGAAAATGGTGTTTATCATTCAACAAGCTAAGACTGAGACTGGTGCAGGGGAGGGGGGGGCATTGGTAATGCCAGGACTCTTCTTGGATATCCAGAGGTTTAGTCACTCATGCTATAAGTTATCTCCAGGGTAGCATCAGTTTGGCTATCTTTGGAGATGTGTTGATTAATATTATGACAAAATAACATATTGAAGAAACAGATCACAGATAATTCTTTTTTAAAAAATGTTTATTTATTTATTTATTCAATTTATTCACTTTATACCTCACTGTTAACTGCCCTGCTACTCATCAACACCTCCCACAATCCTTTCCTCACCCCCTCTTTTTCTTCTCTGAATGTGTGGAAGTTCCCCTGAGTATCCTTCCCACTCTGGCACTTCAAGTCTCTGTGAGGCTAGGCGCTTCCTCTTCCACTGAGGCCAGACAAGGCAGCCCAGCTAGAAGAACATATCCAATGTGCCACACATTATTCTAAATCTGTTTAATTAAATTGTGGAAAACATGGAGTTTTATGTTCTAAATTTCTATTAAAATTGTGTACGGTCCTATCTCTTAAACAGTCTGATGTTACATCTCCTATTCCATTTTCCTTTGGTGATAATGTAACTTTAGATCATTCAATATGGAACATCCTGTCTTCCTTTGCTTTCTCAGTTTATTTCTCTTTATCTGATGGCAGGGTGATGTTGGGATTAAAGCTACGGTTGCCTCACTCTGACTACCTTGTTTCATAGTTTTGCTTTGTTATTGATGATCATTAGAAGTAGAACTCTAATTGCTCTAGCTAGAACTTCAAGTACAATATTGAAAAGATATGGAGATAGAGGGCAACCTTGTCTAGTCCCTGATTTTAGTGGGATTGCTTCAAGTTTCTCTCCATTTAGATTGATGTTGGCTACCAGTTTGCTGTAAATTGCTTTTACTATGTTTAGATATGGGCCTCGAATTCCTGATCTTTCCAAGACCTTTAACATGAAAGGATGCTGAATTTTGTCAAATGCTTTCTCAGCATCTAATGAAATGACCATGTGGTTTTTTTCTTTGAGATTGTTTATGTAGTGGATTACATTGATGGACTTCATTATATTGAACCATCCCTGAATCCCTGGGATGAAGCCTACTTGATTGTGGTGAATGATCATTTTGATGTGTCCTTGGATTCGGTTGGCAAGAATTTTATTGAGTATTTTTGCATCGATATTCATAAAAGAGATTGGCCTGAGATTCTCTTTTTTTGTCGGATCTTTGTGTGATTTTGGTATTAGTGTAATTGTGGCTTCATAGAATGAGTTGGGTAGTGTTCCTTCTGTTTCTATTTTGTGGAATAGTTTGAAGAGTGTTGGTATTAGGTCTTCTTTGAAGGTCTGATAGAATTCTGCACTAAAACCATCTGGACCTGTGCTTTTCTTGGTTGGAAGACTTCCAACGACGACTTCTATTTCTTCAGGGGTTATAGGATGGTTTAGATGGTCTATTTGATCCTGATGTAATTTTGGTATTTGGTATCTGTCTAGGAAATTGTCCATTTTCTCCAGATTTTCTAGTTGTGTTGACTACAGGCTTTTGTAGTAGGCTATGATGATTTTTTGAATTTCCTCAGTTTCTGTTGTTATCTCTCCCTTTTCATTTCTGATTTTGTTAATTTGGATACTGTCTCTGTGCCCTCTGGCTAGTCTGGCTAAGGGCTTATCTATCTTGTTGATTTTCTCAAAGAACCAACTCCTAGTTTTGTTGATTCTTTGTATGGTTTTATTTGTTTCTACTTGATTGGTTTCAACCCTGAGTTTGATGATTTCCTGCCTTCTACTCCTCTTGGGTGTATTTGCTTCTTTTTGTTCCAGGGCTTTCAGGTATGCCATTAAGCTGCTAGTGTATGCTGTCTCCTGTTTCTTTTTGGTGGCACTCTGGGCTATGAATTTTCCTCTTAGCACCGCTTTCATTGTGTCCCATAAATTAGGGTATGTTGTGCCTTCATTTTCATTAAATTTTAAAAAGTCTTTGATTTCTTTCTTTATTTCCTCCTTGACCAAGTTATCATTGAGTAGAGAATTGTTTAGTCTCCATGTATATGTGGGCTTTCTGTTGTTTTTGTTGCCATTGAAGACCACCCTTATTCCATAGTGATCTGATAGGAGGCATGGGATTAGTTCTATCTTCTTATATCTGTTGAGGTATGATTTGTGACCAATTATATGGTCGATTTTGGAGAAGGTAACATGAGGTGCTTTGAAGAAGGTGTATTCTTTTGCTCTAGGATGAAATGTTCTATATATATATCTGTTAGTTTCATTTGTTCCAAGGCTTCAATTAGATTCACTGTGTCCCTGATTAGTTTCTGCTTTCCTGAACGATCCATTTCAGAGAGTGGGGTGTTGAAGTCACCCACTATTACTGTGTGAAGTACGATGTCTGCTTTGAGTTTTAGTAAAGTTTCTTTTACGAATGAGGGTGCCCTTGCATTTGGAGCATAGATATTCAGAATTGAGAGTTCTTCTTGGTGAATTATTCCTTTGATCAGTATGTAGTGTCCTTCTGTGTCTTTTTTGATGACTTTAGGTTGAAAGTCAATTTTATCTGATATTAGGATGGCTACTCAGGCTCGTTTCCTGGGACCATTTGCTTGTAAAATTGTTTTCCAGCCTTTTACTCTGAGGAGGTGTTTTTCTTTGACACTGAGGTGCATTTCCTGCATGCAGCAAAATGCTGGGTCCTGTTTTTATATCCAGTCTGTAAGTCTATGTCTTTTTATTGGGGAATTGAGGCCATTGATATTAAGAGAGATTAAGGAATAGTGATTATTGCCACCTGCTATTCTTGACACTATCTTTATGTTTGAGTGGTTATCTACTTTTGGGTTTGATGCAAGAAGGTTATTATCTCGTTTTTTCCAGGGTGTTGTTTCTCTCCTTGTAGAGCAATTAGACAACAAAAGGAGTTCAAAGGGATACAAATTGGAAAGGAAGAAGTCAAACTATCACTATTTGCAGACAATATGGTAGTATACTTAAGCGACCCAAAGAACTCCACCAGAGAACTCCTAGAGCTGATAAACAACTTCAGCAAAGTGGCCGGATATAAAATCAACTCAAGAAAGTCAGTAGCCTTCCTATACTCAAAGGATAAACAGGCTGAGAAAGAAGTAAGAGAAATGATACCCTTCACGATAGCCATAAACAATATAAAGTATCTTGGTGTGACTCTAACCAAACAAGTGAAAGATCTGTATGACAAGAACTTCAAGTCTCTGAAGAAAGAAATTGAAGAAGACCTCAGAAGATGGAAAAATCTGCCATGCTCATGGATTGGCAGGATTAATATAGTAAAAATGACCATCTTGCCAAAAGCAATATACAGATTCAATGCAATCCCCATCAAAATCCCAACTCAATTCTTCCTAGAGTTAGAAAGAGCAATTCAAAAACTCATCTGGAATAACAGAAAACCCAGGATAGCTAAAACTATTCTCAAGAGTAAAAGAACTTCTGGGGGAATCAATATCCAGGACCTCAAGCTGTACTACAGAGCAAAAGTGTTAAAAACTGCATGGTATTGGTACAGTGACAGAATGGAACAGAATTGAAGACCCAGAAATGAATTCACACTCCTATGGTCACTTGATCTTTGACAAAGGAGCTAAAACCATCCAGTGGAAAAAAGATAGCCTTTTCAACAAATGGTGCTGGTTCAACTGGAGGTCAACATGCAGAAGAATGCAAATTGATCCATTCTTATCTCCTTGCACTAAGCTCAATTCCAAGTGGATCAAGGACCTCCTCATAAAACCAGACACACTGAAACTAATAAAAGGAAATTAGGGAAGAACCTTGAACATATGAGCACAAGGGAGAATTTCCTGAATAGAACTCCAATAGCATATGCTCTAAGATCAAGAATTGACAAATGGGACCTCATTAAATTACAAAGTTTCTGCAAGGCAAAAGACACTGTCAAAAAGACAAAGTGGCAACCACCTAACTGGGAAATGATCTTTACCAACCCTACATCCGACAGAGGGCTAATATCAAATATATACAAAGAACTCAAGAAGTTAAACTCCAGAGAGCCAAGTAACCCTATTAAAAATGGGGTACAGAGCTAAACAAATAGTTTTCACCTGAAGAATATCTCATGGCTGAGAAGCACCTAAAGAGATGTTCATCATCCTTAGTCATTAGGGAAATGCAAATCAAAACAACCCTGAGATTCCATCTCACACCAGTCAGAATGGCTAAGATCCAAAACACAGGAGACAGCAGTTGTTGGCGAGGATGTGGAGAAAGAGGAACACTTCTCCACTGCTGGTGGGATTGCAAGCTGGTACAACCACTCTGGAAAGCATTCTGGCGTTTCCTCAGAGAACTGGGCATGACACTCCCGGAGGATCCGGCTATACCACTCCTGGGCATATACCCAGAGACTTTACCTGCATGCAATAAGGACACATGCTCCACTATGTTGATAGCAGCCTTATTTATAATAGCCAGAAGCTGGAAAGAACTCAGATGTCCCTCAACGGAGGAATGTTATTCAGAAGATGTGGTATATTTACACAATGGAATACTACTCTGCAATTAAAAACAATGAATTCATGAAATTCCTAGGCAAATGGTCAGAACTAGAAAATATCATCCTTAGTGAGGTAACCCAATCACAAAAGAACACACATGGTATGCAATCACTGATAAGGGGATATTAACCCAGAATCTCAGAATACCCTAGGCACAATTCGCATATCAATAGATTTCCAAGAAGATGGAAGGAGAGACCCCTGGTCCTGGAAAGACTGGATGTAGGGGAATGCCAGGACAGAGAAGCGAGTGGGGGTTGAATGGGGAAAAGAGGGAGCGAAGGGGGCTTATGGGACTTTCGGGGAGGGAGGAAACGGGAAAGGGGAAATGGTTTTGAATGTAAATAAAAAAAAACTTAGAAAATAAAAAAAAAAGACTCTGAAGTTCCTTAATACACACACACACACACACACACACACAAAGAATTGTAAAAGTGCAAAGATAAATCATCCTCTTAATTCGTACAACAAAGTTGGCCCTCTTAGAGGGCGAACTATCTAACAGGAAACACCACCTCTGGTAGGAGCATCCACTTCTTAAAGTTAATTTTCACCTCAGGCAATGAAGATCATGATATAGAACCAGAATTGAGATAAGGACCACAGAGATAAAATCTTGACCCGAGTATCCACACCGATAAATATATACATTCCTAATATGCATATAATATACAATATAATACATATACAATATAAGTTTTGAAAAAAAACTTAGAAAATAAATTAAAAAAAGGGAAAAAATAATAAAGGAGCTCTCAGTGGAAAAAAAAAAAGTAAGTAGAACTCTATTTGTTTTCCAGGACTTTCTGACCTGTAAGTTGGGTATACAAAGTCCTAAGAAATACTTATATGATAAAATATTGTGAGATAACACTGGGCACACAGTCTAATCCTCAGATACAACTATTTTTGTTTTTATTCTCTCCATAAATTTTCACATAGGTCAATTCATGCAGCTTTGATTTTTACTGTAACACAACTTTTTCTGCAACTAGCAACACAAAATTCCTTCTAAAACTTAATGTGTTAGTTTTAAAGGGAATCTGTTTGGTGTCTGCAGACAAATGTTTCTACTTTAGTGTTTGTTAGGTTTAAAGAGGAATGTGGTAATATGCTATCTATGATATCACTAAACAAACATAATTAACATTCAGAAAAAATTTGAGGACATATTAAATGGAAGCATATTGCTATGGATTTAATAGCTCAAACTATACCTGCTATTTTTTCTCCAGCTGAAAAAGAGCTCCTATTGATAATCTCACAGAAACACTAGTTTTAGATACTCCTTAATAAGTCTCTAAGACCTAAAACATTTCTCAAGGAAATTACTTTAAATGAAAAGGCTGTGGCAGTGGAAAAATGTCTGCATATTAAAGCCAAAACACACTTCCGTGACTTTGGACTTGAGAGGCTGAGATTCCAGCAGGATTAACCAATTGGAGTTCTAAACTTGCTTGAAAGTCCTGAGCCAAGTTCAAGTATTCACTTTATAAGCAGTGCCCTAGAATTAGACACGGAGTAATCTGTCAGTCAGCTTCAATTGACAAATCACTCCTTATTGTGACTATGACACCTAACAGATTATGGCGCTGTGCCTTTGGCAGGTGAATGGAGTTCCCATGAAGTAGACTTCATGTGTTAGCATAGTAGAAACTTAACAAGCCTGGCCAGAGAATGTTCACTATGATTCAATCTGCTAATTTTGAACATTAGCTCAAATTTGCCATTAAACTAAGCAAAGATACAGTTACTCAATTACTAAAATATCCAGTTTTATGTTTCCAGAAATAAAAAAGGGAAAAAGGTGATTCTTGAGCTTTGAGTCAACTGTTTTTCAATAGTGCAAGAAGGTGAGTCATGTCTTGGATGTATTGATTTCAGTTACATCATTTGGTCTGTGGAGAAAATGTGATGACATCAAACAGAAGCATGATAATCTTCACAGAAAGATGAGTATGTACATGCCTCCCTTCCTCCATCCCTCCCTCTCTTCCTCCCTCTCTCTCTATCTTTTTATCTTCTCTGCATTTATTATTATAATAAACCTAAATCTGAACATACCACAAAGTAGTAAAGGAAGACATGTTGAGAAAGGGCTCACAGATTCAAGCCACATAGCTACAGGTCAAAGTATGCCTGAGAACTGAGCAGTGGACTGACAGAGTCTTGATGAGTGAGAAACCTGAGATGGGGGTAGGTGATCCTCCACCGTTTACTTGAATTCATAACCTTAGGATTCGTAAAGGTGACATGGATTTGGTACAATTTCTTTTTATTTATTAGTCGTGTGCCCATGTGCTTGGAGAAGAACATATTCCAACACATGTGTGAAGGTTAAGAAACACATAGAGGGAAATCAATTCTCTTCTTCAACCGTAAGAGCCCCAGGAGCCAGTATATAGTCAGACTTGCTGGCACACTCCTTTATCTGCTGAGTCATCTTGCCATCCTCGGGGTTGGGTCTTAGATGTACTGATGTCTAGAATCTTACTTGAGACACAAACTCTCATTTCTCACCTTTGCTCTGAGAAATTTCCTCTGAGCAGTTATTCCTGCTTAAAATTTAAAAGCATCTGGCATTAGCACAATTCGTTATTTTCCATTTGGTCACACCTAGTCTGCCTTCAGTATTCTCAACAGTATTCAGTAGTGTCACAGTGTACTTGATGGCACAAACCAAATTCTTTTTTGTGCCTTCTTACATACAAAAAGTAAAGATCTGGGGCTGGAAAGATGTTGTAGCAGCTAAGGGAACATACTGCTATAGCAGAGGGAGGGCTTGAGTTCAGTACCCACATTGGGTAGCTCACAACTTCCTGTAATTCCAGCTCCAGGGTGTCTAGTGTATTTGACTTCCTCAGGCAAGTGCTCTCCTGAGCACATACCTGGACAGAGATGACAATGCACACATTTAAAAGTAGTAATAAAAAGTAAAGACTGAAGGTTTTATTGTATAGGAATGACTTTTACTTAATACATGGTATTACTACCACAGGCCACATTGTATCGGAAGGCCTGTTTTAGTTTCATCAGAGTAAAAGTTAAATTTTTGTACCCTACAGAGTAAGGTCCTATGGAGTACAGCTTCCAGTGTCTCTAGTCTCATCCACATCTCTCTGTCTTTCAGTTCCTGTATGCTCTGAGCTGGTTCTAATTCATATCAAGGCTACAGGTTTCTTCTGGCCAGAAATGATCCTGGAAAAGTATTTCCAAGGAAAGTTAACTTTAATGTGACATAAAAAGCAAGACAAGTAAAATTATTAGTGCAACAGTTAACTTTAAAAAAAAATCTTTATAATTCCGTTGAGAGTTTATTGACAAACACAAATTTGCTGATAATTTTTATGTTTCTTTTATAACAGTAAATATCATTTTGGACTGCCATCCATACCAAATCTGTTATGTTATGGATACTCCCCAACCCTAATCCTCTCCCGTCTTCCTCAATCTCCTACCATTACCAGCCACTCCTCTTCCTTATAAACATCTTCACTTCATCCTTTTTAATTGTCTTGGTTTGGTTTAGTGTTGCACAGAGTTTAACCAAGGCTATCTTATGTGATTCTGAGTGTGGAATGAACCATGAGTGCCTGGAGGGCTAACCAGTGTATATATATCAAGATTCCATGTTTCTCCTTTTTCCCAGAATCCATTTGTTGTCTATAGATTAACAGTAAGTGACATGACCCTGTGAGTTGCTTCCTCTTTCATAGCTGACCACTAGAAATGTACAACCTGTGGACCAGTGCCAGTATGCATAGGTACCGTGTTCTTGTCCTGTCTAGAGGATGGTATTTAATTATCTCTATCTTCTGACACTTCCTTTTTCCCTCCCTAAGTTATAACCGTGTGTTGTAAACACCATGTCAAGGGCTGTGCTTTTAACTGTCCTTTCCTCTTACCACCTTGTAAACTTCCTCATATTATAAGTCATAACTCTTTTTTAAAGAGTATAGATGGAGTTTTGTCTTGGTCATCATATTGTAGATAACATTATCTTCTAGATTTTTTTCTTTTGGTATGAAGCAAATGTAAATATTTGAAAGTAAGAATAACATGCTAAGAAATTGGAAGTGTTCTATGATAAAGATCATGAGCGGTTTCTAGTTTGATGTTTCTAATGAGTCTAGATGACAGGAGTGTAGTCAGGATGATACTTCCATACAAGTCATGGCAGTAGAATGACTCCAGATGACTATACCTGAGTTTTGTCTGTGTTATTACTTTTTTATTTAGAGTATAGTTTTGGACTGCAGTTTCTTCAAATGTAAGTGGGAATAATAATGTGTTTTTCCTTATAAAAATGTTATATTAGTAAATATAAGTATCCTTAGACAAAGACATATTGGTTAAAAATGTTAAGAAAAAGTACCTAGGCCCTGTACCTAGGAATTTTATTCACTAGATCCAAAATGAGAACCCAGGTACTATATTTCAAAGAACTTTCATGTGCTGTTGATGCTGCCAATCAATATCTCACTTTGAGAACCCCTGAGTTGGAACATACACTGTGGTAATAAATATTCCTAAACTTTAGTGAGTTGTCAAACAGATGAATGTGTATATCCAGTAAAACACCGTGATCTCTAGAAGGATACCCTTGGATGCCAGAGGTTCTAGCATCCTTCCATGGTCATCACAGAGGAGGAAAAGAAGAGGAGGAATCATGAGCTGGCCCTTAGAATTTCTCATTGGAAGTGTTCACTTAACACTGGCTATTATTAGTAAAGTTTTATGTAATTTCTGTTTCTGATAACAGCACTGGATAGGGATAGGCAGCTTTTCGGGGGTGGGGGCACACTGTGTTCTGACACTTCCTCAAGTGTGGAAGAGAAAGACTGGCAAGGAAAGAAGAATGTTCTTCTCATTGCCATGCTCTTGTGAAATAAAATGCATTTTTTGTTTTCCCCATGGCATCCTTGAGTGACTTCAAACGTTTTTCTTTATACCACGGATTCTGTTTTTGGATCCTTCCCAGTCTCCATTTCTGGATTCTATTTCTGAACTCACCCTTGCCTTCTGCGTCAACATGAGAGCTAAGAATGATTTTTCGGGGGATTATTTTAAGTGTTTGCCCTTATTATTTTCCATAATATGAAAAGCAAAGCCCTCTGGTGCTAATTGACAGGTGTCCTCTCTCAATTGTTTGAGTTTTCTCTTGTTCTGAGCCCCCTCTTTGCCCTATGTATGCACTTCATCTGTGATAGCCCTGGGTTCACATTCCATACTCCCATCTTTGCATAGATAATTTCTGGGAAAAGGTTTGTCCAGGGATGATAAAAAATGCCGGAAGCTGCATTCACCTCAAAGGTACTGAGAAATACAAGATACTGTAATGTGAGTGCATTTGACTCTACAAAAGTATATCACAACAGAGGAATTATTTTTTTCTACTTTGGCTTCATACAGCTATTATTTCTTTGATGATCTCTTTGTATTTAGAAATTTATAGTGATAACATCAGCCAATTTTCCCTGAGTCTTCGTACCTTGTTTTAAATCTCTTTTAGAGAAACAGGAAATTAGAGCTAGAAGATCCTGGCTTTGGGGCCAGGTAAATATCCAGCCAAGTCTCTGCTCTATTTCTAAACTACCTGTGGGTCTTACTTAGAGGACACTTGATCTCTAAGGCTTAATTCTTATCTATAAAGTAAGAACAATGGCACAAAACCCCTCCATTTTAGGTAAAAAAAAAAATGTACATCCATCAAGAGCCTGGTAGAAATCCAAAAAGGAGGTGGTAAGACTGGCGAGAGCCGACACAGCTGTAATTAATTAATGAGACATGTGGGGCAGCTCTTTAGAGATTTTTTTTTTCCAGATCATTTGTGCTGCCAAAAAGATGAACTCTCAGTCTCCAGGGACTAGGATTAGAAGTATGAAGGGCTTGAAGTGATCTTTCTTTCTTAGCAGGATAATTTTTCATATCTGTTCAAGTGGTCAAGTTGATTGGCCTCATACTTTCAGATTCTCTTCCATATTTGAGTCTTTGCTTTTCTGTGTATGTATGTATGTATGCATATATATTGCGTGGTGGATACTTTAACACATTATTAAGCATAGTTATGACTATGCAGAATGTGAAAGACTTTGTTTTTGTTGATAGGGAAGTTCTACGATTAGAAAGAGCTATTCCAGAAACAACACTAGGAAAGAATGCGTAAATACATTTTACAGTAACAGACTGTGGCTGTCGCTGAGCATCTGTAGTGTGAGAAAGGGATTTTTCTCATCCTCGAAAAATGTATTATATATATATGGACACTGCAATGGGCAGTGGTGTTATCTGGAAGATGGTGTCTTGGAATGCATGTTTATAAGATATAGGTGGGGTGGGGTGGTTTCCTGGCATGTTACCCGATGACTCATATCAGATGGGTCTTATCAGAAGACCCAACTAAGACAGACAGGAATAAATAACTTTCAGGTCCAGAAGCTACAATGTTAAACAACTTTCCTTTTCAAAATACATTACTTTCTCCAGCCCATTCTCCAGCAGGCTCTCAGAGTAACCTTAGAAATTGGAGTCAGTCCCTCACATGATGGATTTTCTTGATACTGTGCATTTTTTCCTATTAAGTATGGACTATGGTTTACACCTACATATTCTTTTGTCTGTTTTTATTGTCAGTCTTCTAGTAGAACAGAAGTTCCCAGGAGTCACTGTTTTATTTCCTTGCTGGTGATAATCCCCACATACATACTGGAAAAATTAATGAATACAGTGGGGCTGGTTTCTGATTATTTTGTCAGACAGATCCTCACATAGGGATTTACTTTCCAAAAGTGAGGGCTTCAACATCAACTGCTCTGAGAAAAGCACAAAATAGCAGTCCAGTGTCTTTTATTCCTCAGAGGCCACATCTTAAGAAACCTCTTAGTTTAGTAAAGTATTCCTTCCCTGTGCTCAGGTCTACATGTGCTTTGTAAAGGGAGGAATTGGCAGACCTTCCCATTCAGTCTATGTGAGTAGAAGGTAAATTTAAGAAACCTTTTTTTTTACAATTATATATATATATAATTGTATATATACATATACATGTATATGTATATATACACATTGTATATATACATATACATGTATATGTATATATACACAGTGTATATATACAATATATATATAATTGCATATGTATAGAATTGTATATATATATATATATATATATATATATATATATATACAATTGTATATATATATATATCATTGTATCCAGTAAACATAGAACCTGAAGACAAAATTACTGTGGGACAGTGTGATAGTTTTTCCTTCAATAAGATGTTTGGATCACATGGGCTTTAGAGAAAGAGAAAGACAAATAGGATAAACACATGAGAGAGAGAGAGAGAGAGAGAGAGAGAGAGAGAGAGAGAGAGAGAGAGAGAGAGAGAGAGAGAGAGAGAGAGAGAGAGAGAGAGAGAGAGAGAGAGAGAGAGAGAGAGAGAGAGAGAGAAATTGAGAATGATTAGTAAATGTCATTTGAAATTTTGTGAAATAAAAAAAAAGACCTAGATATCCCCTACTTTTTGTTCTCTGAGTGTTGGAGGAGAGTTTGCATATATGAAAGCCACCATGTCTCCTGTGCTGCAGGTGCTGCAGAGATGGCACCTAGAGTTAAGGTTGGCTCTCAACAAACCGGTTGAACTGTGTATGAGCTTCCTTCACACAGTATAAATGCATTGCTCCTAATATCGATGGTGTTGTGCCTCTCTATCACAATGTTTATCCTTAGGAACAGGTGGGCAACCATTCAAGATATCTTCTCCAAAGTCTTTGGTTTATCTGGTGATTCTTCCATTCTTCACTCCCTCAACATCTGGGTCAAAACTGTACTAAGTATCTTTGAGACATTAAGCACTTGGTTGAGGATTAACACTGTAACAAAAGGTAATTGTGTTTATTTGTCTTCTTTTAAAAAAAAAAACTTCCATTCTTTTAGCAGACAGGAGGCACCTGAGCAAACTCAAACAATGTTCTATAGGGTAGAAACTCAGAGATTGTAGCTAGCATGGAAAAACATTGATTGCTGACATGAGTCTACATGGTACCAGTTAGGTAAAAAGGTAACTGACTTTACCTAACAGCTGACTTTATCCATCCCCTTTATTTGACTCAAACCTCTGCTAGATTCTTGGCTCTGTATAAGAATGATAATTACAAAGGAGTAAGTTTATGTAATCTATCATATTCACCTTCAAGGATGGAGGCAAACAGGTCATTATAATAACTACAAAGTCTCTTTGAGTTGTAAGAATGACAACTCTTGACTGCTTCTAAGATGATAACAGTTATCTATAATAGAGGAGTAGTTTGTGTGGGAACTCCATTGATTCCCTTGAGCAACAATAATAATGAATGCAACAACATTTTATGGAAGTACCTTGGAGAATCAGACATAATGCAGTGATGGGCAGGAACACTGGTCAGTTGTGCATAGATCTTTCAATATTGCTCTCTTTGCCCCAATTCTTTTATTTAAACAAACAGTTCACATTAGTACCCCAAAGATGAAGTTGGGGGCCACTGGACAACTCTCTCTTCCTCTTCTCAAGGTATTGGAAAGATACATTTTCTTCTCCACTTTTTACCATTTCTCATTTCTATAACTGGTATATTGGCCAAGTTTAGCTTATTGGGGCTGCTAGACATAAGCATAGTCCAGATTTAGTCAGGAGATTTACAGAGGTTATGAGACGATATGATGCTTGAGTTAATTCATGTACTGGTGGGATATTTCATCAGGGGAAGTATTTATGTAGGAAGGTATAGGTCGGTTTAGTAGGAGAGAACAGCTCAGGCAAGAGAATATATATATGTGTGTGTGTGTATACATATGTATGTATTTATATGTGTGGGTATATGCATATACATATATAATTTATAAACACTACACAAGAGTTTTGAAATAGGTGGATCATATATTAACACATACTCCAGACTTTGTAGCAGTTTTAGTAAAGTTTTTGGACGTATTCTAAAAAGTATTAGGTATAATTCAATGGTTTCAAGCAGAGACCACCAAGTCTGTTTATTGTTGCTTGATGCTTTTGGAATGTATGTGTCTTGCTAGCAATTCTCTTCCTTGCTCTTGGGTCTCTACTTAATCTAACTGCGGTACTTGTAATCAGTTTCAGGAACTTGATAACCATAATCTTAATGTTATTTAATTTCTCCTTGACTTTGCTTCCCAGGAGTGGATGTGTTGTTTCATTTTTATCTTTCTAGAAGGCCAGAGAGATGGACATTAGAGTAATTACAAGGAAAATTTAATGTGCTATTTGTTGGTTGAAAACTGCTGTTTTGCAAATCACCTGTGTGACTGTAAGTTTTGCTTAGGTCTTTAACACCTTCATCTCTCATCCCTATTTTTGGTATTTAGTTTCCACCTCTGCCAGGACTAAGCAATTAGAATTGAAACTTAGTTTTGAGGTTTTTGCCCATAGCCAAATGTTTAACCCACTGTGACCTCCAGGTTTTTCAGATGTCCTATGTAGACATTCCTTTGATGATGCAGGCTCACATCTAGAAATGTTTGCAGAGAGCCTGAAAACTAGAATCACTTTCCCTTCCCCAGACTGTCCATGTACAGTCCATTGCCCAGTACAATGGTGGGAAGAATAAAGGTGTCTTTCAAAGGTAAAGACAGATCCAGATATTTTTGTCAATGAAGAGAGACCCTATAGTGTGGTAAAATTAAAAAAAAAAGATTTATCTCAACTGAAAGAAAGCTAATAAGTTCTGGTCTTAATGGAGATGGGGTTTAAAAAAATAAATAGGTGTGCCATTCAGATACACTTGTACTTTGGCCTGTATGAGGGGTGAGATAATTCTGAGAATGCTAGAATAGTGAGCAAATAGGGCAGAGTTGATTTAGGCTTAAATCTTACTCCACTCTTTACTGCTGATAATGTTGGGCAGCAGGTCTGAAAGCTGCGCTCAGAGATCAAACTGTACAGTCATCATTCTGCATAATAAGTGCATGAGCTCTGTGCTATATTTGGCTTCTTTCTTGTTTCTCCCTTTCTCCCTCCCCTTTTTCTTCCTTCCTTCTCTCTCCCTCCTTCTCTTTTTCCTTATCTGTCTCTATGTCTGTCTCTGTCTCCGTCTCTCTCTGTCTCCCTCTGTCTCTGTCTCTCTCTCTCTCTCTCAATCTGTCTCTCTCTCTTTCCCTCCCTTCCTCTTCCAAACTCATTTTTAATAATCTACGAGACACGCTTGTAGTTCAAATGCATGAGAATAATTTCTTCAAACTTTTATGTTTAAATTTGGCCAAAGTACCAATGGCTCCCAGATTCTCTCTGTGCTTTAGAAGCTTTAAGTCTGAGATGAAATACAAAAATTTAAAATAATGTAAATAGAATTTGGGGTAGTTTGGTAGAAGGTAATAATTAGAGAAGAAACTGGATTTTCTAGTTTTCAGAAATTTGAAATAAAGGAAATTCTATTTTAACTTTTAGTAATCAATATACAGAAATGAAAAAATATGTTTAATAAAAGTTAATAAATCCCTAGACAGCAATATTAACGGAATTGATTTGGTAATCATGTATTTACAATGAAAATAAAATAAATGTATAATCTGCATGTACTTATTATTCAGGCAAAACATCAAATCTCATAACCACATGGTAAAACATGATTACATTCAAGGGAATACTAAAAAATTAAAACTCTGATAGAATTAGATTTGGGACCTTGTCTAGACACATTTTGTTCCACCATTGCTTCCCAAAGGGAAAGTAGGTTTTGCCTACAGTAGCATGGCAGACAAGTATATAATTTGAAGAATATGTAGACACTGACACACAGACACACACACTCAGACATTCATAGACACACACACATGTGTACACAAACACACAAACGTACACACACACAGATACACAGACACAAAAAGACACAGACATACAGACACACATGCTCACACACACACATGCACAAATACACAGACACACAGAGATACATACACACAGATAAACACACACACACACACACACACACACACACACACACACACACACAGCATGGAACTCTTCCTTTGTTTCTTCAGAGTTTCTTTAACTTCCTTAAAGAGACGAAAGTAAGAAATGTTACAAGAACTTTTAACTTCCCACACAACTGGTTTTGAAGCAAGTAACCTTCCCATTTGGTCCATTTTATTTTGGAGGCAATATTCTTTAGACAGACAGTTTCACAAAGAATAAAATATTAAATGTAAGATGTCACAGACTGCTTAAGTATGCCTGTGAGCCCAAAGTAATGAAAGAGATTTATTCTTGAGAAAGACATGTTGTTAATGCTTTAATTAGGGGCACAACCCTCCTTTTTTATGCTACTGAACTGGAACAATTTGAATATTAAGTACTTGCAAGTATTCATGCAGACAGATGCAAACAGGGTCTTCCATGGTGTCCCCTGGAACACTGTCCTGAAGGTTTTGTAGATAGACCTTAACCAACCAGTATATACCATTCAAGAACAGAAAGTAAAGTACTTCCACACATATTTCATGTGATTCGTTGAAATCAGAATCCCAGTGTCAAACAATTTATGATGTAGAGACAACATGGATCTTGTGAAAAACATCAAGTTTGTTTTGAAGTTAAGAAACCTTGTTGCAGCAAACTTAGGCAGACTGAAAAAAAAATAACTAAAAATACTAAAAAGTTTTACATATTATTTCTACTTAACCTGAAATCTTTCTTATTAAAAGTTTGCAAAGGTGAGGCCAATTTGTTAGAATTTAGGAACCAATATGAATAGGCATGATTTTATTAATGTCTGTGCTCTATATTAGAGGTTATTGTATTTATCAGCACTTTGGTTCCTGATACTGACTTATATCCATCATTTTAGTGCAATGCAAATAGTTAACCCCCCTCAGCAGTTGCTACACTGGGCTTCACCCAGTCCTCTCTGCCTGGAAGACTGGAAATCTTCCATGTTTCTGTTCTCTCCACACCATTGCCTTTTCAAAACCTGGATTGTTACAGTGTGCAGTCCTTTCAGGGGGACTTTACTTTGTTACAGTGAAGCAGATGGAAGGGATATTCCTCAGTCACTTTAAATCTCATCCAGAATAATGACTGCAATGAAATAAATAAATAGGAAATAAATAATGAAATAAGTAGGAGCATAAACCAGTTTCTTCTAATTCAGCTTAGATATCTTGGTGGCTAACTTGACTGATCTGGGACTCTTTCAGATAATACCGCCATTTAAGAAGTTGACATTAAATAAACCCACAATATAAAGGAATTACCACTGTGGTTATTTTATTCTTTAGATAATTTGATGATGAGGTAGGCATAACATACAACTAGTCAAAAAACATTTGTCTTTCAAAACACCTTTTTTGATGGAGAAGTAGCCATTAAAACTAGAGAAAACTTTTAATACAAATATTATCTGTTAGGAGAACTTTATATATTTGCTTGCTACATTTAAAAAGAAGTGTGTGTGTGTGTGTGTGTGTGCGTGTGCGTGTGTGTGCGTGCATGTAAGTTAGTCATTCACATAAAATGCTGTGTAAATATTTCAATAATTTAATTTTTTCTCTACTGAAAAATTAAGTACTGACAGGAAACGCTATAATTGAAGTCAGTCTTTGCAATGGAAAATGATTAAGGATTTCACAGATCTTCAGGATGATGCTTCAATTAAATATTTCTTGATAATTTCTCAGTTTCTTGGAGTATGCCCCAAATCTATCAGGTAGCATCTGGCCATGTACACAGTTTTGGACATACACAATGTATTGTTCCCAAATGGGGCACAGAGTGTAAATGAGCTGGGATCCTTGGTGTTTCTAGGTTTCCCTCTTCCAGATGTTTCCCAAATATCAACACATTGAGATATTGCAGACTTACATATTCAGTACCTATATTCCTTGTCAAAATAATACCATACCTAACTGGAAAGCTTAAAACAGGAACATTTTAATGGCTCTCATGATTCTAGAGGTTAGACTTCTGAGACACAGTCTTGGCCTCCATCAGGCATGCAATGGGTGTCACTTCCTTGCCACTTTCTAGATTTTAATTGTTTGTCAGAATAGTACACCTTGGCATATAGCTTCCTTATTCCAATTTCTGCCTGCATTGGATTAGATAGTCACACTACTCCATTGTGACCTATTTCTTTAGTTGTACCTGTATTCCTGTTTCCAAGCAGGGTCACCTACTAGGTCACTGAGAAATAAGATTTGACTGTGTCATTTTGTGTGGGATGCACAGTTTTATCCAGAATAGTACCTTTTCTTTTTCTGGGTATATCAGGCAATTTTCTTCTTGGAGAGGTTGGCTCTTATTCTGTCATTAAATTAATTCTAGCATGATTTTGTGCCTATCTTATATCACATACTCAATACTCAGCTATAGCCAACTTGTATAGCTGTTGAAGCCCAAGTACATTTCTATATGGATCCTCACAATGTTAAGGGTTACAGAAAAAAAACAAAAAGATTCTGCTCCACTGGTGATAGAAAGCACATATAATGTGGGACATATCGACACTCACTTCCAATATTCATAGAGGAAAACCCTTTTCAGAGAAAACATTCGGCAAGTGTAAGCCATATAAAAGAGCCTCTTTCACTGTAGTTGTATAAAGCTGATTCTTCCTTCAGTTAGACTGAATAGTTCTTTTCTTTTATTTGCAAAAATAAAAACAAAACACAACCAATAAAATTATCAAGGGACCTCTAACTTCCAGAGTGGGACAGTTGCCAAGGTGAGGATGTTCTCTATGACGCTGATCCTGGGAATTGTATGAGGAAAAACAAGTTTCACAGGGGAAAAATAAAAGCTGGGTTTTCTGCATTTGTTCTCCATTCCCAAATTCTGGACTAGAAGCTTGTGAACTCCAAATTAAAGACCTTTAGTTATATGCTTTCATTTCTGCATGTGTGAAAATGAGTCCTCAGCACATGCATCATAAATGTATACTTCTTCTTATATTTCCCTATGCAATGGTTTTCTTTGATGAACTGAAGTTATTAAAAGTAGCCTAGTATAAGGTATCTTTTCCTAGTTCTTTTTAAATACAGGAGGAGAGTATGCTACATATTATTCATGCTTAGAATCAGTCTGTTTTTTTTTTTTTATCACAGGTTGTCTCCTGAGAAATTCCATCCTCTACCTAGGATACAGGTGATACATCCATGAAATCCCAACAGTATCATTGCCTAAAGGAGATCTGAACAATGACAAAACCAGTTGACAGGCCATTGATGGGGGATAATCTTATAAGGGTCCACCTCTAGCTAAAGAACTAGAAGCAATTAATGTAAATGAGAGAGAAAGTCACTATGCCCCAAGTATATGTCCCAAGTATGAGCTCCAAGTATAACCTAAATAGTTATCCAACAGCAAGTAGTCAGCCCTAAAAACTATATATATATATATATATATATGTTATTATAGAATATATATAATATTGTATAACATACAGAATATATATATTCTATAAAATATATATTTTATAATAACATACAGAATATTATAATATATTTTGTATTCTATAATATATTATTACAATACAATATAATAAAATATAATACAATAAAAAGCATATATATATATACACATATATATTTTATATATAATTTAAAAGCAAGAATTCATCAAATTTAAAGAGAGGGCATGTGGAAAGTTGCAGGAAAAAGGATGAGAATGATATAAATACTCATATATAAAATTCTAAAAGTGAAAATTTTTAAAAGAAAATCAGTTTTTAAATAGAAAATAAAATGCTGATACATGAGAATCTTGGGGTCCTAATTTTGAGTTGAAATCATGAGTCAAGAATTATATTTATTTAGCTATTAATTTTTTGTGAGTGACATTCTGAAACATAAATTTTTAGAAAGTATCATGCTAATGTAACCTGCAATGAGACTTTGAAAAGTATATTAAATGAAAGTGAAATTGTATCTGGAAGCTTCCACAGCAAGTATGTGAATTTCTGTGGGTATGTGGATTGTGTTATTTAGTTGAGGTCAATCTAAGGAGATTTGTTGTACAATGTGCTGACAGGTATATTGTGCATTCAGCTGTAGAACTGGGTAGTTTTTATTTCTTTCAGATGTTCTGTTTTGCTCATGTACCTTGGTAACAGCAGGAAACATATTTCTTGCTGTTTATCGCACTGTTTAGAGTCAGGTAAGACCACTTCCTGCCAATCTCTACATATCCTCCTTAATAGTTCATAACTGGTTACATTGTTGGGTCATTGCAGTATAGAGCTTTTGCTTTTGTTTGCAGTAACAAAATTACTGTTAGTCTGTGGTGTGAGTGTGCATGTTTGCCTGTGAATGCCAAACAAGATTGGGTATCATTTCTCAGGAGCCATCCACTTTGAATTTTGATATATGGTGATGCAAGAGATTTCCTATCCATTTACATTGAGGCAGTGAGAGGCCAGTGATCGCAGAGGAGAGAGGAGGAGGAGCTAAGAGAAGGAGAGGCGGAGAGAGAGGGAGCACGAGGGCGCAGAGGAGGAGATGCGCAGATCCAGATGATGTCAAATGTGTTTCTGGTGTGCTGAGAGGTTAGAAATATTGGGATAAAACTTTATCATTGTAAATTGGCATTATGTAATCGGGAGTTTCATATACGTAAATATATTTGGTTAACTATTCAAGTTTAAGAGTCATACTTTGCTGGATACTTGGAAGGAGTGGGTGCTAGCCAGGAGAGAGAGAGACCCGCCAGGACTTGGAGCAGAGGCCTGGCAGGCAGTACTATATTTAAATCCTTTCTCACTACAATATGGTATTTCCTTTGCCTATGCATTTAATAATTATAGACATTTTAGCTGTCATGTAGATGCTAGGAATCGAACCTGGAAGAACAGTGCTCTTGTCCACTGAACCAACTGCTCAGCCCCAAAACTGATGTTTTTCTCTCTTTCCTTTCATAAAATTTTCTGAGATTATTTTAAAAAATAATTCATTAAATTAAAAAGTCATCATCATGTTACTGTGATGATTACTGGTTTTCTTATTATTTTTTTTTTTAGACAGGGTTTCTCTGTGTAGCCCTGGCTGTCCTGGAACTCACTTTGTAGACCAGGCTGGTCTCAAACTCAGAAATCCTCCTGCCTCTGCCTCCCAAGTGCTGGGATTAAAGGCGTGCGCCACCACCGCCCGGCGGTTTTCTTACTCTATAGGGTTATATGTTTATTCATACTCATTAAGTATCAAAGAGTATTGAATGATATAGAAATTTCCATATATTTAATATTTTCAATAAAACATGGAAACACCTTAACTTTTACTTTTCACAATATTTCCACAAATACAATTTCATGAAACCTTTGGCTCACAAGTTTTTATTTTCAAATATTTTGTTCTTATGAAATTGGGAAGTTTTCGATTTTAAGTTTGTCAAGGCTTAGTGTGAATTTTTTGTTTTGGTGTTGTTTAATCTGACTAATATTTCTGAAGAAAAGCACAAAAATGATTTGTTCTTTTTCTTGAGGTAAAATGATCTGATGATTCAGTTTTTAAATTATGTTCAGTCGGCTGTATTTTAATTTGCATCTCAATGACACAGTCATGGTTTGCGTAGTGAAGTGGTGAATTTGAGTCTTTGCTTGTTTTTGCCAAAATTTTAATGTGAAATAAAAGCCAAACAGATTTTTTCTTGTAGACTTCCAAAATGTAATAGATACACACATTGCATATCCTTTCAATAAGCTTAAGTATAAATAAATAATGTTCAAAGTGTCTTGCTTAGAACAATGGAGCTCTTGGGTGGGATGCATGGTACAATGTGAATATATATATATATATATGATATATATATATATATCATAAAAAGTTATGGTAACTCAAATGGAGTCATAAAATACCTTCATAAATGTTTTCATAAAGTTGGGTACATACTTTTCTACGTGCGTGCTTTTAAAATTTCCAGTGGAGATGCACAAGAACATAATTGAAGCTGGCTTTACAAATGTAAAGTAGATGGATTCTCTTCAGTGGTCCCAAAGCCCACATGAGTTGCTCTCCTCTGGACACTCATGGTACATTTCCAGAAGTCTCAGCCTTTCTTCTCTGGAAACTGGCTATTGACTCCCTACAATCTAAAACCTTACCCAGTGACTTATTTTGGTTCAAATAATTGATACTTGAAAGATCAAGTGTAGATGTCTGACCCATTGGTATTTTGATAAGAGTTTATATGGTACGTGAAAATAATGACTGGATCAGAAAAATTTCAGGGTCATAAATTAAGAGAACTAGGTTTACAGCCTTTCAGTCTGTTAACGTTTTCATATTTAGACCTTGCCTTTATCTAATGAAGATAATGAAGGCTACTCTACAGTATGCTCACATGAGCAACAAAGCTCACTGCTTTCCTCCCATAGAACCTGCTACTCAGTACTCACAGGTGGTCCTTCCCTTGCTACTGAGTCACTGAATATATGGATAAAGTTCTGGAATCATATTTCTGATCATATTTCTAATCAGCAAAGGATACTGATTTATTTAATCTAGTGATTGATCCCCATTGGTGAGTACTCAGGCTACAGAAGACTCTTGTAGGGCTCTGTTCCAGGAATCTATAGTTATGTCTATTTGGAAAGGTTGAACAAATAAAGCCAGCTCATCAGTCTTTTGCATTTCATATTTATTTATGATCAGATTTCTCTTATGCATGGAAGACAGTTCACTGGGATGTGAGAACAGTGGAACAGCATTTACCCAAGATTGTTTATGTATAGTGACCCAGTTTAGTTGTTCCCAGGCTTGGTAATCTCTCACTGTATCACTGTGAGCACTGATGAGGGCTGGATGCTGTGGAACACAGTGGAGGATGACACACTTCCTAAGCCTCCCTCTTGCTGAACGCAGCCAAAATGCTGCACATGAATCTAAACAGATGTTTCTGTTGTTTAGGCCGATGAAGTTTATAGAGTGCGTGTTTATCTTTTAAAAGAGAATGTGGAGAGTTCATTCAGTCTTGAGATCCAATCTTTCCGGACATTGGACTGCCTAGTAAAGTTGGAACAGAGGCTGGGAGAGCACATGAAGTCATTTGGGGGATGTCAGAAATGCTAGTCCTTTCCTAGTGGGTAGGAAAGAAGTAAGACACATGGAAGTTGTTTTCGCTCAAAATGGTTGATATTTTAAAAGATAGAATATGGAAAGTAGTTTGCATTTTAATCAATTTACTGAACCTTCAATATAATGGGCATGCAGAAATCATTCCCCATGTTAATTCAGTGGATGTACAATAAAGGCATCAGAATTCCCAACACATACTTTTAAATGAAAATGTCCCATATTATTATATGAGTCATCTCTGATTTAAAGTGCTGGCCACAGGAAATGCTGGCCCAACTTAGCACTTGCTGTAACAGTTTTAGCAGAGAAGGCAGATATGAGAGGCAGTTACAGCACAGTGCTATGAATCATGTATACAGGATTTCCCCTAGTAGATTTGACTTTTCTTTACCACCCATCAGATCACATTCAGATATTAGAAGAATTCAGGAACAAGTGAGAGTGGGGATCTTTTAATCTAGGGTAAAGACAGAAAGATAGAATGTCTCTGGGCCCTTCTAAGTGTCTGTTTTGCATCTGTCACGGAGCATGTCATGGCCACGCCGGCAGCGATCTGCACAGGAAGGACCCTGCACTTGATCTAGTGCTTTGTTTAGTGTTTTGAATTTATTAATGCTCCCTGATAAAAGGCTCCACATTTGCCAACTCTCATTGGGATCCTCAAGTTATATTAGAAAAGAGGACTATGTCATCCTCTTTTGAGTGGAAAGAACATAGTCACAGGACTATTTGAGAGGAGAGTGTGGTGTCTGGAACTGAGGCGAGGATCCATTAGCCAGCTGAGGATACTGAGAAGTCCAGTAACACAGGGATTTCTCTGGACTACCAAGGTTGTTGGCAAGCGTCAAGACAGCTTACTAAGCGAGTTATTCCAACATGGTTTTGTCACAGAATATAACTTAATGTTTAGATGGCTAATGTAGGCTATGGTAGTATTTCCAAGGGTTACTGTAATAATCATCATTCACAGAATCTTGAACCGCAGAAATAGATTATCTCATAGTTCTACAGGCCAGAGACTCAAAGTCACATGCTGCCAGAGCTGATTTCTGCGGCCTCTAGAGAATCAGACTCTGGCCTTTCTCCTTTTTCTTCCTGTACTCGCTGGCAGTGCTTTAGTCTGCAATTTGCAGATATATCACTTCACTTTCTGCCTAACTGCACATGGACTGGGTGCTCTCTGCTGTGCTCTCTGCTCCTAATGGCTTTCCTCTAGGAGGGTTCTAGTCCTCGGTGACTTAGGCGACATCTTCCCAAGCATGGCCACATCTTAAATTCATCATACCTACAAAGACCTTGTTTCAAAATAAAGTATCATTCAGAAGATTTTCACGGATATAATTTTTAGGGAGACTGCTTATCCCATATAATTGCTAGTGCTCCTTTAGGAAATTATTTTATGTATTTCACTCTTATTGTGCTATTCCAACCATGAACCTTGATGGCCTTGACAAACAGGTTTTTTTGTTTGTTTGTATTTTGTATTTTGTTTTTGTTTTCAGAGATTTGGATTGGCTGGGGTGAGAGTAGGAAATTTCAAAGTTAAATATGTCTTGTATATTGAATAAAAAATTTTAATGTTTTAAATTATATATATATATATTCTGTGTATGTGTGTGTTTATGTTTGCACATATGAAGGCATATACATGTCATAGCACATAGAGGCCATTGGACAACTTGAAGGTGTAGGTTATATCATTCTATCATGTGAGTTCTAAGGATTGAACTCTGGTCATGATGCCAGTCCAAATAATAAGCTTTTAATAAAAACAAAAAGGGAAAAATGAAGGGATGGCATCTACATAATATGCAAAGTCACTAAGGCTGATACTCATTCTCTAGATCTTTGAGAATTAGCATATATAGGACCATGGAGAAACTCAAGAGTTGAAATAAAGGGTTTGAGACACAAAAGATGAAAAGGCTATAAATGATGAGGTGGTTTAGTGGATTTAGTCACTTGTTTCCAAAACCTGAATTGGATCCCCATAACTCACATGGTAGGTAGTAGGACAGAATTGATTTCCTGCAAGTTTTCCTCTGACCTGGACACACATGCTTTACCTGCCCCCCCAGTACACTGAATAAATACATATAATAAAAAAATAAGGATAGAAGTATAAAAGGACCAGGGAAAGGAAGGATCCCTTGAATGAATACTATCTTTCATTAGTGGCAGTCATTGGCAATCTTCACAGAAAAGTGACATGAATACATTTACATTTTTGGATAATCTTTATGCAAAGGTAAAAAGTCTAATCAGTGTGAAGCAATGTTGAAGGAGGGATTAATCAAGAGAAACTATGATATAATCCAGGAAACCTTAAGCCTTTAGGTCAAAGAAGTGATGATGGCAGTGTAGGGACTGATTGGATTCAGATTTGATGGAACAGGTGAGCTTCTAGAAGCAGGAAGCAAGAACCAGAAGGAGAAATAGGATGATGTCAAGGCTGGATAGTAGTCCCTTTGTTCTCTGAGAATTAATCAATTAGGCATTACATTAACCATTTCATAATCATTTCAGGAATTAGTCTTTCCACACAATTAGTTCTATTTACATCTGGGGACAGAAAAGTCTTTGTTGTGTATGTGAAAGGCAATTTCTTCTAAATCCAAGTTCTTCAGTAGTCTCTCAGGATCCATGAACCATCGCCAGGAATGCCACCCTAAGTTCTTCAGTAGTCTCTCAGGAGCCATGAACCATCGCCAGGAATGCCATGCTGCCCTTACTTGTGATCATTAAAAATAGCTCCAGACAATGCCAAATCTCATCTGCAGGTGAAGCTGTCTTTGCTTGAGAATAAGCAGGGGAATGAAAGGTGCAGTTAGTTTAGCTATAAGAGAAGGAGGGAGGAAACGGGAAAGGGGAAGTGATTTGGAATGTAAATTAAAAAAATAAAATAAAATAAAATTAAAAAAAAAAAAAAGAGAAGTCAGGCTATTACTATAGCATCTAAGTCTAACGCTGTGGTACCCAGAGTTCCTATGCTCAGAGATGTTCACAGCATGGTTGGAGGTAGAAACTGGTAGTTCTCAGAAAAAAATCTGGGATGGAAACCTTACTAGGGATTACTGACCTTTTTTTTATTATTTATTTTATTTTATTTTATTTTTAATTTACATTCCAAATCATTTCCCCTTTCCCGTTTCCTCCCTCCCTGAAAGTCCCATAAGCCCCCTTCCCTCCCTCTTTTCTCCATTCAACCCCCTCTCGTTACTCTGTCCTGGCGTTCCCCTACATCCAGTCTTTCCAGGACCAGGGGACTCTCCTTCCATCTTCTTAGAAATCTATTGATATGCGGATTGTGTCTAGGGTATTCCGAGATTCTGGGTCAATATCCCCTTATCAGTGACTGCATACCATGTGTGTTCTTTTGTGATTGGGTTACCTCACTAAGGATGATATTTTCAAGATCTGACCATTCATTGTTTGTAATTGCAGAGTAGTATTCCATTGTGTAGATATACCACATCTTCTGAATCCATTCCTCCGTTGAGGGACATCTGGGTTCTTTCCAGCTTCTGGCTATTATAAATAAGGCTGCTATGAACATAGTGGAGCATGTGTCCTTACTGCATGCAGGTAAAGCCTCTGGGTATATGCCCAGGAGTGGTATAGCCGGATCCTCCGGGAGTGTCATGCCCAGTTTTCTGAGGAACCGCCAGACTGCTTTCCAGAGTGGTTGTACCAGCTTGCAATTCCACCAGCAGTGGAGGAGTGTTCCTCTTTCTCCACATCCTCGCCAACAACTGCTGTCTCCTGTGTTTTTGATCTTAGCCATCCTGACTGGTGTGAGATGGAATCTCAGGGTTGTTTTGATTTGCATTTCCCTAATGACTAAGGATGATGAACATCTCTTTAGGTGCTTCTCAGCCATTAGATATTCTTCAGGTGAGAACACTTTGTTTAGCTCTGTACCCCATTTTTTAATAGGGTTACTTGCCTCTCTGGAGTTTAATTTCTTGAGTTCTTTGTATATATTGGATACTAGCCCTCTGTCGGATGTAAGGTTGGTAAAGATCATTTCCCAGTTAGTTGGTTGCCGCTTTGTCTTTTTGACAGTGTCTTTTGCCTTGCAAAAACTTTGTAATTTAATGAGGTCCCATTTGTCTATTCTTGATCTTAGAGCATAAGCTATTGGAGATCTGTTCAGGAAATTCTCCCCTGTGCCCATATGTTCAAGGTTCTTCCCTAGTTTCCCTTCTATTAGTTTCAGTGTGTCTGGTTTTATGTGGAGATCTTTGATTCACTTAGAATTGAGCTTAGTGCAAGGAGATAAGAATGGGTCAATTTGCATTCTTCTGCATGTTGACCTCCAGCTGAGCCAGCACCATTTTTTGAAAAGGCTATCTTTTTTCCACTGGATGGTTTTAGCTCCTTTGTCAAAGATCAAGTGACCATAGGAGTGTGGATTTATTTCTGGGTCTTCAGTTCTGTTCCATTGATCTACATGTCTGTCACTGTACCAATACCATGCGGTTTTTAACACTATTGCTCTGTAGTACAGCTTGAGGTCCGGGATACTGATTCCCCCAGAGGTTCTTTTACTCTTGAGAATAGTTTTAGCTATTCTGGGTTTTCTGTTATTCCAGATGAATTTTTGAATTGCTCTTTCTAACTCTATGAAGACTTGAGTTGGGATTTTGATGGGGATTGCATTGAATCTGTGTATTACTTTTGGTAAGATGCTCATTTTTACTATATTAATCCTGCCAATCCATGAGCATGGCAGATTTTTCCATCTTCTGAGGTCTTCTTCAATTTCTCTCTTCAGAGACTTGAAGTTCTTAAGTAATATCGAGAATTTAAGTAAAAGCAGTTACTGAAAAGCTTCAAAGAAAGAGATCAAGAACAGACACCTGATACCTGGACCTTCCAGTATTCACCATAGAAACAGGAAACAATGAGTTCATTACAGAGACTGAAGGTCTTCCTCTTTTGTGACTCTTAGTGGATATACATTAGCATAATCCCTCCCTCAATTATTAGACTACCACAGTGAAGAAAACAAATTTGTCCAGGCACTCAAGGCAATGGTTAGGTTACTTTCACAGGTTGGTAAGAGTCTATGAAAGAAATAAGAAGCAATTTAACTATAATACCTTTAAAAGCAATTGTTTCCCATACTTTTTGAAAGAGTACTAGAAGAACAGCTCAGGGTTTGTTTTCATAGTTTTGGTTGTATTTTTATGTTTCTCAGAGATTTTGTGTATTAATGTTGAAAGTTAAGGCTCCAAGTACATTTAAAAACATTTGTAGCCATATTGTAGTAAACAATTGAAAAGAATTAAAATCTCTCAGGAAAATAAACCACATGACCTTAAAAATAATTGCCTGAGATATTGAACAAGCAAACACTCAAAAAAAAATTAAGCTTTAGCCAACTCGATGAAGTAAAAGCCCCACTTCTCATGGACTTAACTGGTTTTCATTTTATTGTCTTCAAAATCATACAAGTCACACATGAATAAGTTTTTGTTGCAAAAGATTCAAAGTACACAGAAACATTTAAGGAAAAAGATGCTCCTATACTCTTAGCCTCCACTTGCCTCACTTTCCTTTCCCCAGACATAACAATTCTCAAATGTTTGCTGTCTGGCCAGTTTCTCCCCTGTTCTGTACACTGGGTGCCCGCTATGAGTCTGAGACACTGGTCTGCAGCATCTCAGGTCTTGGAAGTGTGAAAGAATTATCAGCATCAAGAAAACAAAAGAGAGTAAATTAAAAGAGAGTGAGCCACTATAATTAAGCCAATCTAACATTTGTTACACAAGATGACAGACACTACACATTGATTATTCAACAAACTGACATAAAGTCTTTGAAACATCTGCAAGGTATATTTGGTGAGAAGCATGTTGCATTTTGTAGTCTCAGTAGTTAAATATGGTAGCTAGAGAGAAAAATGCTGTCTTTTATGATACAACAAGAGAAGATCAGAGAATGATAGTGTCCTATTTTGCTAGGATTTATGAAAATTTATTATTATCATCATCATCACCACTATTATTATTATTGTAATATAAGGATGTGTTTAGAGGTAGCATCAGATGTTCCTAGAAAGAAAAATCTAGGAAGCAAGGAGAAATAATTTATTTCTTTGTAGCAAAAGACAACAAAGGAAAACAAAGAAAATACTTAGCAGAGTTTTTATTCTCATTATTTCTATGTCTTATTCTCCCCAAGAAGAGACTAGACCATTTCCTGCTCACAGACTGAGTTGGCTAAGGGGAAACCTTGACACTGATCTGGAAAAACTTCTTTATTTGTTCTTTAACACTTAATCTCTATGTGACAGATGAGTGCAGTGAAGAGCATCTGCCAGAGCCAATGTTAGAAATTCTTTAGGTGAGCCTCCTCCAAGTGCCTTAAAACCTAGCTCTTCATTTTTACTACTGATTTTCATCCTTAAGCTAACGTTGTCTTGATAATATTGCTTATTATCTTGATATGAACATGGAGTGTTTTGTGTTATCAGAGAAAAGTTTTGTTTCTATAACAACATATAGTGATTCCTAAATTAGGCTTAAAGCCCTCTTACTGTATACCCTGATTTATCATATAAATTCTAGTAATAAATGGTCTGCGCCATTCCACATCCACTTCTACTTTCTTATCCTTCTGATTTTATAGCTGGTCAATGCTTTCATTCTGACCTAATTACTCACCTCTTGGGACATTAGCATCCTTTTTCTCAGTGACATCAGCCATTCTTACTTAGTATCTTCTTTCCCAAGTCATTTATGATAGTCTCTGGATAGAAATTCTGGCAGTCCCAATGCCATTTCTGTTGCAGGAAATATTTAAAAAACCGAACCCGCACGTTCCCTCGCTTGTGCCTCTGTTCCAGTGGCCTGGGTGGCCATGCAATGGCAGGCAATGGCTGACCTGTTTTTATCTTGTGAAGATTCTGACTCTGAACTCCACCCAGTTCACTAGGTTCCTACTGGTGAGTTGCTACCACACCATCCCTGTGCTTCAAATCCCCCACTACCTTTGTGGTGCACCTCAGGCAAACCCACACTTGGCTGCTGCACCTTTCTCTCTTGAATCCAGACAAGCCACCAAGTGAAGGAAAACACAGCACAAACTTAGTTCAGAAACAATGGTAACTCAATATCTGGGCGCAACAACTAAAACCTAATCTTGTAAGCCTTATTAAAACCTGATTCCATTATGTGGTACACAGCAAGACACTGCCAAGTACAAACAAGCATAAAGTGTATATGGATTGTACAATATTGGACATATATCTCCAATTACCAAATTAGAGAGACCACTGGGTGACAGCCAACAAATTTCTAATTCCTCATATTTTTAAATGTCAATCCATTAGAATATTTTGGTAGTATTAATTTTCATATTAAGAGATATTAAGGAAATGTGATTGTTACTTCCTGTTATTTTTGTTGTTAAAAGTGGAATTATGTTTGTGTCTGTTTGTTTAAAGATTACTTTTTTGCTTTTTCTAGGATGTTGGTGTTTCCCGTTGTCAACTCTTAGCTTAGCTACTATGGAGGTAAAATCCTTTGGTGATGTGAGGGACATTGAAGCAAATCCTAATTACAATGAACTCCAATGTCTAAAAATTGTTCTTATTTTGGGTTTCTACCACAGTAAGAGCCAAGAGTTTAAGCTCTACAAAAAACAAAATGAACAAACAAAAAAACTTTATCTTTTTATGTTCATTAAATAATGTCCATTATTTTTATGAATTGTTTAAAAATATATATTGTGTTGAATATGTTAAAAAATAAAAATTGAAAAAAAAAAACCTGATCCCTCTGGTGGCAGATTCACAAGGATCCACCATGATACTAGAAAACTCTAGAAGGTACATCTTACCCCTCTGCTATCCCAGTTCCAAAGAGAACCTAACAGTCTCCTGCTTCCTCACTTCTTCCATCCAACCTGGAAGTCCCACCTACTCACCCAGTGATTGACTCCTTTATTCATTAGGTGATTGGTTCACAAGAACAGCACCAGGACCATCCACAACAATTCCCTTCTCCTAACACATGGCTTCTGGGCCAGCCTCTTCTCAGCTTGAGTCCCTTCATCTTTGGAGGCAGGTCAGAATATTACCTCCTACACAATATCCCTGTGTTGGTTTTTTTGAGGGTGAGAAAGAAGAAAAGTCGAATTAAAAGTGTGATAGCTCATGGGAAAATCACAGTGCAGTAGTGTCAGACACAGCCTAGGTGCTCAGGATGTGTTTATAAATCTTAATTAAATCGATAGTGTCTAGTCATTATCAGAATCATACACAAGTTTTATTCTCTATGACAGGTGGGCTTTGGGAGAAATTCCTGGCTTCAAATCATGTTCCTGCCCTCTGCTCCTCAACTCCTCTCATATCAGAGATCAGTCAGTGCAAGGCCAGGCTCCAGGGACTAGGTGTGAACTTTGTGGTTCTTCCACTGTCAGCAGAGGTGACAGATACATAAGACAGGAAATGGCCCCAATGAGAGCTACTTGAGCTTCCCCATTGGGACTTTGACTTTTGACACAAAGCAAAGTCTCTTATCAATGAATCCCTCCTCTTAAAGAAGCCTCTGAGTTACAACTGCAAAGCTACATATTCTGTTAAGTCAGTTGAATGCCTTCTTGGGTTCTGTGAAATGTACACATGAAAAATAATGCTTGTCTCATAGGATTTTTAGATATGTTTAAAACAGTGCTGCATTAAGTATTAGTTATTAGTCTTAATATTGAGTAATATCAAAAAATCTCTAGCATATACAATGTATACTTAGAAATACCAGTTGTAATTTTAAAAGGGTCACTTCATAGAGTTGCAACATAACAATTAGTCAGTCATAAATAGAACTTTCTTAGTATAGAACTAAACATGTTGTGGTGAAGAATTAGGTACTATTATTTGTACCATTCAAATATTATAAATGGCAGACTGTATATCCTAGCTTGCTTACTGTTGCTGTGATAAATACTGAGACCAAAAGCAACTTGGAAAGAAAGGGTTTATTTGGCTTATGTGTTCTCAGCAGTGTAGATCATTGAGTGACATCAAGGAAGGAACTCAACTTTGTCAGGAACCTGGAGGCAAGAACTGAAGCAGAAACCATGAAGGAATATTATGTTTTTTATGGCTTGCTTAGCCTGATTTCTGATACAACTCAGGTGGACTGGGTCCTTCCATATTATTCAGTAATCAAGAAAATCCCTTGTAAGCTTGTTTATAGGCCAATTTAATGCAGACATTTTCTTGACTGAGGTTGTTTTTCCCCAAATAATCCCAGCTTGTGTCAAGTTGACAAAACACTGACCAGCACATTTTGTATGTATTATTTTGTAGGAGAAATTTTAACACACATTATTATCAAACATTTCTACTTTACTAAGTAGATGGGAAATGACTACATTTTATTTTGTTTTGTTTTTGCTTTTCTGAGATGAGTCTATTTCTGTGGCCTGAACTTGTGGTCCTAAGACTTCCTGAGACCTGTGGTTAGAGGTGTGTCCCACCATACCCAGTAAGAATGACTTCCTTTAGGGCAAATGTCTGAATACTATCAATTAATATTCTCTTTATTGATAGATGGTTAGGTTTGCTCAGCTTTTCACTGAGCTATTATTACTACTTTAGAGTCTACTACCTATTGGTAACTTTTTGTCTGCTTATACAGTAGAGATCTGCTGTTGCAATAGTTCAATCATAAAGCACAGTTAACCTTAGTAAATTATAAACAATGCTCATGGAAAGAGGAGAGCTGAAGTTATCCCTTGTCAGAGTATTATGTTACCACGTACTAAAATGTTTGCCAATAAAATATTATGAGCTTATTTTAAGTTACATTTTATTGTATTTTTTAACATGAAACATTTGCATATGTTTATTGAACATTTCTAGTTCCTCTTCAGTAAATGTCTGTTTTCTGTTTGCTCTTCTTGTATGTGATTTACATGGTCTGTTTAATGGAAGATTCATTCAGATGCCAAGAAATATATTCTTTATTTTCTTAGATCCACAATTTCTGGTCCTGCATGAATGAAAATGAATTCTTGCAGAACAATCAAATAACAAGTATGATGGGTTCTTAATTATAAATTTAAACAGTGCTTTTCAAAGTGGAATCAGCAGGATCTGCCTCATTGAGATTTTTTTAATATATATAACTGAATTAAGTCTAAGGCCTTCTCTAAGCTACTTAGCCAGAAACTCAAACAGCAGGTTTAACAAGCTGTGATTAGTTCAGCAAACTCCATGGTAATTAGGTAACTATACTAAACCATTCACAGAAGAAAAAGTTAGCAATTCTTCTTAGTAAGGGTTTGTATTTTTGCACAAAACATCATGACCAAGAATCAAGTTGGGGAGGAAAGTGTTTGTTCAGTTTATACTTCCAAATTGCTGTTTATCACCAAAAAGAGTCAGAAAAGGAACTCATACAAGGCAGGAACTTGGAGACAGGAGGAGCTGATGCAGAGGCCATGCAGGGATGTTACTTACTGACTTGTTCCCCTGACTTCCTCAGCTTCCTTTTTTATAGAACCAAGGACCACCAACTGAGGGATGGTACCACCCACAATGGGCTGGGCCCTCCTCCCTTGATCACTAATTGAGAAAATGCCTTACAGTTGGATTTCATGAAGGCATTTCCTCAACTGAGGCTCCTTTCTCTGTGATAACTCCAGCTTGTGTTAAGTTGGCACACAAAACCAGCCAGTGCACAATTCTAAAGATGTGTTCAGATCTGGATCAGAACTGTCTTTAGTCAGTAATTAACACTTATGATTGTATTGGTACATTCATGTTGGTGACAAGGACGTTACAGTATGTGTAAAAAGCCATTGTCAAACACACTCTATAATTTCATTTATAAACATCCTTGAAATTTACTCAAGATCCTCATGTAAGGGAGAACACTTTACTTTCACCATTTTGAGTCTGGGTTACTCAACTCATGATAATTATTTGTAGTTATATCCATTTACCTGAAAGATTTACTTTCCTGTGTAACTGAGTAGAATTTCATTGTCTGTATGCCCCATATTTCCATGATTCATTTGTCAGCAGAAGCACATCTAGACTGCTACCATTTCCAACCTATTGTGAATAGAGCAACAATGACATGGCCAAACAAGTGACTGCATAAGAGGTCATTGTGTCCTTTGAGAACATGCTACAGAGTAGTAGAGCCATGTGGTAAACCTATTTTTAGCTTTTGACCGTCCTCCACATTGGTTTCTATAATGGCTGCATCAGTTTGCAATCTCAGCAATAATGATTAAAAGTTTCCCTTTCACTGCATCCTCTTGAGCATTTGCTATTTGTTGTTTTGTTGATCTTAGCCATTCTCACTAGAGTAAGATGAACAACAGTAAGTGAACTCAGTAGATGTGCTACACACACACATACACACACACACACACACACAACACGGGGTTGGGCAGAGAGATACAGTAAAGCCTTAATAATTATATGTGAAGAGTACATCATCATGACCCCCTCAATTATTCAAATTATTCAAACTAAAGGAAATGAAGGGTGTTACAGGGCTCGGTGGTGTGTGTGTGGTAGGAAAGAGTTGTGCAGTGAACCCTGATGCTGATGGCATAGTTCTCTAGGTACATGAAGCTGAGTGCCTTGAAATACACACCAGATAAAACTGTACAGAACTGAACTCCCACACTTGAATAAGCCTGGGTAAATTGGAATTTGATTAAAGGAGTATATTGGTGCTGATGTTCTGGTTTTAGTATTCTACGCTTTGAAAGAGTAATCATTATGAGAAACCAGTAAGGTTTAGAAGAGAATTCTCTGTGTCACTTGTCATAACTCAAAGTGAGATTACAGTGGTCACAAAATTAAAAGTAGAATTAAACAACACTAGAAACCTTGAAAGTTTTATTGGACTCATTTGTCACCAGTTCCTCCAGATACTGATAGAAACCGTTTTCTACCTGAATTCAGAAAAATGCTCCAGTTCTCTTTCTGATAAGCTTAATGACTAGAAAACCATAACATCCAGTTGAAACAACTGGACAAAAGAGTGCACTTTCAACTTTATTCTATTCCTTTAAGCTGTATAACCTCCCAAACTTCAGCCTTACATCCTACAGTAATTATTCCTAGGTAATTATATGAGAGAGCTGTAAAATGTTTGAAGAGGAAATCTCATACATTTTAATTTCGAGAGTTTGGAGTTGAGTCCATTTTTCTTTGAATGCTGATCCTCTCTGGGAAAGTAAAACTGCAACTAAAAGCACACCAGGGTACACTTTCTGCAGAACAGACAGTAGAAGAGTTACGGAAACTACTGACTGCATAGAGGATTACAGCTTTTTAATAATTACAGAATACCGTTACTCGGTGTTCCCAGCAGTAAAGACTTGTACATCTCTACTGATTATTCCAGTGTTCACACTTTAATAGAGTTTTCCCTCTTACCTACCTAAATTGACCGAGGCTGGAAGTTTTGCTTCATTTGTCCTCTGGGCTTCCCTGAAGGTGGCAGTTATGCTATGATTAGACAAGCATTTACTTTGACTTCTTCCTGGAACCTTGACCCTGAGGTCATCTTTTGACTTATCAGATGTCTATTTTAGACACAGAACATCTCTTCCGGGCTTCCATGGCCGTCATTGTCTAAGTTACCTTTCACATATGAAATATTAAACTACATGTAAAAGCTGACATAAAAAAAGATTGAACTTTTTATATTCTAATTTTCTATAATCTGGTAATCTATAACTCTGTAATTTCAATAATCTATTTCTGAGTTTATCAGAGAACTTTTCTTTCTACTGTATATTTTCTTCTAGGCCTTAAAACATACCACAGAATTGAACTATGCCTAACAGTAGAAATTACTATCATTTTTTAATTATGTTTATTTATTTACCTGTGGGGCAGGGGCACTGTGTGCATGTACCGCTGTACACAAAGGTCAGAGAGCAGCATGGGGGAGTCACTTTTCTTCTCCCTGGGATCAAGTGTGATCAGATGTGGCAGCAAGGATTCTTAGCTACTAAGATATCTAGGTGTCTTCATATTGGTAGTCATTGAACTGTAATTATTCATTTCAGAAATTATCTTGCAGTTTATAAAAACTAAAATCAGCGACATATACATGTATTCAACATATGGTTTACTTTTGCAAATAGTTTATTCTGCACTGATTTAACCTCATCTTCTGTGAGAGAGGAGTAGGGGTGTATTTGACAGATACTGGTGAGAGGAGCTGGAGGAATATATGACCAAGTAGCGCTGCTTGTGATGAGCTTCCTTCTTGCTGGGTTCTGTTTTGCACAGATAACTTCTCAAACTATGTTTCTATGATGTATAGTTTATATAAAACTATACTGAAGTGATCATTTAATAAAGGAACCCCTTATTCTACAAACTGGAGAACAGCCCAGTTTTAAGTCTTTGTGTTATTCACTGTGTTTATTTTGGAAATCTCTGCTTCTTATAAGCTTAAGTTCCCCTCCGTGGGGCTTGGAGCTACTTTTATGGAGGCATTTGTGTATGTGTATGAATGTTTTGCCTGCATCTAAGTAAGTGCAGTGCATGTGAGCCTGGTCGGCCAGAAGAGGACATTGGATACCCTAGAACTTGTGTTATGGATGTCTCAAGTCACTAATTGGCTGCTGGAAACCAAACCTCTGTCCTCTGTAAGGGCAACAAGTGTTTGTAACCTCCAGGATTTGTTGAGCTACTTTTAAAACCACAGGGAGAGAAGCTTTCTTTCAGTTTCTGCTGACTGAGCCTTGGCCCACCAGTTTGCTGTTCTAATGCACACCAGCTCCGCTCTCTGTAAACAGCCTCTAAAATCAGGTCGGGGAAGGGCTCCCAGAACTTTAATTTATGGAGCTTTGGGCAGTGATAAGAAACATTCTGGATTGAGTTCAGAAACGAGGGTCAGCTGGGACCATGAAGGGAAACAGGTTCAGATTGTTTTAGCTGTGGACCTGCTAGGCTGCTGGGAGAGTAAGCTATTGAGAGCGCTACATGGGCATGACTAATCCAGCGTCCTCATTTCTTTTATGTGTTTTTAACAGACAAAAACTTCAGTCTTTAAGGGATATGCTTATGTATCCCCACGTTCTTTCTGGTTGTTAATGAGAGAAAAAGATGATAGAAATCCCTCTTGTTGTACATTTATAATATAAAATATTTTTATTTTTGATACAACATAGGGGACCATGATGCTTCCTCCCTCCTCCTGTCACTCATCCCAGCAGTAGGGTTTCATTCTTGTGCTCCCTAAATCGTCTTTTCTTTCTGGGCATCAGGTTGAAACCGGGTCAGCTCCTTTGCTCGTTATGTCTTCCAGCCATCCTCACTTTTCTATTAATCTGGTCTCTATAGTTCTGTAAGCCGAAGTTAGACAATGAATTGAAATGAGAACAAAAAGATAAGCACTTGTTTTAGTCACCTAGGAAGATATCTAAGGTTATATATTTTGAAACCATCTTATAATACCAATATTTAATTGACCAAAAAAAGAGGAACAAAGAAAGAAAGAAGGAAAGAAGGAAAGAAAGAAAGAAAGAAAGAAAGAAAGAAAGAAAGAAAGAAAGAAAGAAAGAAAGAAAGAAAGAAAGAAAAAAGAAATTAACAAGCAAAGAAACATGCATTAGGGTTTACAACTTTTGGGATATAAATAAAACAAAGACTAGACAAGCTGTGTCTTCCTCTGACGGGTCTGCCCAGGACAGAGCTTGCTCTATGCCAAAGAGAAGGTGCTTGTCCTACTTTAGGTACAGTCCCCTCCCCCCAAGCCTTTTTATCTAAACCTCTCTAGAAACCATCCCTCTATTTCTGTTACTTTATCTAATTTGGAGATAAGCAGAGTCAAAATAACAAACAAAAAGAGCTGCCAAAGAAATAATAGAGCCTTTGCCTCTTGTCTGAATTCCTGCTCAGGAAAGTAGTCTCGATTAGAATAGTGAGTCATGCTTTTCTGTCTTTTGTGTAAGTGGCACCTGTTGTCCACCTTTGCAGGAAAAGGCACCTGGGGGAGCAGTGACTCATGCCACCCGCCCTTCTCAACGACTTTCTAGCTGCCCATGATTATCACTAGCAAGCCATGGTGTTAATTATATTTTTAAGAAAATATTTACTTTTTTTATTAGATATTTCCTTTATTTACATTTCAAATGTTATCCCCTTTCCTGGTTTCCCCTCCAAAAATACCCTATCCCATTCCCCCATCCCCCTGCTCACCAAACCACCCACTCCTTTCTCCCCTGTCCTGGTATTCCCCTATACTGGGGCATTGAGCCTTTTCAGGACCAAGGGCCTCTCCTCCCTTTGATGTCCAACAAGGCCATCCTCTGCTACATATGCAGCTTTTAATTATGTCTGTGTGTATGCACTTGCATGGGAGTGCCCACATAAGACAGGACCATCTGATCCCTTTGGAGGTAGAGTTGCAAGAGGTTGTAAAGTGCCTAATACTAGTGCTGGGAACTGAACTCAGGTCTCATCAGAGAGCGTTGTATAGTCTTAGCTGCTTATCCATCCTCTCCAGCCCTCCCCAAACTTGTCTGGGTCCTAGAAATTTCTAGTCTTGGACAGTCTCTGGGCAAGGACCTCATCAGACTTGAAATCCTCTGAGTAACTCAGGCATAAGATGACTACACTAAGTATCCACAGAAGAGCCCTGGATTTCAGTACACATAAAGCAAATCTGTTTTGATTAGTCAGCAATAGAGAAGACAGACTCACAAAGCATCATTCATTTTCTGTCAAGATGACATTTATGAGCATTCTACTGCTATTTGTGTTTATCACAGAAGTGTAATGTTATAAATTTGTGATTCTATTTTATTTCTTCGAGAAACATCAAGTGCTCTTTGAGAAGACAATAGGAGTTACCATGACCTACAGGACCAGGACTGATGTATTATTAACTTAAAATCCTATTTGATCCTTCCTTAAGAAGATAGGTGCTGACAGCTCTATTTCTCAGAAGAAACTGAGCTATAGGAAGACAAGGGAGTTTATCATCAAATGACTAGCAGGAATGGATGAATAACTTTATTGAAAAACTTTCCTGTGCTTTACAATACTACTCCAACATAGACACATTTTATTCACTCCAACCAAAATGTAGTGACCGAGTTGGCTAGAGCTTGCAAGCACCCAGCTTTATTCCTGTGGATAAGCTGCTTAATTCAGCAAGCGTTTATTGAATGAGAGTTTTTGCCAGGTGATGTCTTATTTGTCTGAATCCTTCAAATATTTGCCAGTATTCATTATATGAATGTTGAGTTCAGAACATAGCCCTCATTTGCCAAACAAAAATCAGCAATTCTACATATTAGCGGCTGTCAAAACTTACCGTAAATGTTTGATACACCTTCCTTTTCCCCACAAGTAGTTGTGAAGCTAAAAGATTATTTTGAAGATTTTTATTTTTAATTCTTAAGTTCCTAGCTGGTAGTTGGTGCCCTAAGTCTATTAAATATTTCAAAACTTAACAAAATAGCTGCAATCAGTTATGTCAGTTCCAGCACGTTCCATTTGACTGTCAGTTGTCATTCCCACCTCCAAATTAAAGTCTGTTTTTGTCAGATTTGTGGAATTATTTTGATTCTTTCTGCCAGGAAAAGCCCATTTCTTCACAGAGTTTCTTGGTCTTTGAAATACAATTGATGACATTTAGAAAATTCAGATTAAAAAAACAATTTAATAGCATAAAATTAAAGAACAAATAAAGGTGGTCAGTAACAGGCTGGTTGTTGAAACATCTACCATGGTTAGTCCTTTCCATAGTAGATATAAATGGGATATATCCATCGCTGCCTCAAAGGACTCACTCTCCTCTAGATGACCATGAGCCAGCTTGGAGGATGGAATATGGAAAGTAATAAACATCTCTTGGCTGTTTGGACACCTGAGTACAATCGTTTACTTATTCCCTAATTCATACTTGTTCATTTATTTAAGAAAATACTTATTAAAAGCTAAAGGTAATGTGCTGGACAGTACAGGAAATTAAAAAGAAAACAGTCAGACACATGCCTTTGAGTGTTCTATGGGACTTTCAACCAATAAATAAATAAATACCCAGCTTGCTTTTAAAAGCCCTCTCCATCAACAACCTCTACTTCCCCTAAGCAAGGATTGTCACTTGGTCAGTAGTGAAGACAATGTATAATCCTTATAATCTTTATAAACAGCCTCGAAGCCATATATTGCTCTTTTGGCTTTCCATTACCCTTTCCACTATTTTGTATAGAGTGTAGTCTAGATACTCCTAAAATACAAATGATCACTGCATCAGTGATGAAGAGCAAGCCTTGGGGAGATGGGGAGGAATACACAGAAGATAATGTATGAATGGACCTGAACTGCTATAATTTATCGTGTCTGGTTGGTTTCTTGGCATAACAGTCATGAAGGATATTTTCTTTATTTGCATTTCAAATGTTATCCCCTTTCCAAGTCTCCCCTCTGGAAACCGCCCCCCCCCCCATCTCATCCACAGTCATGAAGAACAGATGAAAGGACAGAAAGAACTAAACACTTAGCTTTTTTTTTTTTTAAGTTAGGATTCAGAACTTAGAAAAACATGAAAATGCAGCAAATGGCTAAGCTGGTAAATAAAAGTACTTGTATGTAGTATGAGTGGCACATGAGAGGGTGATTCTGTAGCATTAGTGTGTTTTTGGTCATTAGGTGTTTGAACTATTTCCTTGATTCAATTTTACGGTATTAATTTCTTGGCGAACATTTTAGGACATTTTTAGGAAGGAGTAAAACCTAAAGTAAAGAAGCTTTCTTCTTCCCACTTTTTAAGATTTTATTCTTAGCGCTGTATGGAGCCTTGTGGGAGTAAATAAACAGGATAATCCCTACCCTCAAAGGAAATCACAAACTTGTTGAGGGTTTATAAGAAGCAAAACAAAAATTTAGAATTTAGTCAATTAAGTAGAAAATTTAGGCTCCGAATACTCCTATCTTAAAGGTGTGTAACCAAAGCATGAAGAACGGGATATTTAATTTGCTTTGCTTAATTTATTGGTTACCTACTAGAACTGGAGGCCACAAAACACTAAACAAAAAAGAAAGTATTCATGGGAAATATTCAACATGCACAACATGCCTGCCAAGAAACCAAATAACCAACAGGGAGCCAATAAAGTAAAGACTTACTTCATACTCCAAGTGCCTCCCTACTAAAGCCGCATGTGGGGGAGAACATCTCACATCTGTAGAACCCTTGTTTAAGAAAGATCATTTCCAGCCATCTCAAAATTGTGTAGCACAGATCATTACCTGAAGAATAACACCCAAACTCTTAAACAATGTTGGGAAAGAGCAAGGATGCTATTTTGAAAAGTCAAGGAAGAGGATGCTCTGTTAAGCAAATAGTTACTTTCCAGCACTGAGAATTTTTACAAGATCGCTTTCATAACTGTGGTCAGAGTTCATGTAGCTGAGTTAGAAGGATTAAAATCCAAGAGAGCATAGCTTTTGAGCTCAAGCAAATGCAGTTTGCATGCTTGGGTTTGAGAACTTTAGCTGCAGTGTCTGTCATTAAAAATAGAAATGGTTGAAAGAGCACTCTTACTATAAAACTGTAATTATGATACATTCTTAAAACTTCTGCTGTGGAACAAAATTTGTTGGCCAATTCATCTTTCTAGAACTTTATTTTCTCACATGTGACATGATCAGAAGCAATACTTACTGGGTGGAAGATAAATTCCTAGTGTCTTGAGTGCGATTTTAACAGTTCATTACTGGTTTTCTCTTCTAGTGTCCATAAATTTACACATAATTTTTAATTCTTACTTCCTCTCACCAATGCTTACATTATCCTACAGTAGATATACAAACGGAGAAAGCAGGCAGCATGTACCACAGGGTGCTTGTGGTGAAATTAACTTTTATAAAACAATAGATTTACATTTAGAGAAAAATGCATCTTGATGTTGAATGTTCCAAAGTGTATTTGCCAATAAGCAAAACAGTCATAATAAAATAAATCCTAGATCCCTTGAATATGGGCTGGGTTTCATAACTAATATTGAACCAATATATGAGCGAAAGAATATTTCATAAGGCTGTCAAGGCATCTTCTTAACTGATAAAGGTAGCAACATCTGAAATGATGCATGTTTACATTTTACATTAAGTGACATAAGATAAGAATGTTGGCAAACCCATGTGTAAACTTTCCATGAAGTCCATACTCTTACTCTAATTACTTGGCAACCATCACCCAAACTCCAACTTAGTGAGATTCTACAAAGCACTGAGGATTGCTTCTTCTTTCTTTTTTTTTTATTTTTATTTTTTTTATATTTTATTTTATTATATTTTATTTTATTTTACATTCCAAATCATTTCCCCTTTCCCATTTCCTCCCTCCCCAAAAGTCCCATAAGCCCCCTTCCCTCCCTCTTTTCTCCATTCAACCCCCTCTCCTTTCTCTGTCCTGGCATTCCCCTACATCCAGTCTTTCCAGGACCAGGGGTCTCTCCTTCCATCTTCTTAGAAATCTATTGATATGCGAATTGTGTCTAGGGTATTCCGAGATTCTGGGTTAATATCCCCTTATCAGTGACTGCATACCATGTATGTTCTTTTGTGATTGGGTTACCTCACTAAGGATGATATTTTCAAGTTCTGACCATTTGCCTAGGAATTTCGTGAATTCATTGTTTTTAATTGCAGAGTAGTATTCCATTGTGTAGATATACCACATCTTCTGAATCCATTCCTCTGTTGAGGGACATCTGGGTTCTTTCCAGCTTCTGGCTATTATAAATAAGGCTGCTATGAACATAGTGGAGCATGTGTCCTTACTGCATGCAGGTAAAGCCTCTGGGTATATGCCCAGGAGTGGTATAGCCGGATCCTCCAGGAGTGTCATGCCCAGTTTTTTGAGGAACCACCAGACTGCTTTCCAGAGTGGTTGTACCAGCTTGCAATTCCACCAGCAGTGGAGGAGTGTTCCTCTTTCTCCACATCCTCACCAACAACTGCTGTCTCCTGAGTTTTTGATCTTAGCCATCTTGACTGGTGTGAGATGGAATCTCAGGGTTGTTTTGATTTGCATTTCCCTAATGACTAAGGATGATGAACATCTCTTTAGGTGCTTCTCAGCCATTAGATATTCTTCAGGTGAGAACTCTTTGTGGAGCTCTGTACCCCATTTTTTAATAGGGTTACTTGCCTCTCTGGAGTTTAACTTCTTGAGTTCTTTGTATATATTGGATATTAGCCCTCTGTCTGATGTAAGGTTGGTAAAGATCATTTCCCAGTTAGTTGGTTGCCGCTTTGTCTTTTTGACAGTGTCCTTTGCCTTGCAAAAACTTTGTAATTTAATGAGGTCCCATTTGTCTATTCTTGATCTTAGAGCATAAGCTATTGGAGTTCTGTTCAGGAAATTCTCCCCTGTGCCCATATGTTCAAGGTTCTTCCCTAGTTTCCCTTCTATTAGTTTCAGTGTGTCTGGTTTTATGTGGAGATCCTTGATCCACTTGGAATTGAGCTTAGTGCAAGGAGATAAGAATGGGTCAATTTGCATTCTTCTGCATGTTGACCTCCAGTTGAGCCAGCACCATTTGTTGAAAAGGCTATCTTTTTTCCACAATCTCAAAGAAAAAAACCACATGGTCATCTCATTAGATGCTGAGAAGGCATTTGACAAAATTCAGCATCTTTTCATGCTAAAGGTCTTGGAAAGATCAGGAATTCAAGGCCCATATCTAAACATAGTAAAAGCAATTTACAGCAAACCGGTAGCCAGCATCAATGTAAATGGAGAGAAACTTGAAGCAATCCCACTAAAATCAGGGACTAGACAAGGCTGCCCTCTCTCTCCATATCTTTTCAATATAGTACTTGAAGTTCTAGCTAGAGCAATTAGACAACAAAAAGAGGTCAAAGGGATACAAATTGGAAAGGAAGAAGTCAAACTATCACTATTTGCAGACGATATGATAGTATACTTAAGCGACCCAAAGAACTCCACCAGAGAACTCCTACAGCTGATAAATGACTTCAGCAAAGTGGCTGGATATAAAATCAACTCAATAGGGTTACTTGCCTCTCTGGAGTTTAACTTCTTGAGTTCTTTGTATATCTTGGATATTAGCCCTCTGTCGGATGTAAGGTTGGTAAAGATCATTTCCCAGTTAGTTGGTTGCCGCTTTGTCTTTATGACAGTGTCTTTTGCCTTGCAAAAACTTTGTAATTTAATGAGGTCCCATTTGTCTATTCTTGATCTTAGAGCATAAGCTATTGGAGTTCTGTTCAGGAAATTCTCCCCTGTGCCCATATGTTCAAGGTTCTTCCCTAGTTTCCAGAGAGGCAAGTAACCCTATTAAAAAATGGGGTACAGAGCTACACAAAGAGTTCTCACCTGAAGAATATCTAATGGCTGAGAAGCACCTAAAAAGATGTTCATCATCCTTAGTCATTAGGGAAATGCAAATCAAAACAACCCTGAGATTCCATCTCACACCAGTCAGGATGGCTAAGATCAAAAACACAGGAGACAGCAGTTGTTGGCGAGGATGTGGAGAAAGAGGAACACTCCTCCACTGCTGGTGGAATTGCAGGCTGGTACAACCACTCTGGAAAGCAGTCTGGCGGTTCCTCAGAAAACTGGGCATGACACTCCCGGAGGATCCGGCTATACCACTCCTGGGCATATACCCAGAGACTTTACCTGCATGCAATAAGGACACATGCTCCACTATGTTCATAGCAGCCTTATTTATAATAGCCAGAAGCTGGAAAGAACCCAGATGTCCCTCAACGGAGGAATGGATTCAGAAGATGTGGTATATCTACACAATGGAATACTACTCTGCAATTAAAAACAATGAATTCACGAAATTCCTAGGCAAATGGTCAGAACTTGAAAATATCATCCTTAGTGAGGTAACCCAATCACAAAAGAACATACATGGTATGCAGTCACTGATAAGGGGATATTGACCCAGAATCTCGGAATACCCTAGACACAATCTGCATATCAATAGATTTCTAACAAGATGGAAGGAGAGACCCCTGGTCCTGGAAAGACTGGATGTAGGGGAACGCCAGGACAGAGTAACGAGAGGGGGTTGAATGGAGAAAAGACGGAGGGAAGGGGGCTTATGGGACTTTCGGGGAGGGAGGAAACGGGAAAGGGGAAGTGATTTGGAATGTAAATTAAAAAAAATAAAATTAAAAAAAAAATCAACTCAAGCAAGTCAGTAGCCTTCCTATACTCAAAGGATAATCAGGCTGAGAAAGAAGTAAGAGAAATGATACTCTTCACGATAGTCACAAACCATATTAAGTATCTTGGCGTGACTCTAACCAAACAAGTGAAAGATCTGTATGACAAGAACTTCAAGTCTCTGAAGAAAAAAATTAAAGAAGACCTCAGAAGATGGAAAAATCTGCCATGCTCATGGATTGGCAGGATTAATATAGTAAAAATGAGCATCTTACCAAAAGTAATATACAGATTCAATGCAATCCCCATCAAAATCCCAATTCAATTCTTCATAGAGTTAGAAAGAGCAATTCAAAAGTTCATCTGGAATAACAGAAAACCCAGAATAGCTAAAACTATTCTCAAGAGTAAAAGAACCTCTGGGGGAATCAGTATCCCGGACCTCAAGCTGTACTACAGAGCAATAGTGTTAAAAACTGCATGGTATTGGTACAGTAACAGACATGTAGATCAATGGAACAGAATTGAAGACCCAGAAATGAATCCACACTCCTATGGTCACTTGATCTTTGACAAAAGAGAATTGCTTCTTAAAACTGTCAATGAAAATGAAGATTGAGAAAACACCACAGAAGTTGAGAAGTCTAGAGAAGGTGTCTGGTTTCTGTGCATTATTCTTGTCCTGACCCTGGAATTAAAAAGAAGTGTTATGAAAAACTGGTAGAATCTGAATACCAATGGTAGTTTAGTTAATAGACTATAGCAATGTTTAACAAAGGAACTTTGGCTTGTAAGAGATTATTAGTAGGGAAAATATGAACTGAAACTCCCTGTACTATTTTTGCAAATATCTAAATATATTCTTCACTCCTCCACATCTAACTTTATCACACACACACACACACACACACACACACACACACACACACACACACAAAGGAACCCCCTCCCCCACCAGGACCTTGTAAATCTTGATAAGGAAACACAGTTCTAGCTTCTGAACCATTTTTTCACATGGACAAATAAAATACATCATTTTATGACTTCCCAGTGTTTTGAGACCTTGAGCTTGTATTTTTTTCTGCTGTAGCATCATTGGTATTGATATTATACACGTGTACAAACATTCTTAGCTGTCAAAGTTTCTCAGTATTTACATCTGGATGTAGTATTGAAATATCTCTAAGAGTTTCATTTCACTACGCTGGTTGTCCATGGCACAGAATAGATCACCCTATTGTGTGATAGTGAATTTGATCTGCAAGGAGACAACTTGTTGCTTTGCTTATTAAGAGAGACTGTCTAAGCCTGTGTTATACCCGAGATTGCACAATGTACAAGGAAATGGAATTTATTAGCCATAGAGTTCTGAAGGCTGAAAAGTCATACACTGAGAGATTCATATCAAACCAAGACCTCAGTGATATGACTACCCAAAACAGAACGCCAGGGTGCATTAGATAATCAGCTTCGTTAGCATGCTCATCTGTAATCGATCCAAATTCATCCTTAAGGCAGATCTCTCATAGACTGGCTACTTCCCATGAGAACACACTTCCCAACCTTATTGCCCTAGAGATTAGGTTTATTCAATTTCTTTCTTCAGAGACTTGAAGTTCTTGTCATACAGATCTTTCACTTGTTTGGTTAGCGTCACGCCAAGATACTTAATATGGTTTGTGGCTGTCGTAAAGGGTATTATTTCTCTTACTTCTTTCATAGGTGTAGAGGAATAGAGCCAACGCATAGCAGTGTTATAATCCGAATTCTCCAGCTTTACACAGTTGAAACTGTCATATACCAGCATGGAGAAAAAAAAGTTTTAAGTTTCCTAAGTACTCAGATAAGCCCACATTGATTCTCTGAATATGCAGACAGAGTCTCTAAGCAAAATCCCTCTTAGTCATCCTAGATATAAGCACCAAGAGCTTCCAAAAGCTCTACTCTATGTGCTTCAGAGAAATATTTATAGTTTAGAGAAAACAGGAAACATCCTTAGACTACCTCCTCACTGAGGTTTTTACGGTCCTACTGAGATCCAATTTATGCGACCAACCTCAACTGTTTAGTGGTCTCTTTGTGAATATGTGGTTCCTTTTCTAGATTCCCAAGGTCACCTTTTCTGGTTCGGTCTATCTCTGGCTATACTCTGGACTTTGTTTTATAAATTTCCCGTTACACTTCACTTTGTCATCTAGTTTTATGCTGTTTACCAAGATCTTGACTTGCTAATAACTTGACCTCATATTATAAAATAGTACATATAATAATAATACAAAGAGAAGGTACATATTGTTCTGTGTTCTCTAGTGGACCATAAAAATGTCTGCTTGATGCAAAGCCACTCTCTGTTGTTGAAGTTATATAAAGTTTTATAAGTAAAAGTAATTTCCAATTTCATATAGAATGAGTGCTTTCTATATATTATATAAGATGATACATAAAGAACATATTTTTTTATAGAAGGAAACATGGTATGAGTATTAATTATCTCAATTTAACTGCAATTTAGTTGGTCTCATGTACATTATTTATAAGAATGGGGAATATGAAGGTGAAATGGAAAAGCTATGGAAGGAACCATTTTAACTCCAAACAGATGTGACATTGTTTAATTTACAAGTAGCTTGGAACTGATGGGTGGATCTATGTCATAAGTCTTATAAAGGTTCCAGCCCAAGCAGTAAAGAACTCTGGGAACCTTCATTTTTGCCAGCAAAAGTGATATCACCCATTGCTGAAATTCAACTGTCAGTTTGAGCATGAAACAGAGCAGCTGTTGGCACCATGTGACTTTGGGCCTGAGGAGGGAAGAGGAAGGGGGCTGAACCCTCATGCAGGAAAGCTGAGTCAGTCATGGTGGGGGAGGTGGGGGGAGCATAGTCACCGCGTGTGTTTCTGATGACTGTGCAGTGCACTTACTACATCGAGAGGTAAAGAATGACTCGTACTAACTTATCACACTTACCAGTTTTGAGTCCTTGTAAGATTTCTAGAAAAATAGTAAATAGCGTAGGATTTGGCTAAAAACTTTTAGGACGGAAAGAGGCAAAAATCATGGTGCAGTAGACATTTGGTAGCTCTCCATGTGTACCTTCCTCCAGTTCCTGTATCACTAGACTGTATCCTGCCTTCTGAAGTGCCCTCTGGCAAGGAGGTCCTAATGGTTTGAAGGAAGCTCTGCTTTCCCTCAAGGTAGCAAACGATGCTTGTTCCCAAATGTTCTGTGTCTTCAAAACTGTTCTCCCACATATCTTCTCTGGGTTTTGTTTCAGCGAGGTTCACATTGGGCTGAAGGAGAAGTTAGGCTGTGTTTTAAACAGCTTTCCCTCATTTGTAGGGGTTCTATATTGATTTCCAGTATGACCCACTTTGAATTTTTAAGATGGAATCTGGAGAGAATGTTTATTTTCTTTTCCTACAACACTTAGTTGTTACAACACCATTGATTAAAACAATAGATCCCATTCCCCAGCCCCCATACTATTCGTTTCACAGTGTCTGAAACCAGTTGGACATTCAAGTGCTGAGTTTGGTAATTATTATTCTATTCCGTTGACCTATTGCTTCTTCATTAATTTTAGTATCCTTTAGCTTATATTTTTATTTGCTTTTTCTAGAGTAACAAATATATTCTACTAAAACATAAATTTATAGAAGTTTCCACACAAGCCATAGAAAATACTCACAAGCTTTTTTTTATTCTCTCCTTCCATTTTTTTTTTTTTTTTTTTTTTTGGTGATGGTGGGGGTGGATCAGCGAATCTACTCTTAACAGCGAAATCAAAATGCTGTTAGTGAGGACTTTGATGTTTATTTTATGTTCCCATTTTGGTTCAGACAATCAAGACAAGGCCTAAAGTTAGACTTGGCTAGAAAGCACATTCTAAGGAACTGGTTAGCTGCATTTAACCACTGCATTTATGTTCTATAAAGAGTGGGGAGGAGGAAAGAGAACACAAAATTAAAAGAAAACCACTTTCCCTCCTAAGATACAAGATAAACTTCCCATAGCCTTGGCAGCTAACTTTGACATTTGCGTTCATTCAGAGTGCTCTGTACTTAAACCATAATGGGAGAACGAATCAAAGAGCAGGTGCTTTTGAACACTTCACAACAACCCTGACGATATTCCCAAGCTCTCTGCTCATGCTTTACACCAGTGAATCAGGACAAGCCATAGATCTGTTAATGTGCATAAAATCACCAAAGATGAAGATGCCTGGGTTTTTATCCTGTAATGTTTCTAAGACCGTGTCTGTTAAATGCAAACAAAAGAGGAAGAAATCTTGATAGAACAGGAGAAGTTATGGACACTGGATGATCTAATTAGCTTCAATATTATTCATGGCATATAGCCTAGACCATGTTGTGGCTGCTTCTGTGGCTTGGCTTGGGCTTCACTGGTCTTCCGCTGCTGGCCTACATTATTTGCTAATTGATCATGTGAATTAAAAGTCCCTCCCTCAAAGGAGGAGTCCTGGGATCCAGCAATGACCACATAACAACAACAATAACAACAACAGCAGCAGCAGCAACAACAACAACAATAATAATAATATTAATAATAAGAATAAGTGTGGTTCTCATCTATTTCTGCATTTTAATGACAGGAATGGGCTCTCCCAGAAAATGCTGGGCTTCCTGAACATTTTCTGAGATTTAATCTTCAATTTTTGAGAGAATTGTCAATCTCCTAGTTGCTGTTGCTAGTTGGTTGCTGTTGCTATGGACAAACACCACACCAAAAGCAGGTTGGAGAGAAGAGGATTTGTTTGGCTTACACTTTCACATCGGAGTCCATCACTAAAGCAAGTCAAGGCAGGAACACAAGGAGGGCTATAAATTGGAGGCAGGAACTGATGACAAGGCCATGGAGGAGTGCTGTTTAATTAACTGTGTGGTCCCATGGCTTACTTAGCCTGCTTATAGAATTATAAGGCCTAGCAGCCCAACGATAGCACCACCCACAATGGGCTGGGCCTTCCCACATCAATCACTAAATAAGAAAATGTAGGGGCAGCTAAATCTTATGAAGGCAGTTTTTCCTCAACTGAGGTTCCCTCTTTCCAAATGACTCTGGCTTGTGTCAAGGTCACATAAAACTAACCAGGACAGATCCTAAAAGTAAATAACAAATGGAAATTTTTTTCATTTTCTATTTGTTTCAGTGTATGAAATTACAATCAATTTAGTTCTAGGAGCATGCTAATAGATTATAACGGGTTTTCAACACACATAATCATATCATCGAATGGATAATGCGATTTATTTTCTATATTTTTCATAGTCTTGCCTTTTATTACTTTTTTTTGTATGTGCTCAAAAGTGGAAAATGTTTTCCTGTTTGAAGTTTGAGGACAAAGAGTGTTTCACCCCCAGAGGATGTTGTTAACTAAACCTTATATACATAATGTGTCAGCTTGTAAAATTCATTTTTTAGTTTGTTAAAAGTGCCAATCACAGGAGCTAAAGTGATAGATCAGTAGTTAAAAGTCCTTGCAGCTCTTGAAGAGGAATTGAGCTCTGTTCCCCATACTCACATGGCAAATCACAGTCACTGTGACTCCAGATTCAAGGAATATGATGCTTTCTTCAGGTCTCCATGGGCCGCTGTACACATGTAATGCTTATGTATGCAAACAGACATAGGCACATCCACATAAATGAAAGGGAATACATCTTTAAATATTTTAACCACAGGTAAATATGACACTTTGTCATGTGACTTTCCTCATCTTTACAGTTAATCATAAACTTCATTTTCTTCTTTAATTTGTATGAATTGGAAAATGATGTATGTTGAAACTCCTGCATAGTAGAAGCATAGTGCACTCAATAGCTATTCTTTATTTGATATTTGTTACTGTTGCTTACTAATTCTTGTATTTGATGTACAATCATTTTTTGTTAAGGATTTTGCATAGGTATTTATCCGAAGTAGTTTAGAGTTTATTATCCTTTTAGTAATTTTAACTTCTTTTTGTACCAGAATATTCCAATGCCCTACAGATAGAGGAGATAGAGGAGATAGGGAATGTTTCTGCCTGTTTACTATTTGTAACTAGTTTGAGGGTACAATTTGCATTATTTCTTTCTGAAATAGATGATACAGTTCATCAAGTACCCTTCTAAAACTAGCTTTATCAACTAACCAATCAATTGATTTCCAATTAAAATTTAGTTTTGTTAACAAATAATAGATTTGTTTATTTTTTAGAAACTTGTTTTGTGTGTGTGTGTGTGTGTGTGTGTGTGTGTGTGTGTGTGTTAATAGTGGTAATTTGTGGCTTTAAAGGGCCATGTGCATTTTATCTGATGTGTCAAATAGCATGGATAGTGTCAAATGGATCTACCTGTCTCTATTCTAGCTTTTCTGAAACAATTTCTGTTATCTGTATTTTTATTAAATCTTGAGGTTACTTAGACAGTTTATTAGGTTTTCAAAAGTAATTTTTGATTTTGTATTTTCTCTGTCATTCGTACTTTTCAATATCTGTGCACAAAAACATTAGTAAGATGAAGCCAGGATATAAATACTCAACCTGTCTTTTTAACGGGAATATAATTTTTGGTGTTAAATTGGACTTCCATCCCATAGTAGGACTCTAGTTCCTTAAATAGAGCAATTAAAGTTCACAGTCTAGTCATGATTTGCATGTTTTTCTCTGAGTTTGGAACTTTTTAAAATTCTTATTTTCTATGGCTCTAGGGTATAATTGCTTCTTTTCATAGATTTGTGAATAGAGAATAGATGCTTTTCTCTCTGCCAGGCCTTCTGCTTTTACTTTTCAATTATGATTATATCCAAAAGCTATAACTCTTTCTCTAAGCATTGCTTTTACACACATTATGATATTTTGTTTTTTCAGCTCAAAGCATTATTCTTTTAGTCCATATAGTTTTCCTAATCTCTAGTGGCTTCCTTTTCAAATGTTTTGGAAATTTTCAAGTGTACAGTCTATGATTACTTATTTCAACTTTAACAATGGCCCGAAGAATATACTTTCTACAGTTTTAAAAAATTACGTTTGGGGCTTATTTGCTGAGCCTTTGCAAGACTTACAATAAGTACTTTAAATATCATTACAAACAAAATATATTAATATTTCTAATGTTGTATAATGTAGCTAGTTTAGGTATATGAGCAAGACTGAAATCTTTATGTGGATATGTACTCAGGGTTGACATGCCTTTCTTGATGGGTTCTTTTATTATTCCGAACACACATTTTTCTTTGTATTCATTTAGGTTTATAGGTTTATATTGTCTTAAAACACTTTTGGCCTGGCAATAGTAAAATCACATGAGGTTTATTATACTAAGTGTTTGCAAGTGTGTCCTTTCGTACTGTTTCTTTCAGCCCACTGTCTGCTTCTCATGTGTTTCACATGACTACTATTCACCAGGCTTTCTTTTTGTTTATACTCAGCCTGACAGGCTGACAGTCTCCCTATTAATTGCCATTTTAGACCATTTACATCTAATGTACTTATTGGAATCATGTGATCTAAATATACACAAGGGCTCTATTTTATGTATTCATTTTAAAAATTTCTTCATCCTGCCTCTCCTTATTTTGATTGGATTGGGTAACATTTTATTTATTCAATTCCAGGTTTTGTTTTAACTCCTCTATTAATTTTTTTTATCTGCATATGTATATGTGAGTGGGTGGGTGTGTGAGATCAGTGGCTATTAGAGATTGGAGAGTAATATACTATAATCCATATTCAACTAAATGTATAAATTGTTACTAGTTTTCACAACACTATTACTTTTGTATTACAAGCTATTGTTATTTGTACATTTATTATGTTATAACTCTCAGATATATTATTACTCTTGCTTTATATAGCGAAAGTTTCTCAAAGACAAGCAGACACAGAACAAGAAGATATTATAAAGAAAGTCTTTTATATTTTGCTGAGTTTCTAATGTTTTATATCTAGTACCCACCATTTCTTCCCCAAAACCTACTGCTGTTTGTACTATCAAAGGTATTGTTTTGTTGAATACATGGAGCTATGGCTAATTTTTTTTTTTTTAGTGCACTGAAGATTTACTTTTCCTGGGTATTTTTTCTTTAGTGAGAAGAGAGTCACCTCACCACTGTTGGTGCTCTTGTTTATGTAAATACACTTTAACTTATTCAGACCACTTAACTTCATTTCAGCCTTTGTGATGCTGGAGACTGATCCAGGTTCTTCTGCACACTGGCTGGTTGAGTGCTCTGGCCCTTCCATGGCCCCCTCAGAGTTCTAAGACCTTCCTTATCATTGGTTTTCAGTGTTTTTATATGTGAAACATCCAAGCATGGTTTATCTTTCTATTTATTCTGTACTGCTCTTACTGATCCTAATACATCTCTGGACTATTGCTTTCTTAAATTTGGGAAACTTTTGATCTATTATTTTTCAAAGTACTTCATTGTTTTATCTTTTCATTTACTGTGCAGCTACTATGTGTGTGTGTGTGTGTGTGTGTGTGTGTGTGTGTGTGTGTGTGTGTTATTTTTTACTGACCTACAGATAATACCTCTATCACATCTCCCTCTTCCCCTATCCCAGCTTCTCCCCTCTTCTCTAAGACATGGTTTCATGTAGTCCAGGCTGGCCATGGACATGCATTATATCTGAAAATGGCCTTGAACTTCTGAATCTTCCTACCTATCCCTCTCCAGTGCTGGGACTGTAGGTGTGTGCCACTACATCTAGTTTTATGAAGTGCTGGGGATTGAACTCAAGGTTGTTACACACGATTCCAGAGATGTCTTTGTGTTTTACACCAATGTCATGAGTTTTCAAACAATAGCAGTTCTGCCTCTGCAGCACAGCTCAGCTACAGGCTTGCAGGCACACTGACACCCTTCGGCAGAGGTGTTCTGTCTCTCCCACTTTGTCTTTAGCTTTGAGAGTGTAGCCACACTGCATCCAGTGAGGGCTAGAATGGGGAGGAGAGATTTCATGTCTTTTCTCATCTCAGAATGCTCATGTTGAACTACCCTCTTAGCATTTATTGTATCATATGTGGAGACTTATGAGACTGTTGAGGAGCAGGCAGATCTGTTTCTTGGCTGGCTTTTTGCGAACCTAGAATTTCTTCTGTCAGTCTGTTCATGGCTATTTGAACGCTTTTGAAATTTTAGCTAGTTTATTTGTTTTGTTTGCAATTTATTTCTTCTCCTATTGTTCCGGAAATCACAGAAGCTGAGCTTCTTCTTCCCTGTGAATGACTTCCTCTTCCTTAGGATTGTGCTAGACTAGACTTCTTCACCATTTCAGTGGGCTAGTGGTTTAAGAATGGGAGCAATCTAAAGTTTCTTCTATTACTTTGGCTGTCATTCTAAAGCAAAAGTCACTTTTAACTCCAGTTTCTGTTTTTTCTTTTTTTTATTAGATATATTCTTTATTTACATTTCAAATGTTGTCCCCTTTCCTGTCCCTCCCCAAAACCCCCTACTCCTGCTCACCAACACCCTACTCCCACTTTCCTGACCTGCATTCCCCTACTCTGGGGCATCAAGCCTTCACAGGACTAATGGCCTCTCCTCTCATTGATGTCTGAAAAGGCCATCCTCTGCTACATATTCAGCTGGAGCCATGGGGCCCTCCATGTGTACTTCTTGGTTGGTGATTTAGTCCCTGGGAGCTCTGGGGATACTGGATGGTTCATATTGTTGTTCCTCATATGGGACTGCAAACCCCTTCAACTCCTTGGGTCCTTTCTCTAGCTCCTCCATTGGGGACCCTGTACTCAGTTCAATGGTTGGCTGAAAGCGTGCCCCTCTGTATTTGTCATGCACTGGCAAAGCCTCTAAGGATACAGCTATATCACACTCCTGTCAGCAAGCACCTGTTGGCATCCACAATAGTGTCTGGTTTTGGTAACTGTATAACTCCAGTTTCAAAGAACAAGAAAACAACTGCCCAAATATTTTAGAAACAAGTCTGTTGTGCCTGTAATATAGAAAAATCAATGGTATATACTTGGTTTCCTCATCTTTGGGGAAGCAGTTGCATAAGATGCAAAAGCAAATGAGTTTAAGGGAAAGGCTCATCCCAGAGGAGACAGTGCCCTCAGTCCATATCAGAATACACACTTATTCATTACTAAGGCCCATTTTGCCTAATAATTGATTTTGTAAATATTGAGTTGTTTTACTGATTGTGAAATTTAGTTGGAGAGATGGTTGGATTGAAGAGAGAGAAAGAGACTGCAAGTGTATTTGCACATACACAGCAGTGGAACGCTCAGAGGACAGCAGGTAGCATCTTTGTGTGTTTTTGGTGTTTAAGTACTAGGATCTCTGTCAAGGCTAGGAGTGAGTACATCATGATCTGGATGACAACCACTGACCAGAGACTCTATATCTCCATTTTTTTCCTGTACCCTGAGTTAAGCTGGTATTAATTGAACAAGTGTAGTGTTTTGGGGCTTTAGCTTAGATGGACAATCTGGCTATGGAGACAGAAAGGAGCTATGCAGTGGATGGAGATGAGTCTCAGAGATGCCATGTTACATATGCAGAAGTATCAAGCCAAGCACAGAAAGGTCTGAGTGAGAAGCTTATGGAAGAGACAAATTCATGTTTCTTTAGTATAAAGGACTGAGACAGATAGATAAGGCAATATATGACAATAGAAGCTGTGTTTTTTATGGAGTTTATCCTTTGAAATTGGCAGGTTTTGTAAATTAATATTTCTAAACACTCCCAAGGAAATATCATATTTAGCAGCCTTTGGAGCCCAGGGATTTATCTAAATTTCTTAATTAGATTTTTTATGCCAATATATTTTAATTAAATTTAGGTAAGAAATGGTGATCATATAGCAATGCCTGAACCTCACTAGACGCTCATGTTGAAATAAATAATAAAAAACCCTTACTCTTAGGAGTTCTACAGACTAACAGAAGAAATCATATGAACATACATATTAAAATACATCAATGGTAGCATGGCTAAGTTCTCTTGGGGTGGACAATCTAATCTGAGAGTTGAAATGACTATGTAATAATCACAATTTGAGCCCATCATTAGTAAACTATTTAGTAAGTTTATATTTTAATGACCAGTTATTCAATATTTGTTATATCCCTCTAAAAATGTATGGGAATCACCCTAGGACTTTAATAGGAATCCTTTCATACTTTTAACCTTCTGTTCCTACCTTTGGGTTAAGAGCAAGGCAATCATATATAGGAGTGCTGTCATTTATTTGAAAACAGTAATTTTTTTTAAACAAATGAAAAGTTGGGCATTCACAGAATTTATTCATTGTGCTCTAATTTTGATGAATATAAACTAGCCATTTTAACTTGATTACTCAAGATTAAAAAATAAAATAATATCAAGACCTAATGTAGACAAAATAGAAAAATAGATATTAAAACCAGCATCTTTTCCTCAGTGTTGGTTGGTACTGGGTATGCTCACATCACCCCACTGAAGCTCTTCCATATCTCACATGCAAAAGCTATCACCTGTATCAGTTACAGCATCCAACCTAAGTTTAATTTAATTTATTTGGTGAAATGGATTATTCACAACCTACAAAATTTATATTATGTGCCTGGTATAAATTGCCTCTTTCATCAGAAAATCTAAATCTAAAATGATTGCTGCCCCACATCGGTTTTATTTTTACTAGCGGATCATGGGAATTAGAATTAATTTCACAGTGAATTTGTGCTTAGAACTAAAATATCTTCTCAGGCAGGTGAAAAAGAGATTTAACATAAGCTGGAAACAGAAAATGATAAAAAGTTCTGAACAATGCATAGATTGCTGATTTTTTTTTTAAAAAAGCTAATGACATAAGCATTACTGGCAGAGAGATACACACCTATTCTTCTGACTGAAGATGGAAGAACAGAGAAATCCAATAGTATGTTACTTCTTCATTACTTAATAACATCAAACCTGAATAATAATAGGAGAGAGAGAGAGAGAGAGAGAGAGAGAGAGAGAGAGAGAGAGAGAGAGAGAGAGAGAGAGAGAAACTGGAGCAAATGTCTTCTTTCAAAGAGCACTTCCTGGGATCCCAGGACATCCTGAAAGGTCCAGAGCTGTTCATTCAATGTGGCTGCAGGGTAATAGGTGATGTCTCTAGTTTTGAGATTAAAGAGATACCAAGTCAGGGACTTCAGATAAAATACACAGAGCTCTCTGCTTTAGAAAGATAATTTGGTAGAAGGCAGAAAGGGCCTCAGGAGAAAGCCATCTTACCCATTGTTTTTCATTTAGTTAAATGGACATATAACTAAAATATGCATATTAGTGTATGATACATAATGCAGGTATGCATAATCTCTGCTAACTATATGATTGACTATAATACCTGATCTATATTGTTTAGATTTTATTGGTCTTTAGATGTGCTTTTTAAAATTAATTAGAAGATTTTAAAAAGATAGTTTGAAAGTTTACTTACTATTATTTCTAAGAGATAAATACTAATAGAACTTTCCACCACTTTAATCTTAATAGCTGCATTAAAACCGATGGATACACCATCAATTTCTGTCCAGAACTAAATCAAACTGACTTTCATGGGTTTGGAAGCTATTACATCTCACCAAAAATGATCTCTATGAATCTGGCTTTTGTAATTGTCTAAGTAAGAGTGGAAGGTTTCTAAGGATTAATAATTAGACATTTCAGGGTCTTTAGAGTAGGGTAAATCATTTAAATAAATATTTAAATGTACAGTAGATAACAAATGCTTTGCAGGTCCACAGTCCAAGGGAAGAGTTAAATCTAAACTGCAGCTAAGAACCCAAGGCACCTATCAAGCAGGTTCAGCTTCTTTCCCTCCAATTTCATTAAAATATGAGAAAGTTGTTCGAGTACAAAATACCAAATGACATTACCAATATAAGTGAAGTTTACATTTTGAATTATTGATGGAAGACACAATTTTACTTGTAGATAATCCAGACTGGAGATAACCAGGAAGGGTAAATATGATTAGAGCAGACTTCTGAGATGTGATGAAAGGCTCCAGTTTTCAACAAGAGGGAAAAGAAGACAGGAGGAAAGGAAGTTTGGACAATGGTGATCAGAATCGTTACAGTCTGTGAGCTAAAAGGATGTGTCTGGCTCCCTATAGCCTCGTCACTGGTGAATGAGAGCAATGGACTTTAATCCCTTGCTCAAAAGGGCATTTTGATAAAGTTATTTAATAGAGGACACATGTTGGGCTAGCACAGTGATTGTGACATTAGTTACTTGAGAGAGCAGATCTTTCTTCCAGGCATGTCGAGGTTCTATGCTTATACAGGAACACTTAAAAAAGAAATAATTGGGGGGAAAGGCACATGAAAAGCCATTTCCTGAGTAATATTGTTGACCTTTGAGCCATCTGCCCACTTCCTCCCTAGCCATACATCTTAAATGATTCTTAGCGGTCGCTTATTTCCTGACAAAGATTAATTGCTTGGCAAAACTTTAGTTAGCTCTAAACCTTCTTATGGACCCATCTGTGATTTCCTTGTAAAACCCAAAATATATTGGATAGTTTTAACAGAGACTCCTTTTCTTTATATCTGATTAATATGGACATCTAATAAGGGTCCTTACCCTCTGATCCTCTCCACCCCAGCTCTTATATGACCCCTTCAAGGTATTTTCAGCCAGAATCCTGTTATGTTAGTTTAGCCAGCAACTATCTTGCCCTGTTACATTCTTCCTTTTAGAATTTTCTTTTTTTTATTCTTTTTTTAAATTTTTTATTTTTTTATTTTCTAAGTTTTTTTTATTTACATTCAAAATCATTTCCCCTTTGTTCCTTGGCTACAGTTGTCTTGTCTATCCTGTGTGCAGAGTAAAATCCTTCTTCTCCATTGCAAAGACTCTGCTACAGCGACCTCCATATCCTTTGTACCAGACTGGAAGAGAATCTTCAATGACTCTGGAATTGGTCAAAGTGCAGAGAAGAAGAGACCACAGAATGCTCAGCCTTAAACAGCACACCTATGTTAACTCCATCTTCCCAAGGCTCAGAGATCAGTATGGAAGAGGAAGAAGAAAGATTGTAAGCACCAGAGGTAGTAGGTGACCAAAGGGAAACAGTGTTTTCCAGATACCGCAGGCCAGTGGAACATATATGACCTCGCAGTAGTTGTGACAGTACATACAAGACCTGCATGAAACAGGTCAAGTCAGACAAAATCTCAGCATAGAGGGAAGAAGTAGACATGAAATCCCACCCCAATCTAAGGAGCTATTGGGAATTGATGCCTTCTGGCAAAGGGAGTTTTCTTTATGGATAAGGATCCTAATAGGTTGGTGATGCTCCAATGAAAGTCCCATATCTAAGACTATATGGGCAGCACTTAAAACTGTACTTCGTAGTTTCATTTTGTTTTGCTTTTTAAAGGCAGAGTTGATGGGTAAAGAAGAGAAATGGATCTGAGAGGAGCAGGGGTAGAGTACTAACACGTTGAATAGTATTCTTAAAGAACGTATAAAAAAGATAAAAATCAAACCAAAACAAAACTACAACAACCATACATGGTAAAAGTAAAGACAAAAATTGATCACATTCTCAAAGAGATTGGAGTGCACATTGGTTATCTTACAAAACAAGTAAACAAACCTTAAATGACAACTACTTAAAAACCCAGCATGTATTTTTAGAATAAACATCTTTTCTGAAAGCAACTGAAATGAAGAAGCGGCAAAATGTTTATATACTATGTTAATGAAATGTTAAATATACAATAGATAAATTTATAAAACATAAAATAAGAATTTGAGAGATATGAGTCTGATATTATAATTAATAGAAAAGCCAATTTAGTAACTCTGATATCTTCATAATTTTTGAAATAAACAGAAGAAAACATAGAAGTGATTTAATATTTTAAAAAAAAATGAAAATTTCTATTAATCGAAGAAAGGCAGAGCAAGACTTTAGACCTATAGAGGAAAGAAACTGGTAAAATTTGCAACTCAAATGCAATCAGACAATTGCAAATGCTTCCAGAATGAAATGAAAACAAGCTAGTAAAGAGTGCTAATTAATGATTTAGCAATAATAAACAAAGAAAGAAAGGCAGTGGTTCTTGACTCTAACCCTTGAGAGGAAAAAAATTCTGTAAACAAAATACTGCAATAAATCAAAGACTGGCTTAAGTAAAAAATGCTGTTAGCACCCTATGCAGCCAGGCATGTGCTATCCTGCAGAGAAACACCCCAGACCAAGGCTGCTAGAGCTCAGTGGGGGTTAGGCAAGCACTCTCACCACTGAGCCACACTGCTAGCCCTCAGCTGCTGACACACTGGAATGAAAATTAGAACCTACCCCAGGGACTTATGAGATTCTTCACAGATGTGATGGAGCTCTCTCACCCTTTTGTTGACTCAGTAATAGACATTTGCCTTATAAGTCAGAAAAATTAGAGATAGCCAGGTATGGTATCACATGCCTAGCACTCAAGCATTCAGGAAACTGAGGCAGGAGGATTATAATTCAAGGCTAAACTGAGAAACATAGCGAGTTTGGAAACATTATTCAGTACACAGTGACAACCTGTTTCTAAATAAATAAAGAAAAATTTGAAAAGCAAAACAAAACATACGAACAACAACAACAAAAAAAAAAACACCCTAAATGTGGTAAGTTATTCGTTTACACATTGCAGTTAACCCAAGATTTTCCCTCTCCTGGTTATTGTTTTAGTTTTCATTTTAGTTTCTTACCATTATTTTATTTGACCCGAGTGAGCACTTTCCACTCTGAGAGACATCCAGCTCCCTGCAGTTCACAGATCATTGAATGTGACTAAACAGATAAATATATTTAGCTTCTCAGCAAAAGAGAAAAACACAATAGCTTGCCTGTTTTCCAGCCAACCAAATAAAAATAATGCACCCCGCCAACTTTTATATGACAGGCTAGTCGCTTCTGAGCAGAACTTGTAGTCTACAATTTTAATGATTTAATTGCTTAGATAGAAGGATGATATTCATGGAGAAATATGATCAACTGAGACCTCATAAAAAATGAAATCTTCGCTACTTTAAGTGTTCTATCACTGGCCAAAAAGAAATGATAAGCAAAGATTAAGGGGGCACCTTATGGGATGGATCGATGAATAAGGACATCATGGACAATTGCAGTAGCTTCATTTCCCAGTTGGATGTTTCTAAGGTAAAGCAGGGTGATGGATTCGGAAGCGATATGCTGAGCCTCACTGTTTCATTCTCAAGGTCCATGGATGGACACAGATTATTTTTAGAGGAAGATGCTGTAGACCGATGACACAAAGCTGTGACAGATCTGTGAGTCAGGAAGTGGATGAGCAAGCCTGACGGAGTGGAGCATGCCATGCCGCAGGACTTCTGGCAGGCTATTTAAGGGATGGCAGTATCAGGATGCAAACTGATGACAACCTCGAGGAGTAGAGAACAAGTCAGAGAGTTTCCACGTTCTGCTGCTATACCTTCCTTTCAAATTCTTCTTATCCTACTATTTAGAAAATTGTGCTGTGGATTAAGAATACATTTTGCATTTGGGTCAGGAAGAGTCATTTTTTTTTATTATTTATTTTATTTTATTTTTTTAATTTACATTCCAAATCACTTCCCCTTTCCCGTTTCCTCCCTCCCCGAAAGTCCCATAAGCCCCCTTCCCTCCCTCTTTTCTCCATTCAACCCCCTCTCATTACTCTGTCCTGGCGTTCCCCTACATGCAGTCTTTCCAGGACCAGGGGTCTCTCCTTCCATCTTTTTAGAAATCTATTGATATGCGGATTGTGTCTAGGGTATTCCGAGATTCTGGGTCAATATCCCCTTATCAGTGACTGCATACCATGTGTGTTCTTTTGTGATTGGGTTACCTCACTAAGGATGATATTTTCAAGTTCTGACCATTTGCCTAGGAATTTCGTGAATTCATTGTTTTTAATTGCAGAGTAGTATTCCATTGTGTAGATATACCACATCTTCTGAATCCATTCCTCCGTTGAGGGACATCTGGGTTCTTTCCAGCTTCTGGCTATTATAAATAAGGCTGCTATGAACATAGTGGAGCATGTGTCCTTATTGCATGCAGGTAAAGTCTCTGGGTATATGCCCAGGAGTGGTATAGCCGGATCCTCCGGGAGTGTCATGCCCAGTTTTCTGAGGAACCGCCAGACTGCTTTCCAGAGTGGTTGTACCAGCTTGCAATTCCACCAGCAGTGGAGGAGTGTTCCTCTTTCTCCACATCCTCGCCAACAACTGCTGTCTCCTGTGTTTTGGATCTTAGCCATCCTGATTGCTGTGAGATGGAATCTCAGGGTTGTTTTGATTTGCATTTCCCTAATGACTAAGGATGATGAACATCTCTTTAGGTGCTTCTCAGCCATTAGATATTCTTCAGGTGAGAACTCTTTGTTTCGCTCTGTACCCCATTTTTTAATAGGGTTACTTGCCTCTCTGGAGTTTAACTTCTTGAGTTCTTTGTATATATTGGATATTAGCCCTCTGTCTGATGTAAGGTTGGTAAAGATCATTTTCCAGTTAGTTGGTTGCCGCTTTGTCTTTTTGACAGTGTCTTTTGCCTTGCAAAAACTTTGTAATTTAATGAGGTCCCATTTGTCTATTCTTGATCTTAGAGCATAAGCTATTGGAGTTCTGTTCAGGAAATTCTCCCCTGTGCCCATATGTTCAAGGTTCTTCCCTAGTTTCCCTTCTATTAGTTTCAGTGTGTCTGGTTTTATGTGGAGATCTTTGATCCACTTAGAATTGAGCTTAGTGCAAGGAGATAAGGATGGGTCAATTTGCATTCTTCTGCATGTTGACCTCCAGCTGAGCCAGCACCATTTGTTGAAAAGGCTATCTTTTTTCCACTGGATGGTTTTAGCTCCTTTGTCAAAGATCAAGTGACCATAGGAGTGTGGATTCATTTCTGGGTCTTCAATTCTGTTCCATTGATCTACATGTCTGTTACTGTAGGAAGAGTCATTTTTAAATACTGATTATTCTACATATATGTATGCACATACATGTATATATTACATATATATGTATATGTATGTATACTTTCATGTCAAATTTACAAAATTTGGAGTGAAATGGTCCTCTGTACATAGGAACCTTGACTTGGCCTTGTTAAAATTGAGTATTATGGTCTTTCTCTTTAGTGGCATAAAATTGGCTGTGATCATTAAAAAAAGAAGCAGACCCGGGAAGTGACTATTGGGCAAAGTGCTCACCTCACAAGCATGGCAATGGGAATTCCAATACCTGGACACCTATGAAACCTGGCACTACTGCTTGTATCTTTAGCCCCAGTGCTCCTATGGTGAGAGGAAAACTGGAGACAGAAGCCTTGAAAACTTGTATGCCAGCCACCTGGCACATTCTCGTCTTTCTCTCTGTCTGTCTTTGTCTGTCTGTCTGTCTGTCTGTCTGTCTGTCTGTCTGTCTCTCTGTCTGTCTGTCTGTCTGCAGGTATCTCTCTCTCACACACACACACACACACACACACAGACACACACACACACATACACACACACACACATACACACACACAGAGTGAAACTTCATCATGTATACACATAAAGAAAAATAAAGCAGTCACAGAAGTACATTGTATAGCCTGCCCTTATTCTAGAAGTGAGGAATACCATCATGAAACCCTGATCATAAAGAAATCTTGAAATCTTCCCAGAGGCCATTTTCTTTGTATTTAAGAATAACAACACTAACAACAACAACCGCAACAACACCACAACAAGACCAACAACAAACTTAAGAAATACCCAAGGTAGTTAGGTAAAATGATGGTAAAATGTTTACGTAAAATATCTGATTCCAAGAGAAGACCATGTTTAAGATAGTTCTCAAACTGAATAACTTAGCAGGGGTTTTTTGTTTTGATTTAATACATCATTTAAATAAATCTGGACATTTATAAGTTAGTAGAGCCAACTGTGCTGTGGCAGTTAGTACATGTTTTAGAGTGAGATATAAAGGCCAATAGGATGTCAGGGAGACAAGGCTGATCACAGTCATGTGGCTCATGTGGGAGATAAACTTGCTGATAAATTAAATGTGCGGTAGTGTCTGAACAGAGCAGAGAGGTAGTGGGCTAGACGGAGTTTCTCCCAATCATCTAGTGGCAATGGGCTGGACAGGAAAGCATACCAAGGGGTGGAGTAGTGTCCACACCCACAGTAAAGGTACAGTGCATACTTGACCAATGGCCCTTTATCTTGTAATTTTTACTGTACCAAATTCCTGCAGGGAGAGGTCTTAAAGGTTAGACTAAATAAGAAATGACATCATTAGCTCAGTTTGCCTTTCTCTTAGAAGACCAACACTTGAAGAAATAAAATATAAGACTTGGCATCTGTGCAGGAAGCAGGTTATCTTCAAGATAACACTAGTTTGCCCAACTTCCCAGTATACATGGGAGGGAGTCCATGGCTCTCCAGATAGCCTTTATCTGTCCTCTGGTTGTATGTTTTCAATTGTCCTCTTTATTTGGCAAGGGTCTTGGGAATGGAAAGGAGGGGTGTGGGCCTCAGAGACATTACTTTAAGTGTCTTAAGATTTTTTTATTTTACATATGTATGTATGTCTACTCATATGTGTGTACATAAGGTACATGCAGGTCCCTATCGAGATCAGAAGACATCAATGACCTGGAAGAAGAATTGTAAGCTGTCTGTTATTGGTGGTGCCTGGATTCTCTTGAAGTGTCACCTACAGCTAAGCCACCTCTCCAAGTCCTCTACATTTCCTTGTTTTCTTAGCCATCATACGAGGTTTTAATTTGTCTAATTGTTTAAAAAAGAGAGTCTAATCTTTCTAGAGCACTAAGAAAATCTAACCTTTTATAAAATGGAATTGGACCTTGCAGTCACATGCTCTCTGCTTGTCTGATCCTCTGCTATTTCTTGTCACAATCTCCTTTCTGATGCAAGGAGGTCACCAACCTTGATGGTCTCCAAGCCACTTCCACTTTTACTGGCCCAAAGGCATTCCATTTCACTTTTAATTTTATTTTGCCCACGACACCCATATTTATTAACCTTTTGAAATGTTATGCATTATTCATTGCTCTGCATTTGCACAGCTGTCTAAATGCTTATATATGTATTTGTGTCCCTACTGTCTAAATACTAGTATACCTGGGACAGCCGGGACTAAGTCTTCTTTGATCCTACTGCTCAGTCTACTGAAACACATGTTAAAGGAAAAAGAACCTCATAGCTGTGCTCATAGCATGGTGCCATTTCCAAGTTCTGAGAGCCTTGATGGGGCTCATGCCGGGTTGTCAGGGAGTCACTGGAAGAAAGCAGGACTGGATTCTGAAGAACGAGAGAAGGTTATTTCAAACTGGGATTTCTATTTTCTTAGACTTTACAGTGTCTTGAATGTTTTACCCAAATATGCCAAAGTAAAGGAAGGAGGGTGTAAATCTTCTACCTATGAATGTATTCTGAATTTATGTCATTTGCTGTTTTTCCAAAGCGTCTGAAATTTTCCAGTAGTAGAGCCATTCATCAGCATCTGAAGAGACAAATGTACTTTAAGAAAAAGAAAACCACTGTACAGTTTTCCTCCACTAATTCCCATTAAAAAAGGGTTGCTGTCTCCAGAGAATACCCAGAACTTAAACACATCCATTCACATTTTGTGAAAGCAAAAGGATGTAGCATTGGCTTTGAAAGTATAAAATGTTTGAGGGGCTGGTGACTGTTCTTGAAATAGTCTTAAAAGCCTTTGACATGACACTCCCGGAGGATCCGGCTATACCACTCCTGGGCATATACCCAGAGACTTTACCTGCATGCAATAAGGACACATGCTCCACTATGTTCATAGCAGCCTTATTTATAATAGCCAGAAGCTGGAAAGAACCCAGATGTCCCTCAACGGAGGAATGGATTCAGAAGATGTGGTATATCTACACAATGGAATACTACTCTGCAATTAAAAACAATGAATTCACGAAATTCCTAGGCAAATGGTCAGATCTTGAAAATATCATCCTTAGTGAGGTAACCCAATCACAAAAGAACACACATGGTATGCAGTCACTGATAAGGGGATATTGACTCAGAATCTCGGAATACCCTAGACACAATCCGCATATCAATAGATTTCTAAGAAGATGGAAGGAGAGACCCCTGGTCCTGGAAAGACTGGATGTCGGGGAACGCCAGAACAGAGAAACGAGAGGGGGTTGAATGGAGAAAAGAGGGAGGGAAGGGGGCTTATGGGACTTTCGGGGAGGGAGGAAACGGGAAAGGGGAAGTGATTTGGAATGTAAATTTAAAAAAAATCAAAAAAAAAAGAATATAGAAAATAAAATAATAATAATAATAAAAAGAAAAAAAACTTAGAGCCAAAACATGATACAGGCTAGTTGATCCTGTATGTAGATACAAAATAATAAACATAATCAAAAGCCTACTAAGTCTCTAGTTTCTAAGAAGTGGTTTGTTAGTATTACGAACTAAAGTAAAATAACCTTAATATTTAATTATATAATATTTTCTTCAAGCACAGGAAAATAACACCATAGTGAAAATAAATTCTCTTTCAAATTACCAAGTTATTTAAAATTAAGGGAAAGTGGACTTGGAGCTCGCTTAGCAAATGCGTAGAGTTTGTGGTCTCAGGGGACCAGAGTTTGGTTCCTGATGCCCACTTCAGGTAGTTCACAACCACTTGTAAGTACATAAGGCTTTTGCTGCACTCTGTGGTAGCCTATGTTCATGTAGTATACACTCAGAAAGACACAGAAATAGACACAAATAAAAGTAAATATTTTTTTAAATTAATAACAAGTGAAATTGTATGCTATTCATTCACTTCATGACAAATTACATTAAATGTGGCATTATTTGTCTTCATTAGCTATTGTCTCCATACTGTCTAAAACATAAAAATAAATTATTCTGTATATTTCAAAAAAAAAAAAAAGCCTTTGAGTTGCCCTGTGCTCAGAGGATCGCCCTATGGGTGTTGGGCTAAAAATTACACGAGAAAAACTATGTAAGAAGGGACTACCTTCCTTCTCAGTTGTACGATTCTGGCTTCTCTTTATGTAAACCTGACCTCATCAGTACCAGATTCATAATGTAACAGTGACCATACTAAAGAGACGAGACGTTCATAAGAAAGGTAACTGTCACCTCATTTGAAGGCTAATTCCAGCATCTAACTCTTACTGGTGTCATCTAGGTAGTTAGTTTTCATCAATTGCATCAAGTTTGGGCAGTATTTTACTATTTTCTGTATGGACTATTTCCAATCTAGGATGTCTTCTTGCCAATTACAGTCCCTTAAAGTATCTTTTATTTCTACTTACCTCAATGGGATTATCTCTTTACCAGTCAATCTATAAACTTCCTGTGAACACAGCATGGTATGTTGACTTGGTATTCAGAATAAGGCCCTGGCTTGAGAGGATGTGTAATCCATGGGTTATAAATGGTAAGCAGGGGAAAAGACAAATTCTCCTACCACCTCTACAATTACAAAATTTGAGGCACCATTTTTTTCCCCACTAGAATGTTCTTATAAATTATATCCCGGGTCTGTGTATTTTCTTTTTAACAACGTTTTGATCATTCAAATTTCTTTTTTTTTATTTTTTATATTTTTATTTACATTCAAAATCATTTCCCCTTTCCCGTTTCCTCCCTCCCCGAAAGTCCCATAAGCCCCCTTCCCTTCCTCTTTTCTCCATTCAACCCCCTCTCCTTTCTCTGTCCTGGCTTTCCCCTACATCCAGTCTTTCCAGGACCAGGGGTCTCTCCTTCCATCTTCTTGGAAATCTATTGATATGCAAATTGTGTCTAGGGTATTCTGAGATTCTGGGTTAATATCCCCTTATGCATACTATGTGTGTTCTTTTGTGATTGGGTTACCTCACTAAGGATGATATTTTCAAGTTCTGACCATTTGCCTAAGAATTTTGTGAATTCATTGTTTTTAATTGCAGAGTAGTATTCCATTGTGTAAATATACCACATCTTCTGAATCCATTCCTCTGTTGAGGGACATCTGGGTTCTTCCCAGCTTCTGGCTATTATAAATAAGGCTGCTATGAACATAGTGGAGCATGTGTCCTTATTGCATGCAGGTAAAGCCTCTGGGTATATGCCCAGGAGTGATATAGCTGGTCAGAGTCATTCATAGCAATAAATTAATTAATCCTGATTAGAAGGCCTCAATTGTCATGTCAAAGAAACAGTTGAATTCAAAAATGGACAAGAAACTCTATTTAAGATATATACATATTCCACAGATGATTAATACAGTAGCTTTTATATCTCAAATATGAATATAATCTTAATTATTTAATTAATTCAATTAATTAAACATAGTAGTAATCTCAGCTTCCACTGTTTTGAAGGTTGGTACCATTTGTTTCTTCCCTCTGACCATAGGGCAAGCCTTTTGCATTAGTAGTCTCAGCTTATGACTATTTCAGTAATGAACTGTTTGTAGAAACAGTGCGTTATTGCCCCTTTGTGTGTATTAATTGCTTTATTAATATAACATTGAAATCTTCATTAAAATCAAGTAATCAACAGCTCCCAGTGTGTGCCTTGGCTACATGTCCAAGACCCTCTGATTTGGTTTACATTTCAGCCTTCTTACTGCTCCATTTCGTTTATGCTTAGATGTGCATGGGTTTATTTCACAATACACTTGTCCTATTATATGACTACACAAACTTTCAACCCAACTGAGAAGGATAATTGACCTGGCCAGAATTTTGGGGGTAATGGAAAAAAACAATGAATAGAAATTTTTTCGAGATTTAGTTTCAAAAGCAGAAAGTGAGTGGGTCGAGCCTCATCATGACCAAATGATGCGAGATTCTTCAAAGGTGGCCAACTATTGATTGGGAACTTTCTTTTGAAAGATGAAATTATTCTAAATTGTTTTTAAAAGACATTTGTGTGCTAAGTTTAATGTTAAGAACAGATAGTTTCTTTTAATACTTAGAACAGATACTTTCTGGAATGTAGGACAGAACCTTTAAGAAGTCATATTAATATTTGGAGAAATTTTAGAAGTTTCACGTTCTGTTCTACTGTTAAAATCAATTAGCTTTGGCGGACCACGGCTCTTTTTTTTTTTTTTTTCACCTATTCAGTACCAAGGACCAGTATGTCCCTGTATTACTGGAGCACTTGGCCTATGAGTAAAGGATGTGTTTTGCAGCTCATGGAGATGCTCTGGCATCAGACTTACTCAGAGACTTCACTTTTAACAGGCAGCTCTTCCCCAAGGTTCTCACAATCTCCACTAATTTGTAAATTAAGAGTCAGGTTAGAGATTGATTTTTAGGAAATTATTGTAGTCTATCCTTACTTTTACCTTTGCAGAAAAGAGACAGACAAAGAAACAGCGGTTTCACAGGCCTAGCAATGTTTAACGATTGATTACTGATTTCCTAGCCTTTATTGACATAGGTATTAATTCTGACCAATCTTTTTTTTTCCACGTAGGCTTATAAATGCCAAGCTTCATAGTAATATGCATTGCTTTTCCATCAGACAATCATATTAAGGCCTTTATAATTACATAAACTTGATGATTTTTAAATGGTATATTAAAATGTATTTTTTAAATGGTTTAATTTTACTTTGCGTGCATTGGCATTTTGCTTATACATATGGCTGTGTGAGAGCATGGGATACCCTGCAAGTAGAGTTACACACAGGTATGAACTGCCACATAGATGCTGGGAATTGAACCTGGGTCCTATGGAAGAGCAACCAGTGTTCTTATTTGTTGAGATGTCATCTCTCCAGTCCTAAAAGTGTGTTTTGTTAGAGTGCACCAGGTATCCTATGATACCAGGTATTATGACAGGCGATCCTGACACAGGGGAGCAAAGGATAAATGTGCTCTCTGCATAGAATTTAAGAGTTGAGGGGTGAAGGATGGAGGGGGAGGGGTGAAGAAAGGAGGAAAGGAGGAATGGAGAGAAGGAGGGAGGGAGGGACAGGGCAGGGCAGGGCAGGGAGAAGGGTAAAGAAATGAATCCTAATGAGGGAGGAGGAGGAAGGAGAGAGAGAGGGACAGGGAGGGAGGGAAAGAGAGATACAAAATACTGAAACATAAAGCAAAGAGCTTCTGTCAGAACCTAAACATATCCCTCTCAGTTAATATTAAATGTCCACCGGAGCTTCGGCCATGTAGAGAGGTATACAATGATCATTCTGAACAGAGAGAAAAAAATCATCACTGAAATAATTAGACTATGGAAGATCTAGATGCATTTGAGTAACAGAAAGACACCAATTTTAATGGGACAGACAAGCAGGCAAAGATGATGGAACCCCTGAAGGACACATTGATATTTTAGAGTTGGTGGGATAAGGGTTACTTTATAGACATAGCTGGTGTACGAAGCATTGATTGCATGAAAATGAGAGGAATAAACAAGAACCAAGAATGAATGCACATAGGCAATGCCAAGGAATCCTCTCACTACAGTCTGACCCAGGACAGAAAAGAAGGAGACAAAACAGACATCATTTGCTGACTGACTGTGAAGAGAGCAAGGCATAACGATGTCTACTGTCTATTGGACTTGAACCACTGGGAACCAGAGCTGGTCTTGAGAATCTAAGTCTACTTTGGTATGCGTTAAATTTGTGATTCATTTCATTCATTCAGGAGGACGCGGTCCTTGAACTTATGGGAGAAATACTAGATGACAAAGATTATTTGGATAGTTAATATTTCAGGAACTCCCCACAGAATGAGTGTATCGTGTGAACAGGAGGATGGAGTACCGGGCTTCCTCTTCTCCTCACATTCAGTCAAGGAATCCCACTACTTCTCCTTTCCAGATACATGCACCATCTGATTTTCTCACCTTCTACAATAAACTATCTGAAGTAAAAACATTAGCACAAATGGAGAGTTTTCTCTATTGCCTGAATTTCTTCCCATCATCATTATTGTCAGTTATCAGCTATAATTCTATAATTCAGATGTGGCACATAATATTTTAAAACATGTATATGCCACAGAATATACATGTTGAAGCACTCAATGCAGTTGTTATGTGGTCTGAACAAGCAAAATGTATTCTAACATTTTCTGACTTTTGATAAACATCTTCCCAGGGGCTATATTACTAATTGGCCCCTGTTAATTAATATTCTACTTTCTACTCCTGAGTGTGACATTTTACTGTTTCAAATTAAATATACATGGATTTATGCAGAGTTTTTATTTCTGTGCCTAACATGTTTCATCTAATGCAATGCTGTTGTAAAGGACAGGGTCTTTGGTTTGTTTGTTGGTTGGTTTGTTTTTTGTTGCATGTGTTTGAATGTTTTTGAGACAGGGTTTTACATAGCCTAATATCTTCATTTATTGTTTTGCTTTCTATTCTATTTTGTATCTATTGCTGTGATGAAGATCATTGCCCAAAGCCACAATCCATTATAAGGAGAATTCAGGAAACGAGGGAAGGAACCTGGATGCAGAAACTGAAGTTGAAACCATGAAGGAAGGCTGCTTACTAACTTGTTCTACATGACTTGCTCATGTTGCTTTTTCATACAACCCAATACCACTTGTCCTGGGATAGAACTACCCACAGAGAGATGACCCTGACCTATCAATCATCAACCCTAAAAGGGTCCCATGGACTTGCCTACAGGCCATTATGTTTATGAAGGCATTTTCTCAATTTAAGTTTCCTCTTCTGACATGACCCTGGTTTGCATCAAACTGATCAAAACTAACCAGCACAAACTGCCTTTCAATTTCTGATATTCCTTCCTCTAATACCCTAGTCTATTACTGAGATGATAGGTGTGCCCTTCTCACTTGGATCCATCCCTTTTCCCTTCTCCCCTCCCTGCACCTTCCTTCTTTCCCTCTCCGCCTCTCTCCATCCCTCTCTTCCTCCCTTCCTCCCTCTCTCTCCCTCCTCCTTCCTTCCTTCCTTCCTTCCTTCTTCCGTTATCTCTGTCTCTCATTCTCTCTCGTTCTCTCCCCACCCCCCTTGTCTTGATGTAATGGTGTTGCACAGTGCATATGTACCATATTCAATTTACTCTACCCATCTATCATTGGTTTGGATATCATGAACAATGAATGCTACAGTAAACATGAAACTGAAGTCATCTCATTGATACAGTGATTTTCTTCTTTTGCATATATACCTAGGAGAAAGGTTGTTGAACATATGGTTGTTCCACGTTTAATTTTTAATTGTAATGAATAACAGCATTACTAATTTATAATCTGATCATCCTTGCACAATGATTTACTTTTCTTCTATACTTTTTCAGTATTTGCTATTTGACTCCTTTCTAGTGACAGCCATTTTAGCAGGTATAAAGTGATATGCCATTTTTATTTTAATATACATTTTCTTAATAACTAGGAGTATGCAGTATTTTGAACATATTTATTCATCATTAGGACATTTGGGAAAAAGTCTTTACCTATCCCTATGCTATTAGTTTTTCTCCACCTGCCTTTTTCTCTCTCTTTCTTTTTTGCTGTCAAGATGAGCCCTTATACACTTTGGGCATTAGCTATTACAGAGATACTTTGGAAATATTTTACCTTATTCTTTAAATTATATGATTTTTTTCTTAATTGTTTTATCATCATATATTAGTAGTACAAAATAAGGTATTTCTTCATATTTTCACAATTGTATTTAAAAGATCTTAATTATATCCACTACATTCCTGTTGTTCCTTCTTTATTATTTCTATTGCTCTACAAAAGCATTTTTGTCTCATATAATTCCACTTGCCTAATTTTGACATTATTTTGAGGACTTTGAGGGTCATTCCAAAACCTTATGGGTAGGACCAATATCATGATTCTTTTCCATGTGTTTTCTACACAGTTTCACAGCATCAAGTCTTAGGTATAAGAGAACTCTTACATTGTATTTTAGTCAAGGCACAGAAATAAGGTATTATCCCTAGGCAATATTAAAGTAATATTTAGAGAAAGAGAAAATATCAGAAGAACTTATGATGTAGATGATATTTGTTGATATGTATATGTCTTATTAGGGTTTCTATTGTTGCTATGAAACACCATGACAGAAAACAAGTTTGGGGGAGAAAAGGGTTTTTTTGTTGTTGTTTTGCTTGTTTGTTTGTTTGTTTGTTTGTTTTGGCTTACATTTTCACAAAGCAGTTCATCATTGAAGGAAGTTAGAACAGGAACTCAAATGAGGAAGGAACTTGGAGGCAGAGGGCATGTAAGAGTGCTGCTTGCTTGTTTGCTCTCCCATGGCTTGCTCATCCTTTTTATACTAACCAGGACCACCAGTCCAGTGATGATACCACCTACAATGGGCTGGGCATTCCCACATCAGTCAATAACTGAGAAAACTCTCTATAGGCTTGCCTAAAGCCCAATCTTATGTAGGCATTTCTTAATCAAACTTCCCTATTCTCAGATGGTGTTTGCCTGTGTTCAGTAGTGATAAAACTATCCCGCACAGTGTACAAACAGAAAAGTTCTCTTTGGGCTTGGGCAAAGAAAAATGATATGGTTTGAGTTAGTATTCTCACAGGCTTGTATGTCACTGGTATGGATGTCTGTGGTATGATTGGGAAATGGCAGAACCTTCAGGATATGATTACTGGAAGAAAGTGAGGTCACTTGCAGCATGTTATTGAAGATGCTATCAGAACCTGCTCCACTGCTATCTCTGTCTTTGTTTCCTTGTTGCAGTGTGGAGAACAGATTATTTTTTAACCATGTGATGCTACCTTTATGTAGTACCTGGTAAAATTTCTAGGAGTCTATGGAGGAGTATGTGATGATGTGTTGAATCCTCTGCTCTATGGATTTAAATGAGCCTTTTTTTTCTTGCAAAGTTTTAATTTATCTAAGGCATTTTGTCATAATAATTGAAAGCTAACACAAAGGATTTGGTAATCTCCAATAAACATGGTTTGGTTTTGGTTGCCTGGCTGAGATAGAAATAAAATTATGTTGGGAGGGCAAACGGAAGCAAGGTACTAAAGACAAGCTTTGAGGGAAAAAATTGCTCTACTAATCTAAAGAAGTAATTTAAAAATTTTGAGGAAAAAAATAAAATATTTTTTCTTGTTTTCATTTAAGTGGTGAAGGTATAAAACATTGGTTTGTGCTGATGGTACAGACATAAAATTGAAGATAGCTGGAGTGTAACCAAGAGAGAGAACAGTTTACCTGTCAACCTCAAGGATCATGTTTGACAGACTGTGGTTTGCTTTACAGACAAAGGTCTTTTAATCTTTAACTTTCAGATAAGTATGGTGACTGGAAAGACAGTGTTGCCAAGGTGACAGATTTTTATCAGTTTGCAAACCTAGACCTACTGACATGTGACTGCTTCAGTAAGGGATTCCTCACTGAAAAAAGTTATGAAAGACCCCCAGGAGCCAATCATGTATAGCTTAATGTATAAACAGGATTTCAGAGCTAATACCAATGAGTTCAAAACAAGTTGTGCAATGGGTAAATGAGAGTTGTTCAAATAAGTTACTTCACCTTGTCATCTTCCTGTCACCAGCTTTCCAACTAACTGCAAAGCCAGCCATTCTTGCCCATGGAAGGATGTTTCCTTCTCCAGCTGGACAGATAGCACTAAACATGTCCGTTTATTTTTTACATAAATAAAATCCATTTTTTTCTCATATTCCAGCCTTCTTTACAAACTAGAAGGACACAACAGAGAAAGATGAGTTCCAAAGATCTTGCCACAGAGCATTGCTGCTGGAAGAAGAATTAAAAAGAAACCCAAGAAGCAGATGAGGAGTTTTAGAATATTACCAAGGAAAAAGCACTTCACTCTATCTGTTTTTTATCTACCCTTTCATCTTGAACGAGACTCCTAGTATCTCCAAAGAATCTGACTGCGTACATTTTTTTTCCCTTAAGCAGTAGGCCCCAAATGTTTGCTGGGAGAGCAAATATATGTATGCCTCAGCATGAGATGATACCTGCTCACATACAAACATCTCAGGGGAAAAATATTTTGTCTTTTACTACAGATACTCAATGTGTAAAATTTCTGTGGCCACAGTTGTGTGGGTCGTTTCCATACTATTCAGTTTTCTAACATGAGGTGAAATGAATGTTCAATAATGAAATTCAGATAGAACAGACTCTACCTGGAATTAGAATGGGCTTCCACAGGGAAGGGCTCAGCCCCACAAAACTGTCTCTGACTTCAGATTCAGGCATTGAGTGCTTCTGACTAACTGACTGTAAATCAGTGATTCCCCCTTTTAGCACTATAACAACTCATGGAGTTTGGGCAAATACTCAGCTTGGTAAAGGTACAGTAGACATGAATACTTACAAGGGTTCTAATGAATTGCTAGAGTAAAATGTAGAGAAACACAAGAGCCTCTGTCACTGTGGAGCTGGACGTGCCATTGTAATATGAGGACTCTCTGAGTTCTATAATAATGGCTTACTATGTTTGATTAAGTTATTGACCACTGACTCCAGTCCTGCTCTTTTTTTTTTGGAAATAAGGGAATGGGGATTAAAATTCCAATTCTTTAACCAAATGACTATTTCTCTTGACAAAAAGAACCCCTATCTATAAGTTGCCATGGGGCCCTAATCTATCCTTCTCGTTTCATAAAACACTTAGCAGTTGCAGGGCTCCAAAGATGTCAGGTAATGTGGGTCAGGCATTGGCTTCATAAGACAAATATGTGATTCCATCATGTCACATCAGGTTAATTCTGAGCAATTCCAGTTTACTATTTTTATATTACTCAAAATCTGCCAGAACATAACTTTCTTATAATTCTATCCATTCTAATACTTGGACATACTCATGGGCAATAATATTCAGAAATAAAGCAAAGTTTTCAAAAGAAGAAATAAAGATTGTTACTAGGAACAAAATATACTTTTGAAAATGTTTTGTTTATTTCTTTTTAAATGTTTAAAAGTGATTATGTCAATTAGTACACATTTATTAATTTCTTCCTAGATACAAGGTAACAAGGTATCATGATGACATTTTATGATCAGTAATTAGAATTGTTTGGTATTTAATAGCTCTCACTTTTCTTGCTTTTCTCAATCCTGACTTCAAATAGCATTCTTTTTCTTTATTTATATACACTACTTTTATTTTATTATTTAACTGTTACACTTTAAGTAGATACATTGTTACTATACTATAGAATAAATGAGTATATAACTCTGCATACTAAAATAGATGTTTTAATAAACTAAGACCTATTTTCTTTCCTTATTATAATTTTATTTATTTATTTTCCATCCATTGACCCCCTAGTCCCCTGTCCCACAGTTCCTCATCCCATTCCTCTTCCCCTTGCCTTAAAGTGTATGTTTGCCCCACCACCAGGCCTCTCCCTTCCATGGGCCTCAAGTCTCTCAAAGATTAGGCTCATCTTCTCTCACTGAGGCCCGACCAGGCAGTCCTCTGTTATATATGTGCTGAGGCCCTCATATCAGCTGGTATATACTGCCTGGTTGGTGGCTCAGTCTCTTGGAGCTCCCTGGAGTCCAGGTTAGTTGAGACTGTTGGTCTTCCTATGGGATTGTCCAGGTTAGTTGAGACTGTTTGTCTTCCTATGGGATTGTCCAGGTTAGTTGAAACTGTTGGTCTTCCTATGGGATTGTCCAGGTTAGTTGAGACTGTTGGTTTTCCTATGGGATTGTCCAGGTTAGTTGAGACTGTTGGTCTTCCTATGGGATTGTCCAGGTTAGTTGAGACTGTTGGTTTTCCTATGGGATTGTCCAGGTTAGTTGAGACTGTTGGTCTTCCTATGGGATTGTCCAGATTAGTTGAGACTGTTTGTCTTCCTATGGGATTGTCCAGGTTAGTTGAAACTGTTGGTCTTCCTATGGGATTGTCCAGGTTAGTTGAGACTGTTGGTTTTCCTATGGGATTGTCCAGGTTAGTTGAGACTGTTGGTCTTCCTATGGGATTGTCCAGGTTAGTTGAGACTGTTGTTTTTTCTATGGGATTGTCCTCCACTTCAGCTTCTTGAATCCTTCCCCTAATTCAACCAGAGGGGTCCCTGACTTCAGGCCAATGGTTGGGTGTAGGGATTTGCATCTCTCTGAGTCAGCTGCTGGTAGGGCCTCTCTGCAGACAGCCATTCCAGGTTCCTGTCTATAAATACACCACAGTATCAGTAGTAGTGTCAGGCCTTGATGCCTTCCATGAGATGGATTCCAAGTTGGGCCTATCATTGGACCACCTTTCCTTCAGTCTCTTCTCTATTTTTATCCTTGCAGTTTTTTAGATAGGAACAATTCTGGGTCAGAAATTTTGACTGTGTGTTGCTAATCCAGTCCCTCTACTTGAAGACCGTCGGTTAAGTTCACCCCCATTGAGTCCTGAGAGTCTCTAACCTCCCAGGTTTCTGGAATTTTCTAGAGTGTCCCCCTACTTTCCACCCCCTCGAGGCTGCATATTTCCAGTCATTCTCCTGGCTCTCTGGGATCCTAAGATCTATTTATTAATAATTAAGTTTCATTTGAGAGTAAGGACTTTAATGTTGGGATGGAGAATAGGTCACATCAATAACAAGGGCATATGCCATGGGACAAAACACTTCATGTATTTAACATCTGAATAGTTTTAAGATATGGGTAATTGAGCAGATAGATTCCAATGACATCTCTTAGGACTGGAAATGGAGGTTTGATTTGTATATCATGGAAGGCTATGAATCTTAACTGAAGAATTTTAATATGTTTCTGTACAATAGGAGGAAAGGCCTAATGCCCTTGGTGTGTGTGTGTGTGTGTGTGTGTGTGTTCAGGGAAGCTTAATATAGTAGTAGTTAGTGCCTGCTTAAGAGGGAGAAAGGTGGAATTAGGAGTCTAACTAGGCTGATTTTCATTATTAAGTCAATGGATTAGCTCTGTGTCTGAAAGAACAAGGACTATTAAGTGGCTGGAACCAAACAAAATTTAGGACTAAGAGGGTGGGGATAAAAGGAAAAGATTTTTTTCAAGAGATTTAAAGTTGGCTGACTGGAAAAACAATCTGATGTTAGACAGCCTTCAGAGCTTCTTAGTGGAGAAGCAGCACATTCAGCCTAAATTCCAATGGGCAGAGTTCCTGGTGTCTACTAGATAGGATAGATGGTAGGCAGCACACAGGGAATGTGATAATAGTTCAGGGGATAGAGGCCATGCATTTTAGAAGCTTTGTATGAAGATCAGAAAACCATGAGAAGATTTGAATTATGAGGAACTTACAAAGCTCAAATAAATTAAATGTTCAACTGCATTATCTCCTTTTACAGTTGTGAAAATTAACATCATATGTGAGGTTGATTATCAGGAAAGCTGATCCTATAAATGTTTTGAGTCCATAGAAATGTTCAGAAAATTTGGCAACTAAGTAATTGTGTTAAGAGTAATGATTACAAGTAGACCACTTGGGAAATCGGGATCAAAGACAGCAGTTGCTTCAAAGGATACTTAGTATAAATAATTATAAAATTATAAAATTGAGTATAAGTTAGTTGTAGGCTATGAGATATACTCAGTGTAAAATAACTTGTTAAGACATGAAAAGCAAAAGGTTTCTTACAAATGGAACAGCTGGGAAACAGATGTGATTAGCTTTGGGTGAATAGAAATCTCATTACAAAAGAGAAATGTTTCATCTTACATGTCTTCCATTTGACTTGCTAGTATTATGGTGGAATCTGGAACATCGTTCAGCATCTAAATACGCTTGTACTTTGTAGTAAAATTTAGAACTGACACCATGTGCTTTGTTAGAAATGATGATGATGTAGTCCTACTGTGAATTATTTTCATTAGAATTTCTATTATCAATGTCAACTTATAATTCTAAAATCCACTCCTTACAGTCCTATATCTTCTAACTATGCCTTAATTCTTAATGTATCCACAAACTCCCAGAACAGGTCCACCAGAAAGGCCCATGTAGTCAAATTTATGAGATAGGAAGTACATTTCACATCCAAAGTAAAACAGATGACAAAACATTGAAATGTATTTTCTCTGGGCCTCTTAAGGATGGCACTATGCATATTTCATAAAGCATCCTCTAACTTTTCTGTAGGCTCTTCCATCTTTGTTTTATTCAGGATCTACTTACCAAGTATCACATTATACTTGAGTGCATCCATTTTCTCTATCTATCTATCTATCTATCTATCTATCTATCTATCTATCTATCTATCTATCTATCTATCTATCTATCATCTACATGCAGCTACTATGGTAGGTACCTGGGAATTCTCATTTCAGGCTTTGTATGTCTCTTACACCTGAGGCAAAATAGAGTGCAAATATCTGTTTACTTATTGCTAACAGGACAATAGAGTAACAGCATATGGAGAGAGATAACAATGAGCAGAGACTCTGTTGAGCTGGGAATTTCATCTGTATGTGATCACACATGTTGGAAGAACAGAACCAACCTTAACAACTTGTCATTGACCTCAACCTACACGCTGTGGTATACCTGTATTCACAAACACATATACATATATACACAGATAGATGCACCCACAACAATAACAAGCACCTCCTTTACTTTCTCCTGCTCAAGATCCTATAATACACACAGCATGTGCTTCATCACAGCACCAAAGATAACCAACCTCTACTAGTAAGACAGTCCCCATCCAGTAGAATGCAGTTTGTCATATAGAATGGTAATTTTGCATTTAAAATGATCCCAGTAAACTGATTTAAACCATAGACACACAGGTTCCATTTCTTTATCTTAGTATTTTTACTTTAGAGAGATTTCTTTTGTGCGCTTCATTTTATTCTTTAGCAGTTTACATATGTTTGCATAATGGAAAGCATTACTTAAAGTATCTTTCATTTACATGCATTTATGAGAAATTGTTTCCTTAGAATAAAACTGATAAAGGAATACTTTCAAGGGTTAGTTAGTGAACACTTATGGAGAGAAATGGCAATGTATGTGAATATGGTGGAGAATAATCTCAGATTGATGAATGACGATGAAGTTTAAGCAGACTATGAGAATATTTGCTTACAAACACACATGCGTATGTCCATGATCCCTCAGGAACAAGCCAACAGATGTCTGTGCACAAAGAGTTTCAGTCCTGATGCTACTTTGACCAATTGTTTTCATTTAATATCCTTAGCAAATGTTTATTGAAACTTACAATGTAATAAGTACTTGTATTTATATTTGTCCCTGAAGATTATTTTGTGATATTGTTATTTTACATACCTTTAATTAGTTGGAATGGATTATGCTATTGTTAACTATTAATGGTAATCTGGCCATATGAAATATTCAAGCTGAAAACTAAGAGAGAACCTTATATAATTTTTGTACACAAAGATAAAATAGTCTTTTTGCCTTTACCATGACAGAGAAGAAAAATCATTCAAAATACAGAGTTCTTTCCTATTTATATTGTCCTATAACTCTTTAAACCTTAAACTTTAGATCTGAAAATTATTTATCTCAATCCTTATGGTTAGAGAAATGAAACTTTAGGATCCGTGTGAATTTTTCTTTCTGGATTTTTTTTGTTCAGTTCAATGTCTTATCTTTATGCTATAACACTATCAGAGTTATATTGTTTTACTAACTGTTTAATGTTCTATTCTTGATTCTATCTTAACTAAAGATTTTTTCTTTTGTTTTTGTTTCTTCTTTGCAAATTCTGTTGCATAGAAAATGCAAAGCTGTAGAAATAAGATGTTAGATGTCTATTATAAGAGCAATACTCTTCTCAGGAAAAGCTGTCAAAAAGTGTGTTTGATGTCAAAGCATGGGTGTCTGGGGAAACATTTGGAAAATGCACTATTTCTGAGTGCATAATATTAGAAGTGTCTGCCGAAAGTGTGACACAAACTTAGCCTGGCCAGGAAACTGTTTTCAGTCTGTCATGCCGCCTCTGACTCACGTCACTGTTGGATTTAAGTCATATTGTTTTGGCATGGACTAAGTGACCTTCTTTAAAATATTCATTCTGTTCTTGTCTTCTGGGTCATTGTGTTCCTATTCACATGAAAATACATTGTTTATTAATTGTATAATGTGTTTTAATAGAGCTTTTGATGCACAAACGAAATTCATGATTATTAGGCAGTTTTTCCCAGAAGAACCCGAAAAGAGTTAGCTGAATTCCCTCAGCTAATTAATGCCTGGATGAGCCTCTTAAGTCTCCAGAGTAGATCATATGAGGATGTGCTAAGTTTCTTTGGTCCTTGGAGACATGGTGCAGGGGAGGTACACATCAGAATTAATTCTTGGCACCAGAGAAGGATCTGCTTGAAAGCAATAGTACATAGTGATGTAAAGAGAGGTTAGAATTAGAGTTAAATTAAGTGAAAAACTCTGCTGATAGAGTATAGGGGACATCAAGTAACAATCTAAAATATAGTGGTTTTGTTTTGTTTTAGAGCATTTAAAGATAAGATAGTATTGGATTAAGCCTTTTTCATTGAAGGAAGAGAAAAGGGTGAGGAGAGAGGAAAGCTTAACAGATGAGGACCTATACTGTCATTGAGATGGGACGACAGAGTTAAGACGCTGGTACCCTGGGGACTAAGTGGACCTAGTAATGAGCAAGGAGTGGAAATCAACAAGGAGGATGGCAATAAGATGGAACTAAGGAGATAATGAGCAGTTATGCGAGACCCACAAAACAACCTGTGGTTTGATGTCACGTGATATACCAAATGAACCTCCTGTTGATGCTTCAGTTATAAAAAGATAATGATCAAATTAGTTCTGGAGCAAGATGACTCTCATCCCAGGCAGGGTCAAAGCATATGGAGGGAGAAGCTTCATAGAGACAGGGAGTCAGTTTACAAAGTGGATCTTTCCTCTTATAAAACCTATAATTGCTCATATATAGTAAGAAAATTTTACAGAAACACATGGAAAATTCATACATAAACACAACAGAGAGTACAGATAACCTAAGCAGAAGAGAACATTTGTTGATGGCAGCATAAACTGAAAGTCAGCAGTAACAGCTGTGCCTCCATGTGCTTTTCAATTTTAATTCTTTTATTGGTGTGTGTGTGTGTGTGTGTGTGTGTGTGTGCACATGCAAGCACAAGTGTGTGAAAGTATATGCCTGTGCACATGATGCATGCATGTTTGCACATGAATGTGGGATTATACTCTCATATGGGGATATTTCTGGAGGCTGGCTTATATATGGGATATCTTCCTCCATTGCTTCTCAGATCCTTTTTTGAGCAAGAATGTTTTGATGTATATGTTTGGCAAACTCTTTACCAATTACGCTATGTTATGAACCCTGATTGACTTTTTTATTTTATTAGAAATATTTATATATGCTGTATTCTGATCATGGTCTCCACCTCTTCCATTCAGATTCACACCATTTCTCTTCAGAGAAAAAAGCCAGCATTTTAAAAACCAATGGTAAAGTACTGATAAAATTGAAGATTTACCTGGAAAATATCTCTGATAAAATTGAAGTAGTATATAAAAAACATGTTAAGATTGAGTATTTCATGGAAAAATTATACAGACAAAATTGTAGGCATAAAAATATTCCTATGTTTTTTGAAAGTGGAATTATAAACACTTTCTGATAAAATTGAAAGTCTATAAGGAAAATATTCCTGAAAAAAAATTCAAGAAATATATAGAGAAACATATTAAAATTGATTGTTATATGGAAAATTATACAGATAAAATGGAAGGTATAAAAATGTTCCTAAGTTGATTGAAAGTAAAATTATAGACATTGTCTGATAAAACTGAAGATCCACATGGAAAATACTTCTGACAAAATTGAAGAAAAATACAGAGAAACGTTAAAACTGAAGATTATCATGGACAATTATACTGACAAAATGGTAGGCACAAAAACATTCCTAAACTGATAGAAAGTGGAACTACAAACACTCCCCCCCCCAACGAAACCAAAGATCTACATGTAAAACACCTCTGACAAAATCGAAGAAATACACAGGACAAATGTTAAAATTAAAGATTATCATGGAAAATAATACAGTCAAAATGGTAGACACAAAAAGCATTACTGAACTGAAAGAGGAGTCACAAACATTTTCTGATAAAATCAAAGATCCACATGAAAAACATCTCTGTTAGACTATGTTTCTTGTTGGGGAATTGAGTCTATTGACATTATAAGATATTAAGGAATAGTGATTGTTGCTTCCTGTTATTTTTGATGTTCTTTTTATATTTGTGTGGTTACTTTCTTTTGGGTTTGTTGGAAAAAGATTACTTTCTTGCTTTTTCTAGGGTGTAGTTTCCCTCCTCATGTTGACGTTTTCCATCTGTTATCCTTTATAGGGCTGGGTTTGTGGAAAGATATTGCATAAATTTGGTTTTATCATGGAATATCTTGGTTTCTCCATCTATGGTAATTGAGAGTTTTGCTGGGTATAGTAGTTTGGGCTGGCATTTGTGTTCTCGTTGGTTCTGTATGAGATCTGCCCAGGATCTTCTGGTTTTCATCGTCTCAGGTGAGAATCTGGTGTAATTCTGATAGGCCTGCCTTTATAGGTTACTTAACCTTTTTCTCTTACTGCTTTTAATATTCTTTCTTTGTTTAGTGCATTTGCTGTTTTGATTATTATGTGCCGGGAGGACTTTCTGGTCTAGTCCAGTCTGTTTGGAGTTCTGTAGGCTTCTTGTATATTCATGGACATCTCTTTCTTTAGGTTAGGGAAGTTTTCTTCTATAATTTTGTTGAAGATATTTACTGGCCCTTTAAGTTGGAAATCTTCGCTCTCTTCTATACCTATAATCCTTAGGTTTGGTCTTCTCATTGTGTCCTGGATTTCCTGGATGTTTTGGCTCAGGAGCTTTTTGCATTTTGCATTTTCTTTAACTGTTGAGTCAATGTTTTCTATGGTATCTTAAGGCCCTGAGATTCTTTCTTCTATCTCTTGTATTCTGTTGTTGATAAAGTACAATAATATAAAACAAAAGCAAGCAAAGCAGAATAGGAGAAAACACAGAAACAGAAGCAAAAGAACCAAAGAAATGTCATAAGAAATACATATAGATGTACACACAAACACACACACACACACACACACACACATCACTGTCATACACAGGAATCCCATAAAAATACAAAACTCAAAGCCACAACATATATATATATATATATATATATATATATATATATATATATATATATGAATGAAAGGGCCCTGTAAGATTTAAAATAAAACAAACCAAACAAAACAAACACAACAAAACAAAAAACAAACAACAATATCAAAACTCTGGCACAACAGAAGCAAAGAACCTATAAGGATGCCATTGAGTTCATCTTGTGTTGATCATCTACAGCTGGACAGGCAGCCTACCATTAATAGTGGTTTGTTTCTCTACTGAGACTCCTATGGAGAAAACTAATTTCTCATTTCAAGTGGTTATCAATTGAAGCTAGCTTCAACTGTTAGGAATGGGGGCTCTGTATCTACTTTTCCTCTTAGCTTAAGGACCCCCATCTGGTGAAAACCTATTGCACGCACTGTGCATGCCACCCAAATGTCTGTGAGTTCATCTGTATATCAGTCTTGCTGATGAAAATCTTGTTTCCTTGATATCCTTCCATGTCCTCTGGCTCTTAAACTTTCTTACACACTAACACTCATTTTTTATCCTCTTCTGTGAAGTTCCCTGAGCCCTGAGAGAAGAGATTCAATGGAGAAGTCTTACATAGGGCTAAATGTTTCAAGCCCTCTCACTCTCTGCACAGTGTCTGACTCTGGGTCTCTGTATTTTTCCCATCTGCTGCAGGAGGAAGGTTCTCTGATGATGACTGAGTTAAGACACCTGTCTATGTGTATAGCAGAATATAGTTTAGAGTCATTTTATGGCTTAGTTGCTTTATGGTAGTCTTTGGGTTCCCCCTTGATTTCTGACCTAACTCCTCTCAGGTTCTTGGATACCCAAGCTGTGTCAGTTATAGGTTGTATCTCATGGAGTGAGCCTTAAAATGAAGTAGATTGTAACATGTTGGTTACAATCATGATTGCCGCAGCATATATTGCAGGCATATCACCACTGTACTTGTAGTGGTGTTTAACGTGAATCTCATGACCATACTTAAGGATAAAGGAGAGCCAAGTGGTGCATGCACACTTACAATGAGATGGTACAAAGAGGATTGATGTAGTTGGTATTTACCTTTTCCTTTGTGTAGTGAATAGAGTACTTTCCAGTATCATGAACATTAGACAGTAGGAGTGAAGACTCTAGGTAGGCACCGTCCCAACTGTTTGTTGCTTAGTGCGTTGTGGGGATATTATCTTTAGCTATCAGGTCTTGCTATCAGTTTGTAGAGAAAAACATAAAGTCTTGGCAATAGCCTAGGTTGCTTGGGAGTTATTTTGGGACTCTGTTGGCTAACAATTAAATTACATGTAACTGATTCACTGAACAGGAATCTTCATTTGGTTATGTCCAGTTGGGGGTCTGTCCCCCACTGCACAGTTAGTTTTTCTTTTGATGATTTATATTTTGTTACATATCTTATGGCCTGATAAATAGAGTCATTTTCCTCCTCTTCTTAATTCTTAGGATTTTAAGTGTATCAGCCCACTTTGTCAGGTAGAGTCAGAAACACAAAATATAAAAGTAGTAATGCAGATAGAGGATTTTTTCTTGCTCTTGTATTTTATGTGACTGTCTCCAGTATTCTTAATGGCAATATACACGAAGTAGACCAGTTAAACTGAAAAGAAAGCACAGATAAATATATGCACATATGAAAAACTAAACTTTGACAATGTTTGCAAAAGTACACAATGGATGAAGGGTTGTCACAACAATCTATGGTGCTGCTAAGATTGTCTATCCCCCGGTTAAAGAATGATTTAGAATATCTAACCTTGAAAAATATATATTAAAAATGAACTAAAGTCTATACTAAGGCAATGTCAGAATGGCTATAGCACTCAGACAAACAGGGAGAAAGCTTCATAGCTCTGATCTGGGAAATGACTGCTACTGTGATAAACAAGCATATGCAACAAAAGCAAAACTAGTCGAGTAGCTTCTACATAGCAAAGGAAATAAAAAGCAGAGAGAAAGGCAACCCAGGGAATGGGAAGAGAACATTTGCCACCACGCATCTGACAGGAGGCTTTGTCCGTTTATATTATAAAAATATAATAGTACCCAAGAAGTCTTTTCTCCAAAGAAGACATCGAAACAGGCAATGGGTACATATAATGTTCAGTGTTTTCTCACCAGGGACATGCAGCTTAAACTCCAATATGACATCATCTTAAACCTGTAAGAGTTTATATTATCACAGCATGAAGTGTTGCAAATGAAGGGGACCCTGATATACTATAGATATGGAGATAAATTATAGGTAATATTTAAATAGAAGAATCATAGCATTCACCAATCCCAGTCCTTGATATATGGTACAGGAAGTGAAGTGAAAATAGGAGCCTGGTATTATTTATAATAGTCAAAAACACAACCAACGTGAATCTCATGACCATACTTAAGGATAAAGGAGAGCCAAGTGGTGCATGCACACTTACAATGAGATGGTACAAAGAGGATTGATGTAAAGTTAATGTAGGGCTCATCTTTTCTACTTTGAGTTTCAAACGTGTAATAATTCAATAAGTCTTTCCTCTCCCAAAAGCTAAGTTAGATTAAAATAATTTTCTTTGATTTTGTTCTTATGAATGTTCTCAAATAAGTATATACTACTTTATTATGCTTACTGTATGTATCTCCACCTCATTTTAAAGAGAATATACTTTCCATTAACTACAACTGGTTTTTTTTAATGTTTACAGAGTTGTTTAAGTGTTTGACCTATTTCAGTGGTTTAATGTTTTTATTTTTAAGATTCTTCTTGATGTACTGGACACTATTCTGTGGCTTCCAGGTTTACTATTTATTTGTATTTTTATGAGATATTTTTCCAGTCTTTCTTTGTTAGTGTTTTTCTTTGATTTTTGTTAAGTGTATGGTTTTCCTGGTTTTGTCTTTATTTCCTGGCATGCTTTAGCTTTATATTTTACTTCTATTAGTTCTTTTGTAAGATCCTTTTACATTTAGTTCTAAACTGTGTTGTTAATTTTTGGTGTCTACTTTTCTGCTTTTACTTGTGCTCTTATGTGGAATTATTTATTTTATATTACTGCACCCATTTTCCTGGTGAGTCTCCCCTAGATAGAACTTTGTGGGTATAGATCTTTGGACATTGAGTGTCTTCTCCACAGTACCCATCATTTAGTCTTTCCAATTATTTGCATCTTACTGGAACTGTACCCACGAGCCTCTGGGACATCTTCAGCCATAATTTCACTGTTTTTCAAACAAAAAAATTAAATAGTTATCTTTAAGAAACTGGCACATACTATTTGGAGTAAGTATATAATGTATAAAGAAATCAAGAATTTAGATACTAACAACACAAATAACCCAATTAAAAATGGGGTACAGAAGTAAGTAGAGAATTTTCAACATAGGAATTTCTAATGGCCGAGAAGCACTTAAAGAAATGTTCAAAGTCCATAATAATCAGAGAATGCAAATCAAAACAACTGAGATTCCATCTTACACCCATCAGAATGGCTAAGGTCAAAAACTCATGTGAAGACAATGCTGGCAAAGATGTGAGACAAAGGGAACACTCTTCCATTGCTGGTGGGAGTGCAAACTTGTACAAGAACTTTGCAAATCAATTCAAAGATTTCTCAGAAAAACAAGAGTAGTTCTACCTCAAGAGTCAACTATACCACTCCTGGGCATATACCCAAAAGATGCTCCACTATACCACAGGGACACTTGATCAACTATGTCCACAGCAGCTTTATTTGTAATAGCCAGAAACTGGAAACAACTTAAATACCCCTCAACTAAATAATTGATAAAGAAAATGTCATACATCTACCCAGTGGAATACTATTCATCTATTACAAACAAAGTCCACAGTTTTGCAGGTAAATGGGTGGAACATGAGAATACCTTGTTGAGTGTGGTAAGGCAGGCTCAAAAAGATATGCATGGTATGTTTTCACATATAAGGGTATAGTAGAAAATACATAAAATACAGAATACTCACGCTATATTCCACAGACCAAAGAAGCTAAACAAGAAGGCCCAAGCAAGGATGCTTAACTCTCACTTATAGGGGGGGAATACAATAATTGTAGAAGGCAGATGGAGGGGGAAACTGGATAGGAAAGGGGAAGGGAAAGGGAATGGGAAGATTTTGGAATCAGGTGTCATGGAGAGACCAGATGGCCATGAGAACAAATGGAAATCTGCAGTTGGGGGAGTTAGAAGGGTGGGGGAACCTCTAATACGTGCCAGTACTTGGGATAGGGGAAGCTCCCAAGAATCAATTGAGTGATCTAAGGTGCGAATCACAAAAGTAGGGATATGGAAACTGAAGAGGCCACCTCCTATAGCCAAACAGGTACCCCAGTGGAATGATAGGGACACCAGCCTACCTATAAAACTTTTGACCCAAAATTTATCCTGCCTACAAGAATTGCAGGGCTGGAGGGCTGGAGGATGGAACAGAGACTGAGAGAAAGGCCAAGCAGTAACTGACCCAACTAGAGACCCATCCAAGGGGCAATCACCGATCTCTGACACTGTTGATACTCTGTTGTACTTGCAGATAGGAGTCTATCATGGCTGTCATCTGAGAGGATCCACCTAGCAGCTGACTCAGATGCACAGACTCACAGCCAAAAGTTGCATAGAGCTTGGGGACTCTTATAGAAGGGCTGGGGGAAGGATTGAGGATCCCCAAGTAGATAGGACATCTACAGGAAAACCCATCAGAGTCAACTAACCTGGACCCTTGGGAGCTCTCAGGGACTGAACCACCAACCAAAGAGCAAAGGGGCTGGACGTAGTGACTCCCACCACCATGTAGCAGATGTTAAGCTCGGTCTTCATTTTGGTTCAGAAAAAAGAGAGTGGGGGCTATCCCCAAAACTGTTGTCTGTCTGTGGAGTTCATTACCCTATCTCAGCTATCTTGTCTGACCTCAGTTCGAGACAAAGTGCCTATCCCTGCACAGAATTGATGTACTAGGGTTGGGGGATACCTGTGGGGGAGCCCTCCACTCTCTCAGAGAAGAAAAGGATGGTGATGGGGGAAGGTCTGTGGGAGCAGGTACTGGGAGGAGTGACAGCAATCAGAGAGTAAAGTGAATGAATGAATGAATAAATAAATAAATAAGAGTTTTGATGTCTAATTTAGAAAACAAATATTATTTGATGTTCAAGTCATCCTGTAGACAAATATGTGGAAAACTAAAAATTTTCTTCATTATGATGGAATATTGACTGTAGTTATTTACTAAACCTTTACTGAGATGAAATTAATTGTGAAAATGTTGGAGGGATATAAGTAGAACTGATTCTCTCTTGTGGTAGTCACTGGACAATGTCATATACGAGTTTTTTTAGTTTCATGTGGAACTGTTTATTATCAATTGTTGGTCTTTATACTTGCGCTATCAGTGTCGTTAAGAAAGTCCTTTTCTGTGCCAATAAATGGAAGCCTATTTCCCACTTCATCTTCAATTATATTCATTTTTTTCTGATCTTTATTTTTAATTTTCTATATTTTTTTATTTACATTCCAAATGATTTCCCTTTTCCCGGTTCCTCCCTCCCGAAAGTCCCATAAGCCCTCTTCCCTCCCGCTGTTCCCCATTCAACCCCCTCTCGCTTCTCTGTCCTGGTATTCCCCTACATCCAGTCTTTCCAGGACCAGGGGTCTCTCCTTCCATCTTCTTGGAAATCTATTGATATGTGAATTGTGTCTAGGATATTCCGAGATTCTGGGTTAATATCCCCTTATCAGTGGCATACCACGTGTGTTCTTTTGTGATTGGGTTACCTCACTAAGGATGATATTTTCAAGTTCTGACCATTTGCCTAGGAATTTCGTGAATTCATTGTTTTTAATTGCAGAGTAGCATTCCATTGTGTAAATATACCACATCTTCTGAATCCATTCCTCCATTGAGGGACATCTGGGTTCTTTCCAGCTTCTGGCTATTATAAATAAGGCTGCTACGAACATAGTGGAGCATGTGTCCTTATTGCATGCCTGGGAAGCCTCTAGATATATGCCCCAGAGTGGTTCCTCTGATCCCAGAGAGGATCCTCTGGGAGTATCATGCCCAGTTTTCTGAGGAACCGCCAGACTGCTTTCCAGAGTGGTTGTATCAGCTTGCAATCCCATCAGCAGTGGAGGAGTGTTCCTCTTTCTCCACATCCTTGCCAACAACTGCTGTCTCCTGTGTTTTTGATCTTAGCCATTCTGACTGGTGTGAGGTGGAATCTCAGGGTTGTTTTTATTTGCATTCCCCTAATGACTAAGGATGTTGAACATTTCTTTAGGTGCTTCTCAGCCATTAGATATTCTTCAGGTGAGAACTGTTTGTTTAGCTCTGTAACCCATTTTTAATAGGGTTATTTGGCTGTCTGAACTTCTTGAGTTCTTTGTATATATTGGATATTAGCCCTCTGTTGGATGGAGGGTTGGTAAAGATCTTTTCCCAGTTTGTTGGCTGCTGCTTTGTCCTTTTGACAGTGTCCTTTGCCTTATAGAAACTTTGTAATTTTATGAGGCCCCATTTGTCAATTCTTGGTCTTAGAGCATAAGCTATTGGAGTTCTATTCAGGAAATCTTTGACAAAAGAGCTAAAACCGTCCAGTGGAAAAAAGATAGCCTTTTCAACAAATGGTGCTGGTTCAACTGGAGGTCAACATGCAGAAGAATGCAAATTGATCCATTCTTATCTCCTAGCACTAAGCTCAATTCCAAGTGGATCAAGGACCTCCACATAAAACCAGATACACTGAAATTAATAGAAAGGAAACTAGGGAAGAACCTTGAACATATGGGCACAGGGGAAAATTTCCTGAACAGAGCACCAATTGCTTATGCTTTAAGATTTTATCTAATCTTATATTGAAGTAATTGATCTATTTGTAGCAAGTATTATTCAGACTGTTCCATATATATCTGCTTTTGTTCTTCTCCATGCACTTGTCAAGTTTGGTCAGTACCATGTGTAGAAGATGCTGCATTTTCTCCAGGGAGTACTTTTGAATCATTTGTTAAAATCAGGCATCTGTAGGTGTGTGGCATCATGGTATTCCATTGATAAATTTGCCTTGTTTTATGCAATATCACTGAGTTATAAAGTCTGCAACTCACAACACAACTTGTCTGCAAGAAATGCTAGTACAAGAGTTGTACTAATGGTATGGAGGCAACTCCTTCCTCCCAGTATTCTATTAGTTTTATGGTCTACTCCATGTAATAGAAGTCATGTCTGACACTGCAAAAGAGGCCAAATCTGAGACCAGTTAGTGGGCTTTGGGAGAAAACTAAATACTGCCATTCTGCTACTGGAACAGAACACAGCAATACAATGACTAATAATGAGATGGTGCCACACTCAGAGATCTGAATGATACTCAATCTTCATCAGAAAAATTGTTCTTAAAGAACATGGTAATTATCATAGGGAGTAATGATTGAAAAATGTGCCGAGTTTGAGTATAGGGTACTCAGCCTTTAACAGGATGGCTTTATCAAGTCCCTCTTCTCAAGGCTCAGGCATCTACGAGGAGAAAGAGTTTAAAATATTGTAAAAGCTAGAGGTAATGAGAGACTCAAAAGAAACAGCAGTTTTGAGACACAACAACCTGGATGTACATGTGAACTCTGAGATTGTGATAGCACTACTAAGATCTGCACAAGTTCAAAGCAGAAAGCATCTCTACATGGCTAGGGGAGAAATGGTCATAAAGTCTGACACCTAGCCAAGAAGGTATTTGCAATTGATATATTCTGGGACAGAATAAAATTCCTTGATTTTCAATGGAATGTCACTGGGCATATCAGCTACACTACAGGGCAGGCACATGCCCAGGTGTAGTTGGCTAACACAAAATAGACTCATGCTTTGTTCTGTTTGTTTGTTTTTCTATTTGCATTTTTGTTGTTTGTTTTTTACCATTTGTCTTTTTTTCTTGAGAGAGAGAGAGAGAGAGAGAGAGAGAGAGAGAGAGAGAGAGAGAGAGAGAGAGAGAGAATATAGGGAAAGTAGGGAGGTAGCGAGATTGGGAGGATATGGGAGGATTTGAAAAAGAGGAAAGGATATGATACAAATATATAAAAATATTTTGTTTTAAAGTAAATATAAAAAGTGAAAAGGCATTCTTGCAGAAGTTGATTCACATGTCAATGACACAGGTTTTTGTATCTGTCTATAAAAGGACACACAGTTATCTTCAGTAGACTGCACTGCTGGCATATAGTGCTCAACCTCTCACTGAGAGCTGCTATCGCATGGCACACCTGGTTATTCAGCCACTGAAAATGTACTTTGCATTTTGGGTTTGACTATGATTTCTAGATGACAGATAAAATTGTAGAGATGCCATCTAACTTTACTTTGATTAGAGTCACCTGTAAACATTTGTGAAAATAAGACTTGAATAAGACCTCAATATAAAACCAGATACACTGAACCTGGTAGAATAAAAAGTGGGTAATGGCCTTAAATGCTATGGCACAGGAGACAACTTTTTGAAAAGAACACCAATAACACAGGAACTAAGACCAACAATTGTTAAGTGGGACCTCATGAAACTGAAAAGTTTCTGTGAGGCAATGGACACCATTAATCAAAGATTGCAATAGCCTACATAATAGGAAAAGAGTTTTGCTAACTCTATATCCAATATAGAACTACTATCCAAAATATATAAATAAATCAAGAAATAAGATATCAACAAACCAAATAATCCAATTTAAAAATGGGGTAAATATCTAAACAGATAATTCTAAATAGAGGAATCTCAATTGGCAGACAAACAGAAATGTTCAGCATCATTAGACATCATGGAAATGTAAATCAATACTACTGTGAGATACCATCTTATACCTGTCAGAATGACAAAGATCAGTAACACAAGTGACAGCTCATGGTGACAAGGATGTAGAATAAGGGGAATACTTATCCATTGGTGGTGGGCATGCAAAATTGTACAGCCACTATGGAAATCAATATTGTGCTTCTTCAGAAAATTGGGAATTGATCCACCTCAAGACCCAGCAATGCCACTCTTGGGCTTATACCCAAAGGATGCTCTACCATATCAAAAGGGCATTTGTTCAACTATTTTCATTGTGGCTTTATTCATAGTAGCCAGAAAGTAGAAACAGCCTAGATTTCCCTCATTTAAAGAATGAATTTACACAGTCGAGTATTATTTAACTACTAAAAAATGACATCATGAAATTTTCAGGCAAATGGATCTGGAAAAAATTGTCCTAAATGAGGTGACCCAGACCTGGATAGACAAATATGGTATGTTTTCAGTTATAAGTAAATATTAGCTGTTAAATAAATAAAAATCAAGCTATAATATACAGACCCAGAGATGTTAAAGTAGAGGGCTCTAGTGTGGGATGCATGGATTTCCCTAGGAAGGGGAAATAGGATAGATTTTTCAGGTTTACTGGGACCAGGTGGGGACAGGAGCAGAAGGGATTAGGTGGGAGTGAGTGGAAGAAGAGGGTGCTTTGGAGACTGATGAAACTAGCATGCATTTCAGAACTGGTGTGGAAGCCTAATACAGCGGAAACTTCCTGGACTCTATGAGGGTGGTCCTAGTGAGAACTCTCAGTAACGAAGAATACAGAACTGCATCTGACCATCTCTGGTAGCCCAGCAAGGCTTCCAGTGGTGAAACTGGGTTGCATTCAATTGAGTTTTTGGCTGAGGGGGTCTTATAAAGATCCCCAAACAACCCAAACTGGTGATTGGTTGTAAGGTTGACCTCCACAAACTGATCATAAAGGCCAATGGGTGAGGATAGCATCCACACATCTTATTTGAACAAAGAAAGGATAAGCTGGTTCTTGCATGGAGCCTTTAGCCTTATGTTCTAGTCTCTTTTGTATGGAAAGGTTCTCTGCGGGCTACAGAAAGAGAAATCTAGACACCAATCCAACCACAAAATTTTGACCTATAATCTGTCCTGCCTGAAAGATGTACTGAGGCAATGGTGCAAAGAACTTGAGGGAATAGCCAACTAATGTCCGATTTAACTTGAGGACCAATCCGTGAGAAGGAGCTCATGGTCGCCACTTCCTTGAGGGCCAGAAACTAGACTCCTAGAGTAGAATTCATGATTGTCAAACAATAAAAACAACAACAACCAAAACTATAACAACAAACACACAAAAAACCTTAATGATATTTTATTATACCCATAGATAGGTACCTTGACAAATAGTCATCGGATAGACTTTCTCGGAAACAGAGATGGAAAAGGATACTGGGGCCCATCGCCACGCCAAAGTCATTATATGGAGAGAGTCTAAATTAGAGGTTTCCATAGGGTCCCTTATCTTGGAACTCAGGAATCTGGCAGTAGAGGGGTGGAAAGACTGTAGGAGTCAGAGGGGATGGAGAACACCAGGAGAACATAGGTCACTGAATGAACTAAATAGGGCACAGATAGGATCACAGAGACTAATGTAGGAAGAATGGGACCTACCAGGGTCATCTGCATATATGCTGTGGCTGTTAGCTTGAGGATTTTGTGGGACTCCTAACTGTGGGAGAAGGCGTGTTTCTGACACCTTTGCCTACTCCTGGATTCTTTTACTCCATTGGGCGTTCTTGTCCAGGTTTGATAGGAAGGTTTTTCCTTGTCTTATTGTATATCGTTTTGTTGCATTTGCTTGTTGTCTCTCAACAACAACAGGAGATCTGCTCTTTTCTGAAGTGAAAGAGGGGGAATGGATCTGGAAAGATGGGAGAAGTAGGAGTGAAGTTGAAAGGAGTGGAGGGAGAGAAAGTTGGTCAGAATGAATTGCATGGCAGAAGACTGTTTTCAATAATGAAAAAAGAAAGAGAGAAAATGAAAACATCTACTCAAAAGTCAGATAAAAAATTCACCAAGGAAAAATAGAGAAGTTTCCCTCTTTTTCCTTCTTCCTTACTCTTAGAATTCCTCAGTGACGTTAATTTTTTTAAACTTTATTTTTAATGATGGTTGTTAAACACTGTAAACCCCCTTGGTAGCCCATACCCACCAGAGCTAGGAGCAACTCCTGTCAGTATTGTCTGGAGATAGGCAGGTTAGCACAGGTTAGCAGCAGTAGCTCAATCCATTTACAAACACTTCACAGATACACCAGCAGTCCGGTTCAGTAGAGTCGGAATAGCAAACATGACTCAGCAGTGGTAGCACTATCTAGCAGAGACAGCCAGGCCTCAGCCTTGGCATGAGTCACTAGGAGGGACCAGGAGGAGTGCCAAGAAAAGTTCTTGGCTGTGCCTTTCTCAGGGAAGGGAAGGTCAGTGACACAAGACCCTCAGGCACCGCATAGCTAGCTCTATAGGCAAGCCAAGCTCAGTCTCCATCATGGTTCTTTGAGTCCTATTTTGAGTCCCTCCAAACATCATGTGTCCTCCACAGGTCCTGCCTCAGTACATGTGTCTGTCTCAGCTGACATCACTCTGTCAATCAGCCCTTGTTTGGGGAAGAGGCAAGAAACTGTAACACACTACCAGAAGTTTTTGTTTTGATGTGTTTCTCTCTATGGAGTCCCAGTAAATGCAGCTCAACTATACAGTGTAAGGTGGACCAATACATTTGTGTTGTTAGCAAAGAATCAATACTTTCTCCTGTGTCTTTTCATGTGTTTGCTTTAGCAGAACATCCTCTCTCCTATGCCTGGTTCAGTGAAATGTTCCTTCATGTGTTTGCCTTGGCAAAACACCATCCAACTGTCTTTCCAAAGAACCCTTACGTTTCCATTTCATTCTACTCTTAATACTTATTTTACTTCTAATCAACTAGTAATAAATGAAGCCTTTGGTACATAGAATCCCAAAGCCCTTCTCATTTAAATAAAGACTGTATTTTTACTCTAAAATTGTGGAGATAGAAAACCAGGAGCTGGAGTCACTGGAACCACTTTTCTGACAAGTATCATTTCTGCTTCATGATGTATTATATTTTTACCATTATCATTTGATACAATTTTGGTTTCTCATTTGTTTGTTAGCTTCATGAAGTGAAATATTTATTACAAAATGTATTCAGATCTATCAACTTTATTTCTTTCCAAAGCTCCAAAAAATCTATTTAAAGACAGCAATATTGAGATTTTCTTTGACAGAATTGATACTATAAATTCAATTAATAAAAACGAAACTCATTTTAAATACCTCTTTAAACACATTAAGAAACATTGAGAAGTTGTACATGCCAAAATATATCATTAATAAGGAATGGAACAGATTACAGTAACTTATTGATGAGCTACTTTGCTAAAGCCCTACCTCTGGTTAACATGTCCCTGTTCTGTTGGCTATCTATAACTCTTTCTTTCTCATTTTACATTTTATACTCTTCTTATATCCTTTCCAATATACAAGCACTGCTAAATTTGCCCTTTTTCTACTTATATTTTATATCTGTATTTGATCAGTAAAAAGACAATGGTGGTGTCTGGAGAGCAAAGGGAATCAACAAGCTTGTGTCTGATATCCAAATCCCCCATGAGAAAGATGTTAGACTATTTTCCTATGTCAGCCCAGATGATTTATATGAAGGAAGCAGGCCTATTCTTTTTCTGAAAGAGTAAAGAAAAAACAATTTCAATATTGAACATGATAGTATCAATAACCAAATAGAGAAAACAACAATGTTAACATTGGGCCTATTTTTTCAGGGTGTTATTCATATATAAAATGTAATCTTGCTATAAATATATTTGTCACCACGTTGAGTTTCCATGGGATTTCAGAAAAGAAAACCAAAGTGCAAAACCCACTTCTTAGTAAGCTCTGTTAATTCCTCAACTCTTGGAAATAAGAAAGTACAAATGACCAAATATCTACTTCATACAATTGTTTTGATTATTGAGATAACCATTATAAAAATTCTTTGGATGTGCTAAGGGTTTTCATGGCTGTTAAATATTATTGTCTGACAATATCTCATTTGGAATTAGTAATGTCTTTAATCTTGATATATGGATTTTTGACATTTGAATTCTTTACATTTTCAAATATACATGCATATTCCATGAAGATAGTCTTTAACAGGAAAATCATTTCTTTAGTCATGACTTTCACCAAGACTCATTAATTCTATTTGTCCTTTAGATTGCTTAATCTCAAATATTCCTCTTGGTTGAGTCATGGTTCTACTGAGTCCTAAGTGCATTGCATTTGGTATTCAGCCTGTCCTCTCTAAGACCTCCAACTTTTGAAAAATGAAAATGCTGTTATGACAAACAGATCTGCTGTTGCTTGTGGATTAACTGATGTAAAAAAACTGGCTGGTAAAGAACTAGTGTGTTAGCCACAAACTACATCCAGACCATTTCTCATTCTCCCCTACAAGAAAAATAAGTGCCAATGTCCTTCTTAGAGGCTGGAACTCTTTTCATCTTTAGCATCCTTGCCTCTTTGTCTTTCTATCACACCCTATCTAAAAAATCATACCCCAATGATAATTATTGCTTAGTAGTTTTTTCTCACCCAAATACAGTCTGACAAATTCTAGTGGAATTATATAATTACCCAGACTGGCCTTATAAGATTTATGATCTCAACTTAGTGGAGTTCATTGTCTAAGATTTACTCACCAGCTTCCTCTCCTGCCATGCACCAGCACCTGAAAACATTTGCTGTCTTCAACAACCCTACTACTTCACTTCAACTCTCACACCTAGTGCTTGGAACAGAGAAGCTTTTGGATAAACAAACAAACCAACAACACCTTTCCTGTTCCTTCCATTCCAACTGGTGGTGCACACAAACTCTTTGTCCATTCTCTTCTTGGTGAACAGAGAAACCCCTTTCTCCATAAGGCTCATCTTTTCTTTATGGATTTAGGATCTAATCTGTCCTGTATAATTGAAATGGAATATTTTATTTGATTTTAATTGACAGATATGTGTATACATCTAGGAGCTACCATGGATGTATTGATGCAACTACGCATGTTGAATGAACAGTTCGGCTAATTTACTGAATTTATAAATTTTTCTGTTTAGGACACTTAAAAATCACCAGTCCAGGATTTTTAAATATATAATGCTTTATTATTAAAGCTTATTTATTATTATGCTATATTTATTCTTCTTGCCTACCTTTATTTTGTCTTTAGACCTACTGTACCTTTTCCCCTAGTCTAGCCTCTATACCCAACCTCCATGAAACGAGTTCTGTATTCTTTCTATGAGTTATTTTAGATTCCATATACAGGTGAGATCTTGCGCTATTTGTCTTTCTGTGTTTACTGTATTTCATTTAAACGGCAACCATTAGACTCATCCATATAATGGCAGCATTTGTGGATATTTTGGAGCTGATTAGTATTATATTTCATATATATAGCACATTTGTTTATGTCATTAATCTATTTTTTCTTGTTTATTTTGTTTAAGCGCCATGGCTCTCATGAATAATACTGTAATGAAAATGGAAGAGCTGCCATTTCTTTAGCACTTTGGCTTTGTATTCTTTTAAGATGTTTTCAAAAGTTAATGCTTGGGTCCTTTTGCTTTTTTCACTTTCAGGAGAGAGGGAGAGACCACTGCTCCAAGCATGGGGAACAATGATAAACCAAACCAGTATTCTGTCAAACTCCAGTTGATGTGATAATGCTTTTATTGGGTTGACTTATAAGAAAAAGAGTGAGGGATTAGCACGGATGAAGAGATACTTACAGTATAAGAGGTTGCTTGGCTTTCTTCTGTCCTCTATACAAACATACTCTCATGTGCACACAGAAACACACAGGCACATTTACAAATGTGGATGTACTTGTATATACTAAGAAGCATATTCACACATGTACACATACATATGTAATATATATTAAAATATCAAAAATGACAGTAATAAAAAGCAGGTCTGCAACGCATTAGTTACCTGCCTCAAGTGGCATTGCTTTCTTAAGCATGATGCCACATATAGTAAAAAAAAAAAAAAAAAGTGATTTTTAGATTTACAAGTTGTTAAAATAAAACAAAGTTGACTGATTCCTTTCTGATTCTAGAATTTTTCCAACTGTATTTTCATTGCATGTTTTAAAGGAAACTGCTCACAATTATATGCTTTTCATTATGTAAATATTTTTAAGTCATGAGCCTAAAGAGAAAAGTGAGAATCGGAAAGCACTGAGCTGTTATAATGATTGCATACATCATAGTTAATCTCCAAATAAGCCCTAGATGTGTGTGGCATAGTGTTTTATGAATGGCTGGCAAAGAGTTCCCATTTACTATACCAGTGGGAATGGTAAAAACCAAAGGCAATTTTGTACCTTGTGGCTTCCTATGAATAAAGTGCCACATTGTTATTGTTCAGAACGAGCCAGAAACTGCTGTGGAGAGAGTAGCTAACAGTGATATTCTCCACTGGAGGCTCTGACCTCTATGTTACAGAAAACTAAGTGGCTGGCTGGCTTCATGATGAATTCTTCCGAGCAAATTAAACGTTCATAAATATCCAGAGGAGGTCTGTGTTAATGGTTTAAGAACACACTCATTAAGCATCAGGAACATGATTCTTCCGTGTAGCATTTTCTAATTATATTGTCAAAGCATTATTGCTGCATGAATTTTACTGGCCTCTAACTTTACAAAAGCTTTTATACCTTTTTAATGCATTTCTCTCCACAGCAACCTAAGGAGGTGGGTTAGGAGGCAGCTAGTGTATGAAATGGGATGATGTATGCAAGTTATGTGTTGACTACAAAGCCACATTAATGATACCATTAGAATTCTTGTTTGGTGCATAAGAAATGAGGCCAGAGATGACATACAAATGAGGCTGGAGATTACATACCATCTACCTCAGGTCAAGTATCACTGGGATAAGGGCAGCTCAAGTCAACTGACGCATGCTCAAAACCATTCGTCATTTTTCATTTTGTTTTTTTTCTGTTTGTTTGATTTCTTTTGACACATCATTCACTGATTAAAGTACAACAAGGCACCAGCTTTATAGATAACAATGACCAAGTCATAGGCTATAGTGCTCTGAAAATCATAGTCAGAATAACACACGCACGCACACGCATGCACACACACACACACACACACACACACACACACATTCTTCATTTCTAAAAATGAATTTTGGACTGTCCTGCCTAATAACCATGAAGTGCAAAGTGCCTCTGGCCCTGTGGTTAAAATCATTCTGATGTAAACTTTATGAAGTAATTCATAGGGGATGTTTCTGCATTTCATTAGTAAATTCTGGCTCACCTTCTATTCATTTATCTGGTTTCAAGTAACTTCTGCATTTACATCCATTAATCATTTGCTCTTCCTTGGTCTCCCAGGGCTTTCTAATTGTAATAGATGACTTGAATACACAGGAAGGAATTGGAGTGTGACTCTATTTCTACTTTTTAAGTACCAAGCCACCTTCCATTCCTGTGTGTTCACTTTTCTTGACAAGCAGTTCTAATGAGAATTCTGGAGGAAAAAAAAAAGCTAATGTTTCTGTTCTTGGGTTTTTAATGTTGCTTACCTAACTTTTATTTGCCCTTCTCCCTGCTTACATCAGTGCAGAACACAGGATTAGGAGGGTACACTGAAGGAACATAATAATGATGGTTTGTAATTACAAAATAGTAACTCCCCTGGACTTAGCGCTTACTGGACACTTATTTGTCATTCTTCACAGGCTTTGTTGAGAGCTTTATGTGCATAGCCTCATGGAGAGATATTAAGTAATTAGATCCAAGTTCCACACTCCATGGTACTTGTGCCAGGACTTGAGCTCACATTTGTCCAGACCAGTGCTATTAAATGCTATCTGGCTGCTCTGAAACTCAAGATGGTCAGAATGAACATGTGGATAATGTAAGAACCAATGAGCAGTTGCGACCAGAAAATTCTGATTTTAATAGCTAAGATTTATTTAGAAAACTAACCAATAATCAACACACCCACACCCAAAAATACCCAACAGTCCAAAGGCCTAGTTCATTCTGTAGTGTGAAAGAAAACAAGTCAAAGATGAAGACAGACATCTACCTACTGATGATGTTATTGTAGAGAGTTCTACAGTTGTCACTATGAGAGAAATTTCAGAGGGGTCAGTTGTATCACCATGTAATGATTGATTATTGGATGCTTTGTTCTGTCACATTATGTGTGATTACTGAGCCTCAATTTTTTTAAATTTGTAAGATGTTGATAATAATACCAAATTCATAGATTTTTATTAAAATTAAAAATATATTATTACGGTCTAGTGTATCCTTTAAACTTAGGGTAAATTTCTAAACACTGAGTTTTTTTTGTATCTGGACACACCACTGATCTGTTCTTCCAAAAGATGCAGGAAGTGTTGGCAGTAGAACTAACTCTGACAAACAAGCCACAAGGAAAATTTTGACAGAGGAAGATTATATCCTGACTGGAATTTGTATGCCTCAAGCCTGTTTTGATTTGGAGTACATCGAGTTAGTGCATTTAAATCATCAAAGCAATAATATTAAACTCATTTAGTTAAAAAGCAATCATGAAATGGGTATTTGTCAATCAAGGTGGTAATATTTTCAACCAGCATTCATAATTCAAAATTTTACAAGCTGACATGCCAAGGTAAGAAACCTAGGCACTCTTTGTAGATTTGCTGTACAAGCCACAAGGAGGGTTGAGTGCCAAGGTGAAATTGCTAAGTATCTTGAATCTTTGAACATCCTTTTTGTCTAGGGGTTATCAGTCATAATGTATTGGGATATTAAGTGGGCACATTTTGCTGCAGCCCAATAAAATGTAAAGCTGTGAGGCAGGTGGCTGACACTTGTGTTTTAGTTTGGAACTACTCCAGAGCCTAGAATGGGTTGTAGACTTCTATGATATCTTTTGAAACTGAGGAAGATTCTTTCCTTCTCCTGTGTTCAGATAGGCCAGATGGGTCAGCATTGACTTGACTATCATCCTTCCTTGATTAAATGCTAGAATATAACAAATGCTCTCTAGACCTGTATATTTATTTCGGCAGCAACAATATTAGAAGTATTTAGTGTAATTTTTGTAAAATCTCAGGTAATGAGTTAAAAATAGAGTCATTCTTCCCCTTTTAAAGGATTAGAAATTAAGTCACAAACAAGTTAGCTTCTTGATGGTTCTAAGTAGATGTATTTAAGCCATCCAGATAAAAAATATCAAAGTTATCATTTGAACCTAAGTAGTATAACTTCAGAAATACACTGAATGACTTTCCCAACTATCTAAATCACCAGAAAAACAAATAAATGAAGACTGACTATGCTCTCTTCCTTCTCTTCTGGGTACTTGCTGTTTCTACTTCCTAATTCTCATATCTATATTCAGTTGTTCATTCTTGAAATTGTTCTTTTTCAGGGCATGGAATACACTATAACTTCTAGCATTCTTCCAAGCAATAATTTTTCAAGGATGAAAATTGAGGATATGAGTTCATTAAACATTTTTAAGACCCATAAAAGAGAAGTAATAAATATTGACAGAGGCTGTATAGTCTTTTCTAGAATATGCTGTCTGTCCATAAAGAACAGAAACTGGTGAAGCCAACTCGAATGAAATTTGAGTCCTGCTACACCAGTGGGATGTCTTACTTGGTGAAGCACTTGCCATGTAAGATTGAGGACCTGACTTAGATCTACACAGCCCGTGGAAGGTGGAAGGAGAGAGCCAACTCCACGAAGTTCTCCTCTGACCTCCACATGTATGCTGAGGTATGCGAGTGTCCCATTTCACATCATGTACATGCACGTTAACATCAACAAAAAAATAGTAATTCAAGTCCTATCATGAACTTATGTGAAATATCCAAAACCTCTAACAATAATTGTGTATTTGACCTTGGGATATCAAGACTCAGGGGAATTCTGATGGCTACAGGACCATATTGTAAGCTTCCTATTTTCTGAGGAACGCTTGGTGGAATGATCTATGATTTGGGCATGAAAGAAGGATCTGGATAAATCATATTCATGACCACAAACTTTAATACATTAAAATGAAGGTAAGACATTTCAATATTGTAAGAATATAGAAACAGAACTGGTATTGAAAATGGTGGTGATCACAACAACTTGGCTATTGGAATTTTAATGACATGCTTTATACAATTGTATATTACTTTTCTGATCTTTCCTGTATTGTCTGGTGAGCCTAAAGAATTTAACTTCCTATGGTTAAGTATCTAATTTGGACGCATAAATAAAACTAATCATCAACTCACAAAGCAACATTTTTGCTGAGATAAATTGAGGAAGTGTTCAAAATCTTTACCAAGTAGTGTGAAAACATGAAGCTAGCCAAATTTATTTTCTTGTGCTAGAATTTGAACTTGAATTTGAAATCATGTTCATTCTCTCTAACTTATATTAATAATGTTGTAACCAACTTGTACTTCAACTTTTATGTTTATAATAAGATGAAAGCGTAATTATTGCACAAAAGTAATTTTGATATATTAGTGAGTTTAATGAATTATCTGTAGCACTGATATTATACATACCCCAGTAAAAATGTATCTCTCGATTAATTTAAAAGTAAAGTTATATTAATTTATAACATTTTATACCTTTGAACTGAAGATATATACATGAGCAGAATTGCAGTACTGTTTCTGAAAAGACACAATTTAAGGGTCCAAACTTACATTTTAAAATTTAGTATACAATATTTGGCTAGATAATGTTCTACCTTCATGATTATTAAAATATTTTTTAAACTTTTTTTAAGAGTTAGCATGAATAATAGTTTCATTATGTATTTTCATGTAAATATTGCCTTTATAATTCTTATCCTCCATTCTTCATCCTTTCCCTTAACTCCATCTCCATCTTTAAGTGATTAGATCTCCTCAGTGTGTGTGTGTGTGTGTGTATGTGTGTGTGTGTGTGTGTGTCTGTGAGTGCGCGCGTGCGTGCACACACACTCACACACACACACACACACACACACACACACACAGAAGTGATCGACATTGGATCAAGAGATAGATACTGGATGTCTTCCTCAATCTCTTTACATCTTATGTTTAGAAATATGGGTTTCTCACTAAACCCAGAGCTCACTGTTTGGCTGGGCTAAGGAAGTAAGATTCAATCCTTGCAGGTTTTGGGGTTAACAACATGAGTCACAGCACCTGGCCTTGTCCTTTGGCAAGTGTCAGGAATTTGATCTGAGAGCCTCATGCTTGTATTTACTGATGTCATCTCCACAGAGCTCCTTTCACCTCCATGTCACATATATTTTAGTATCTTCCCCTACATTTGTCACCCACCAACATCTAGTTTGTGACCTATATGCATATTTCCTATATATCTGAAAATTAATTTGTAGCATGTGAGAGAAAGTATTAATATTTTTCTTTCTTAGCATAGACTACTTTGTTTGAACATTTTTAGGCAACTATGTTTTTTTTTCAATTACTATTTATTTATTTACATTCCTGTCATTGCCCCCTCTCTCTTTATTGCTTAAGAGTTAGGAAATGAAACTATCCTAGATATCTATCAATAGACAGATAGATAAAAAATATAGTATATTTACACAGTGAAATTGCATTCATCCATTAAAATAGAAGTGAAAACATGACATTTGCAGAAAGGGGAACGAAAGAGTTTTAAAATTTTATGTGTTTTATGATTCTGCATATTAATTTTCATGTGCAATGGAATTAATAGTGAAAAATTAGTGGATAACTACTTTTTTCTGTAATAAAATATTTTCTATGCTGAGCCTTTATGCATTCAGCTGTGAATATTAAGTATATCTCATTGTTTCATAAAATCTCTGTAACTTGAAATATGATTTAGGGTACAGGAAGACATCATTGAAATTGAAGTTTACCTGAAAGAAATTTTTTCTGTCATAAGAGGCTCAAAGTACTCTAGATTTAAAACTTGATTCCTAGAAAGAGGCAACACATGACTTAATCACTTCACACCCACTCATTTAAAACTCCATTTTTGTATCCACAAAATGAAACAAAAGCACTCTTATTCTACCTAAATATTTGTTCACAAAAGTATTAAAATAAATAAAGTAGCCAAATTAGCGCAAGAAGGTTCACAAAATGATGTGGATAAATTATGTGAGATAACATATCTAATGCAATGAAGGCCAACAATAAAAAAGCTGAATACACAAAATAATTAAGATTGTTTTTAGAGTACAAAAAACTGTTGTTATTCCTGAGGTTCAAATTTTAATTATTCATCATGATTCCATTTTAATGTTTAAAATTAGACTCTCTTGTAATTGCCTTCAGGCAAAAGTCCTTGAACTGAAAACAGTTGCTAAAATATGTAAAACCTAAATCAGGAAGGCATTTCAGTGCTCAGTACATCCAGCCACTGAATGAGCAATCCGAAGTTCATCAAACCAAGTCAATCACAAAATCCCAATGTGGTAAATTATGGCCACTGTTTATAGAACATTAGCAATCTGGTATTTAAAAGAGAAGGAACAAGTGAGTCCCAGTAGATGGCAGCTAGAAAGCCTAAGCAGTGTACATGCTAGCAGACTTTCCATTTGGAGGGGGATGCTTGCAGAATTGTGCATGAGAGGACTGTAGTCAAAATTATTTAATCCTGGCCCAAGGTTCCTATCCCACCTTAGCTATTTAAGTTCTTGGATGAAAGAGTTATTACTCCAAGTTTCATCTGGGTTGCTCTTAACTCCTATTGAGCAGCCCTTGGGGTCACATTCTCTTGACTCCTAACCCACAGTGACTTCTCTTTCCCCCTCCTGCATTCCTTCTCTTCATTGTTTCTCTCTGATCCCAAGCCTGAGAACCCCAAATCCCACCTATGTCTCTGCTGCCCAGCTATTAGCTGTTGGCATCTTTATTTACCAATCAGAAATAAGTTGGGGACAGGGTTACTTAGCACCTCTGTGCAGACTCTATTGTCTCTTGGGTAACCAGTCTTGAGCGCCCAAAATTAACATTAGAATACAAGCAGCATTAGGTAACCCACTACAGAGGACAATGATACTAGAGTCATAGGACCTGAAGACCAGCTTATAGATATGGTTAGCAATAAGCAGATTACTTAAAGATATATCATAGTTCCTTGTCAGGTATGGTAGTGCACATCTCTAATTACAGCATTTGGGAGGCAAAAGCAGAAGGATCTCTGTGAGTTCAAGATCAACATGTCTACATAGCATGTTCCAGGCTATACAGAGAGAACATAGTGTTTCCTCAAAGGAACAAACTTTTTATTTCAGAAAGAGAAAGACCCTGGACTTCTTATTTTTGAATAATCTTGAACTATTTTCTTATTGAGCAATAAAAACACAGAAAACATTTTGAAACACCTGATTGGAGATGAACACATGTTCTGATGCCTAAGGCTGATGACCTTGTCCCCACTTGGTTAGCCAGAAGCCCACTTACTTTCCATGCAACTCAATGTCCTCCACAGCCAAAGTGTTGAGGGCTTGAGGAAAAGTGGTTTCCAAAGTTGTTGTACTTGACCTTTGACCTGAAAAAGAAGTTTTCAGTAGAAATTTAATGCATACATAAGCATATTCTAAATAAATATGTTCTTTTGCAAACAAGGTGTGTGTGTGTGTGTGTAAGTGTGTTTATGTGTGTGTGCATATGTATGTGTGTGTATATATGTTGTCTGTAGTCTTTTCTTTTCTCCACAGACTTGCTTCTTCCTCATTCTGTACCTCTAATACTTGAGATTTCCTAGTAGAGAGCATAGAAATGTTTGAACAAAGCATATCAGAGATGTTTATAATGAAGATGAGCAGAAATAACCTTAGTAATATGGTCATTTATTATGGAATTTAAGAGTCCATTTAAACCCATACTAAACCCAAAGTAATACTTTGAAATTAGAAGTGTGATGAAATTAATATAAGGAGTGTAAAATTATCTGGTTCCTTCTTGGCATTATTACGAAAAAAAAGTTAGAAGGTATTTTAAGGTGTCGTGTGAGGTCTAGGTGGTGCATCTTTAAACGCATCTCACCAGCTAGGTCACTGAAAATAGAGCATAAACACATTTCAATGGACAGAACACTCCAGAGAATGTTCCACCCTTTTGCTGGCAAGACTCAGGACTTTATGGTAAAATTTGTTTGGCTCTGATATGAGATCAAAACATTGAATTTTCACATTCCTGTGAGTTCAGGGCCTGCAGAAACAGCCCATGTATTTTTGTCTTGTATTTTGACAGTCCAGAGGTCTCTCTCATAAAATACTCTTTCAGAAACAACTGAAGATGTCTCATTGGCATGAGAAAAATAGGCAGAGTCAACCTACATATTGTTCTACTTGTAAAATACAGGGGCAGCACCTGCGTAGGTTGTGGAGTGGAGAGAATGGTAGGAACAGAATTTGAGCGCTCTAATCACATGGGATGGTGGGGCTTGGCCATGGTTTATAAGAGCTCATTCCTATGTGTCTGAGGTTGGTTTTTTTTTTGTTGTTGTTGTTGTTGCTGTGATAAATGCAGAAGGAACTTTGAGAAAAAGTGTTTGGCTTATATATTTCCATCACAGTCAATCATTGAGAGCCAGTACTCAAGCAGGAACTTGGAAAAAGGATCTGAAGCAGAGACCATTTAAGAATGCTGTTTCCCAGCTTGTTCCCATGTTCTCATGTTCAATGACCTTCCTTAAAAAATGTGGGACAACCTGCCCAGGAGTGGCAATTCACACAATTCACATAGTGGGCTGGACCCTCTTCCATCAGTTAGCACAGGCATGCCCACTGGTCAATCTGATAGAGATAATCCCTCCATTAAGGTTCTCTCTACCTTGATGCCTTTAGTTTGTGTTACATTGCCAAAAAACTAACCAGTACAATATGAGAGCACTCATTCATGACTTGGTATGTATTTTCCTTGTCGAACACCACTTTAGGAAATAGACAAACCATGCCACCATTCTTACAATCTTTAATATGTTGTGGACCCAGGACTGGAAAAATGGGTTAGAGGTTAAGAGGTTAAGGTTAGCAGCTCTTCCAGAGGACCTGAGTTCAATACCCAGCACCCATATAGTGTCTCATAGCCACCTACCTATAATTCCTATTGCAGGGGATCTGATACCCAATTCTGACTTCCATAGAAACCAGCAGACAAAACACCCAAGCAATATGAATAAATTAAAGATAAATAAAGGTATATTTTTCTTCTTTAAATTATGTAAAGCTTTAATGAAACAAGTCAAGTAAACAGAGAGAGAGAGAGAGAGAGAGAGAGAGAGAGAGAGAGAGAGAGAGATTCCAAAACTATCAAACTAAAGGAAAGGAAAAGAAACCATGTATATTTTAAGCTTTCACAGATTTCCCCCTGCCACACATGTTCTGTTTAATTTATAAATTCAATGTGGCATTTCTAAGTCATCTGTTCTCAGGATACAATTTTTTTCCTTTTAAAAAAGTAGTGGCCCCAAATTAAAGAATTAAATATGCTAAAACTACTGTGGCTGGAAGAAATTCATCATTTGCAGCCTGTATAACTGGTAAGAAATGTTTTATGACAGGCAAGAATACTTCTGAATATGTCAGGGAGAGTCATCCTTTACAAATTAGCATTTGTGTGGCAGACACTTACAACAGGAAATTTTCTTGTAGAAATGAGGACAAAATGATTCCAGATTATGAGATGTCAGGTTGAAGCAGGAGTGATTTAGGGACAAGGATCAAAATTAGCAGCGAGTTCTTAGGAGCAGCCTGAAGGACCCAACTTACAGAGAACAACAGAGATTTCAGAGAACGTGGTGTTCCTAGGTATAAAATAAATGGACAGCCAACAAGAAGATCACTCAGCTTATACAGGATATGAAAACAAAGGAAGATTTACTGGAAAGTCACCCCGATTAAAATGTGACGATAGTCTGTCCAACTTTCAGAGTTCATTTTCAAATCCTGAGCTATGTTCTTAAAGAAAGATGGGCCATTCTTGAGGAAACACCTCATAATACCATGGCAAATATTTGTAATGTTCTCCCTAAAGCAATCTGTACTTTTCTGTAAGTGAGAGGACTTAAGTTATGTGAGGACTATTGGAAATGGGGTTAAGTGGAGATCTGATAGCTTTGGACCTAAGATACCCCAAACATTTTAGAGGAGGAAGAAGCATGTGGATTAAACTAAACACATAATCAGCTGTCTGAGTCCAAGCCAGTGGTTCTCAACTTTCTTAATGCCCTGACCTTTTATTACAGTTTCTTATACTTTTGTGATCCCCCAAACACAAAATCATTTTTGTTGCTACTTCATAACAGTAATTTTGCTACTGTTATTAATCATAATTAAAGTAACTATTGGGTATGCAGAATATCTGATATGTAAACCCTGTGAAAGGTTCATTTGATTCCCATAGGGTTCATGACCCACAGGTTAAGAACTACTGCTCTAAGATACTATCTTGTAGTTACTTTGCCTGTCCAAGTACCCACTTGCCCTCCAAATTGAAATGGACACATCTGGTAGTTGGAAAATGACTAATTTAGTTCATTAGCACTATATTTGGCCCAGGTGTTGAAGGCTTAGTTGCCAGCTCATGACATTAAGATGAGGTAGTAGAGACATTAAAAGGTGACTTCCAGTAGAAGTTCACTGCAAAGGCATCTCAATTCAAACTGTGTGGCTACAGTCCTTACTTTCTTTCAGAATTTTATTAGCCAGAGGTTGAGCAACATTTCTCTTCCACATGCCCCTATCATGATACACTAACCAAAGAGCCAATAGCATTGGAACTGACCAAGCATGGAACAGTTCTTCAAGCACTATAAGACAGAACAAGCCATTTTTCTTCAAGTTTATTATCTCAGGCTACAGAAATGGAAAACAGATTAGTACATTATACCCTGAGATCTACAGTCACTATAGTAAGGAAAAATAAGTGGAGGTTCTATAGTAGGTAAATTCATTGTCTCCTGTGTTTGCCCAAAGCCTACATAGTAATAATGATTATTTCAAAATCATATATCAAAAATAAGATCTGAGATAGTGCCCTTAACATCTTCAAAAATTCTAATATAGTGATTCCCACCATGCTATAATAATTCTCAAGAATTTCAGAGCTAATATCCACTTATCAGTTACTGCATACCATGTGTGTTCTTTTGTGATTGGGTTACCTCACTCAGGATGACCAGAAGCTCGAAATACCCAAGACACAATTCACATATCAATTGATTCCCAAGAAGAAGGAAGGAGAGGTCCCTGGTCCTGGAAAGACTCGATGCAGCAGTGTAGGGGACTACCAGGACAGAGAAGCAGGAGGAGGTTGACTGGGGAACAGGGAGAGGGAAGAGGACTTATGGGACTTTTGGGGAGAGGGGAACCAGGAAAGGGGAAATCATTTGGAATGTAAATAAAGAATATAGAAAGTAAAAAAAAGAATTTCAGGGAACAATATGAAAGGGAAACACTTGCATCATCTACATATTCCATATATGTTCCATTCTATTAATCAACACCAGGTAATCCAATAAGCAAGCAATGGGAAAAGGGCTGACTAGAGCCGCTTGGTATATCACAGGTAGGAGGTAAACTAGGAATTTTGGTCTCCTCTTTTAACCTGAATTAGCCATTTCTTTTCTGGAAATTAGGTCACATACAATAAAAACAGATATTTATTCTCTGGTTTTGGTTAACAGTTTGGCTATCTTTAATATCTTCAAAAGGGAATCAATTGATATGTGAATTGTGTCTTGGGTATTTCGAGCTTCTGGTCATCCTGAGTGACCTTCCTTTGTGATCCCCCAAACACAAAATCATTTTTGTTCCTACTTCATAACAGTAATTTTGCTACTGTTATTAATCATAATTAAAGTAACTATTGGGTATGCAGGAAATATCTACCTAAGAACAGGCACAGGCAAGCAGTGTCCAAGGAGACAGAATAACTCAGCTCACAGATGATACTCAACTAACATCATCTTTGATAAAGTTAGTCCTAGCTCAATAAACTCACATGCACATTAATCCTATGTACTTGGAAGTACAAGAAGTAATCTATTTTTTCACCAAGCTACAATGGATGATTGGCAGTTGGTATGCAAACAGCAATAGCCCCCTTATGGTAAAATACAGTAGAATCATTCTCCAAAGCTAAAGTCTAACCTACTAAACTTGCTTTACATATCCCATTATATAGAAATATCATGCATAGCTTGTGGCATAGTTACCTTCTCCCTTTCTTCCTCCTGACTGACCTCAGCACTTCCTTGAATGGACCTCTGTGGCATCTTATGTCTATTTCTCTTAGAAACTGTGAGCATAGTCAGTGGCAAATATCTGTCCATCTCTTGGACTCTTCCTTCATGAATGATAATATCTACACTTAGAGTTGTGTCATAAAATGAGTGCATCTAACCCCTCACATATATGTATTAAAATTTTGACCTTCAGTATGACATTGCCATGAAGAGAGGCCTCTGAAAGATGAGTAAGACATGGATAGAGAATTCCTATGGGCAGGATTGGCACCATTAAAAAAGTGACTCTGTAGAGCTCTTTCACCTCTTATTCTTTTTGGGGACTCACTAAGAAGATGGCAATCAGTGAATTTAGATTATGTCCTTAGCAGATATTAAATCTGTTGGCACTTGGAACTCTGACTTTCCTGTCACCAGACTAAAAATTAAATCTCTGCTGTTTATAAGCCATCCTGTTATGGTATATTACTGTACTAGCCTGAATTTACCAAAGCAGAAAAGACTAACCAATAGAAATTTGTATAAAATAAGATTGTTTTGTTACATAGGCACAAGGAAATATCTACCTAAGAACAGGCACAGGCAAGCAGTGTCCAAGGAGACAGAATAACTCAGCTCACAGATGATACTCAACTAACATCATCTTTGATAAAGTTAGTCCTAGCTCAATAAGCTCACATGCACATTAATCACAATGGAGAGTGTCAAAGTGTATATGTGTTCAACATATTCGGCTCAGCTAAGACTGATCTAGGTACCATATTTGAGAACATTCAGTCTGCTAGAAACAGAGGCCAAATACGCAGCCCCTGGTATGCTACAATACCTTGGTGAACATATCTTGGAAAGAGAAGAAATTCTGTATTCTATCAGAACATACTCTAGTTTAAACCTCATTTTCCCACCTGTGATAACTCAACCATTTGTATTATACAAGAGATTTTACATTGAACTGACCAATCAGATATATTATACAATACTACCTTAGCAGTCTAAGGGAAAGAAACATTAGGTCTTTCCTGTTTTATCCCATAAACACTTTCTAGAAGCTGTTAATAAGCTACATAGATTGAACAGATTTTTGAAGGTACAGCTGACATGGCAGATTGAAGATAAAACCTTAGGAAGATGACATACCATTTTCCAGAAAGCAATATGTAACATAAACCAGGGCATTATATGATGTTTGATAGATTGTATGTTCAAAGAGCCAACAAGCAAGCCCACTTACTTCCTTTCCAGTGATCTGCTTGGAAGTTCCTCACACCTATGAGTTCAGATGTATTAATTTCCATTGGGATTGAGTGTACCAAATGGCAAAATAATAGTTCCCTTACCTTTGAAAACAGTTGCTGTCTCGGCATTCCAGGTTGCAGTAAAGAAGCAAGTAATAGATGAGGTCATCACTTTATCAAAGGATGCTGGCTCTGATCAAGCATAGTAGGCCTAACACCAAGATACTTCATTCTTAAATATTTTCCCATCCCAGGATTTTTGCTTTTTGTTGTTTTTTTCTGATAAATGGCAAAGAAGAGAAAATGAGAAGGAATCTACATTCACTGGACATGAGGCTTTAGGTCAGTGGTTCTCAAACTTCCTCATATTCCTCATGTTTTGGTGACTCCCCCAACCATAAAATTATGTCTTTGTTTCTTCATAACTTATTTTGTTACTGTTATGCATGATAATGTAAATCTCTGATATTCAAGATATCTGATATGTAATCCCAAAATGAGTCTTGACCCCCAGGTTGGGAACCACTGTTTTAGGTGCTACCCCTAAGAAATTCTCCTATAGCTACACATGTAGGGAGATCAGATGAGAATGACAAAGAATGGTCAGAAGAGGAAGAAGAAAATGATGTGCATCTGTACCTGAGTACAGAGACAGTGTTGTAGTTCTTTAGGTCATTCCTGAGCCTCTAAACTCTTCTCAACGACTCCAGAAATGGGAGCAGTCAGAAGTTAAGCAGTGCTATGCTATATAAGGGGTATGAAAAGCAGACTGTGAGATGCATGTATATGCTAATTAAGTGCAACTAGAGTCATCAAAAGCTGCAGAGAATGGTTGCTGCTGTACTCTTAAGTCAATGCATTTGTGAGAAGTGCAGTTTCAGTCTTTCAATGGCTACACCTGCTTTCTGGCAGTGTCCTTTAGTTAATGATTAGTCAGAGTAAGGCAAAATGACTTCTTCATTTATCTTAGTTTGGAAAAAAAATTATGAAGATCTTTTCAAAATCTCAATGTAAGCAATTTCACTTACTTTTCTTTGCCTTATTGTGCCAATAAACTTTCTTACCAATTGACTTTAGCTACTTACTCCCTACCTGACCTCAGCCCTATCACAAGCTTAAGAAGCTTCAGCAGTGTAAACATACGTACTCTCTGAGCATACTGCCTGAGCTGTACCCCTCTAGATCCTGAACTTATTCCTCTGTACCTTGTCTTTCATTCCATACACTTCCTTTAATGTTTTCATCCATGGAAATATCTTTTTGACTCTAGTAATATTTCTCCTGATGACATATACATACTACGATTGATCCTGCCTCAGATATACCTTCTTCCTGACATAATTCCAATCTACTATTCAAATCCTTTTTAACTTACATGGAAGTCAGTCACAATTTTGTATGAGTGCTGTTATAATCCATGATAACTTGTGTCATTAAAACTCACGTCTTAGTCACACTTGACACCAACACCTCCTTATTATTTATTTTACTGATTTTACCAAAACCTCATAGTTCTTTATCTTTGCTTTTAGTACTATGTGGGTTTCCATGGTTAGAGCACCTAACCTCACTTTCTATAGACTTATCCTTCCATGCCCTCCTTTTGCCAATTTGTACAAGAGTGGTTGATATTCACTGACTCTTCAGGAACTACAATCCTCTTCCTTTTACTTGTATAAGGCCTAGGGATGTAACAATGATTCTTTTTGTTTTGTTTTGTTTTAGCTTCATGTCAATTCTTTTTTTTAATTTTCTATGTTGTTTTTTTATTTACATTCCAAATCATTTCCCCTTTCCCGTTTCAACAATGATTCTTAATCCTATCCTCATTTACAGGATTTAAAAAATTGAAATAATTACTAATATTTAAGATGCTCTGAACCTTTTATGATGTGGTTGAAGACAATACAAACAGAATGGGAGTAACGGCTTTAAACATGTTTAGTGAATTAAACTTTAAAATTTTAGCTCACTAAGTTTTGAGTTCACACACTCACATACAGAGCACATACATGCAAGTATGCACACACATGCCAACACACACATTCAAAATGAAAGTAATTATCTATGAAAAGAGAAAATTTGTTTACACTTATGGATGTTTATAATAAACACTCATTCAAAAGTAAAAAACAAAACAAAAAACAAAAACATAGATGACTTACTGTAGTGACAGTGATGGCTGCCATATGCTGTAAGGAGATCATTGCCACTATGTGACACTCACTCACTGCTCCCTTCTCTAGCTCCACCATGTTTTATACTTAAAGCTTATTGTTATCAGGATTTTGCATTTTAAATCTTTTTTTTCCTTAGTTTCATTAAGTTATTCAACTTAAAATATATCCTATTTAATTTTGCATATTTGCAAAGTTTATATGTAGGAATTACATTACATTTTATGTATTATATGTAGGAGCATACTACATTTGTTGATCAACATTTTGACATGCTATATTATGTGTGTGTGTTACCAATTATTTTACATTATTTCAATATATGACTTATAAATATTTTAATTATTCAACTGTTAATGACAATTAGCATTTTCAACTTGGTTCCTTTTATCTGATCTCCTCTTACAAGTCACTGTATGAATATTCCCACATGGGCATGAGATGGAAGTAAATTAATCTTTTGACTACATTTCATTATATAACTTAAAATCTTCTTGGAAATTCCTGTTTCCTAGTAATAGAGGTCTGAAATATGGGGAAAATGCAAAGTTAAAACCAGCTTTAGATATAAATATGCAATTGTTAGTCAAATTATTTATTAAAATAACTAAAAGCAATGGACTCAAAATGATTGAAGATCCAACTTTGGGTCCTTTGGTGCATAGAGAAAACAAACTGAGGGACTACAAATATAGGTCAGCATTTATAATATTTGCATGAAATGAATGAAGCCATAGATGAAATCTCTACCATCACATGAACTAAGTGGGTTGGTGCCTGCCTACCATATCAGTAGTCAGGCAAGGTAGAGACAAGAGATCAACTTCATCATTGAATACATAGTGAACTTGAGATCAAGGATCAAGAATGGAAACTGCTAACAAAAACACCCACAAAAATGACCATGCAGAGGTAAATGACTATCATTTTCATAATCTTATTTTCCCTTTGTTTTAACTTTAAAAATAAATCTCAATGATTATTGTGACTTTTGCATTTACTCCAAGATTTTTTTTAATAAATGGAAAAGTAATTTGCAGAAACCTTTGCAAAGAAATGTCATGCTGATAATTACATTTTCAAAGCCCATTTTTTTCATTTGATCTTTTAAATGTTGACATGGGATGATTTTTATCAAGATTTCTTGATTATCTATTTTCTCTTCAAGTTGTTAATTTTAATCTTAGACATTGAGATTTGTAGTTCTCCGGTTTTGTTTCACATTTAACTTGAGATCTAATGTTACCTGGCTTTCATTTTTCTTATTCCAATGCCAAACAAATTTTCCAAATGTTTTCCTGCATTTTTGGATATATTTAGTATATTATTTCCAGAAATAGCAAAACAAAACCAAAAGGGGGTGGCAAGGACAAAAGAACAAGACTAAAAGCAAAAATATCCAGTTAAATTTGAATAGCAGATAACAAAGAATATTTTAAAGAATAAGCATATCCCAATTTATTCTCTTTTCTAAATTCAAATGTAGCCTGAACTTCTTGATTTTATCTGGGAAGCTCATTTATTGAGATGAGCTTGAGAAGCAAAGCTGTAGTTTTGTGGAAAGGCAAGTGTACACACGAGGGCAATTGCTTGTGGCACAAAGTTGAAGAGTGTGGGGTTACTGGGTTAGGTTTGACAAGGAGGAAAGTGTCAGATCCCTGATGAGGATGAAGTATTCATGTTGACAAACTGATCATTCTTTTGGTCTTGTTGAAAATGGGACAGTATACATTGTAAATAGCATGAGCCCGGTCTCTCTAGCTGCCATCTTAGGTACTTTCTTCGGCATAGCCAGAAGCTATGTCTGGAAAATATATATACTTATTGAGTTTGGATTAAAATGAATAAAACATCCCAGAACACTAGTGAGTAAATATAAGATTGAAATGTATTACACTTGAATTCTCAGGCTCATAGGTGCTTCTACTTCCTTGTGATCCTGTTGTTAATTTCCTTACATTTATTTTTCTATTTGGCCCATAATTAATTCCCAAGTTTCTATCTCACTTTGTTGATCACTTTTAAGATAGTACTTCACTAGATTCTTTTTTGTTCAAGGCCTGGGTAAGTGAAGGAGACATGTTATTCCTGGGAACTCAACTTTTCCTTCTCATTAGAATTCCCTGGACAGTTTACAAAGTATCCACTTCCTTCTTCTGTCTCTGGAGACTGAATCAGGTTTGTAAAGTAGGGACTGGTATCAGGCATTTAAAAACGTCATCAAGTGACTTTTGTGTGTGGTCACAATGACACATTAGTTTATCACACAAGTGGCTGTAGTAGTTGTAGGCAGCAGGGTAAAAAGAGGTTGTTATGAAAGACTAAGTTAAGGCATCCTCTAGTCAAGAACATTAAGATTGTCCTGTCCTGCTGTACTACTACTAAATTTCTTTAAATCATTTTTGTAACTATTATTAAATTGGTAACTTCATGCATGTATGTAATGCATTCTGATCACTCAAATTCCCCACCCTTTCTGACCTTCTTCTTACCCCTGTCAACCTACATCCTTCCTATAAGCTCCTATCCTACATTCCTCTTTCTGTTTACTTTTCTTACCCACTGACTTTGACTGAGAGTCCTCTGGGAAGCCATGGGTTTAAAACTATCCATTAGAAATTGGTAAGCTTAACAATAGGCACACAGGGAAAACATTTACTGCCCTTTCACCCAGAATATTCCTAGAGGCAAGAAAGTTCACCAAGGAGAGGTAGGTGTCTTTAAGGCTATCCTTGACCTCACGATGGACAACTGAGAAGTCCAATCTTGTGCATACCTAGTGCAGACTATTCAGCTAATGTGAGAAAATGAAGAACACTTGTCAACCTTTCTTCTTGTTTCCTGTCTCTTATATTCATTCTATCTCCTCTTTCACAGTGTTTCCTGAGCATTAGAGGAGTTCTTTCTTCTTTAACAAGTATGGACACATGTGTTTAACAAAATCTCAATCATTCGACTTGATCAAATAAAGACTCAGGTGTCAGCTGCTGGGGTGCAATCCTGCTAGCTCAGGGAGGAATAGAAAGCACCTAGCTGACCTTCCTCAACAGATGATCCAAAGGAAAAGAAAGTTCTCCTGTTCCACACTGTCAGAAATCCCTCAAACTGAATGTCCCTCCTTTCTACTTCCTATGCATCTCTCTATACACACTATGACTTCTTCTTACTCTCCATGTTTTTTTCCTATGTTCACTCCCTGTCAACTGGTTGCTTGCTCCACTTCTTGACCTACAATAGACTTTATTTAATCTTCTTTACAAGAAACAGAAAGTTCTTGGATTAAAGGTGTGTGATAAAATGGAGTCAAAACTAGAAACAGGTTTTTCGAGTAAATATTATAATCTTGGGGTTCACAGTTTGATCAAATATCTGGTAACATTTCTCTCTTTTTGTCTAAATAAAAAGGAAAAATTAACTCTAACAAGGTAAAACTATTTACAATAATGAAGCTTTCCATAATGTTAAGCTTGGTTGTATCTGGCCGTTTTAGCATTAAGTATTTTTGAGTTCGAATTCTGTAAAATGTTTGTTTCGTCTCCTATGAAGTTAGCAATGTGAATGTCTTGAAGTTTGTAGTACAAAGCTGAATTTTGATTGGTGTTTGTCAGATTAGTGGTAATCCTGCTAGGTAAACTATAGCAGTCACCCAAAGGTGTCCAAGGTTTGTGCAGAACCTGGTGGCAGAAGAGGCATGGGGCAATGTTTCCAAGTGGTTAGTGTTACCCCAATCCAGGTGGATTCATCATTTCAGGGCCCCATTATCTTCTTGGAGACCTCACAGGTTACTGTTAGGAATGTCAGAAAACTTAAACAATTTAAATGCCATACTCAGCAGATCTAAGAAAGATTTGCGACCACAATCTATTAAGTACATCAGAAGCACACAGATGTTGTTTCTAGTTATCTACTTCAAATCAAACCTGAAAATAAGTACAGGCAGTTAGATGAAGCTTCTTTCTAGAATTAGTTAGTACTCTCTGATCACTAGTATCACAACAGAAACTGTGTGTGTGTGTGTGTGTGTGTGTTGATGCCTGATCCTTTTAACATAAATGTAGCCATTTTATAATCAGTCTCCATTTTGCTCATAAGGTGAAATCAATTTAAGTTCAGGTTCTCAGACTCCACTTCACAAAATTAAACATAGCTGACACTGAAAAATTCTCCTAATAGGTCATAATACTATGGTTGCAATAGTCAAGCTCTGTTATCTCAATACTCTGAAACTCCCCTGTTCACCAACCATCTACCACCCTTCTTATTTTACTTAGGACCAATCAGCTTAAAGAGTAGCTGATAACACTTTGTCTAGTTAGTCAATATGTAGTACTAACTCCACCCTTGACTTCTGAAGTTCTGAACTTGTTGTTTTCCTATAAAAGATCTGCCCTGAAAACAGGCTGGGACCACAATTAGGATCCTGAGTCCTTTATTGTGGTCTTGATCGATTTTGGTCTTGGGGTGTGTGTTCTATAAACTATTTTTGCTAACTGAGATTAGTGTGCTCATGATTTGTGTGGCAATTTCTGAACCCCAAGTGTGTGTGTGTGTGTGTGTATAAATAATCTTATAGATTTTGAGATAATATTTATATGTTAAGAAAGGTTACAAAGGGTTATAAAGAGTCAAATGAAAACTGAAAGGTTAATCACAATAGAATAGTCCCTTATTTTTTATTTTCCTCTGTTGAATACCAGGTGACTTTTATGATATGAGACATAGATTTTAGATTCTTCTTTAACAAGCATTCATGGGTCTAGAAGTAGACAGCCACACTCCAACCCCAAAGTCAGTTTTAGGTTTTAATTGAATTGGGACCATATAAAGACAATTTGTCACTTATGTCTGAGAGGTCAGCAGAGATGATCTGGAGGTGGGCTATACAATTTAACCAATTAGCACTTTTCTAGGGGAGAAATATTCTCTTTATGACCCATCATGTTTCTTCAGATGCTTCACTTGTTCAGTGGCCACTGGATTCCTTAGTTTGATGCTTTTATTATCCTAGAAAGATAAAAGCAAAACCCTGCCCCAATTCTAACTTTTGAGGGTTCTTTTTGGCCAGATATATCTTTCACAGGACAAAATGATTTTGGCAACAGTAAAAGTACTATCTTTTAACTGAAAATAAAAATTTTTTTTAAATTTGAAACATAATATACCCTTGTATGTATGGCTAAATATACTTATAATTCTGCCTTAGTTAGGGTTTTACTGCTGTGAACTGATACCGTGACCAAGGCAACTCTTGTAAGGACAACAGTTAATTGGGACTGGTTTCCAGCTTCAGGGGTTAAGTGCATTATCATCAAGGTGGGAGCATGGCAGCTCTCAGGCAGGCATGGTGCTAGAGCTTCTGAGAGTGCTACATCCTCATCTGGAGGCTGCTAGGAGAATACTGACTTCCAGGCAGTTAGGATGAAGATATTAAAGCCCCAGCCCACAGTGACACACCTACTCCAACAATGCCACACCTCCAAATAGTGGCACTCCCTGGGCCAAGCATATACAAGCCATCACAATTCCCCTTTCTCTTTATATATAAATTCAAGTTTTAAAAATATTTTTAGATCACAAAGGACCTTAACTCTGAATTTCAGCCTGCTTTTTGCAAGCAGCTTTTAAATTTAAACCACAGTATTTCTTATGTACCTGCCTTTGCCTCTCAAGTTTTGGGATTAAAGGTGTGTGCCTCTCAAGTACTGGGATTGAAGGTGGGAACCACCTCCTGGATATGGATTTCTTATAATAGTTATTCTTACAGGATTGTCCTGATTTAATTTAGGACTCCATTTCCCCTTATTTTTTAGTATTAGGTGTAAACTTTCCACTTTTTTTGAATGTGTAATCTATCATTTTTTTACTAATTTATTCTGAATTTGTTCCTTGGAAAAATTTAATATTCTTGTTTTAATTAAATATGATGCCAATTTGTCCACTATCTCGTTTCTTTCAGGCATTTTATCTCTCTTGCCTGTATATGCTAGATCAAATTTAATGTCTTTGCTTAGTTTTGCTATGTTTTGCCATTTTCATTCATACCTCCCATGACCTGATATCTTCACCATTTACCTGCCAGTCAGTCATAGCCTCACACACAGACCATGAATTAGAGAAGACAGATATTTTCCTTTTGCTTGCATGGTTGTATGTCTTATAGTCAATAATACTGTGATGATTTGGTGTTCTTTCCTCAGTGTTGGCCATTCCATCCCCTGGTCTATAGGCTGCTACCTTCCATTAGGTTTGGTTCCATCAGTAGTTGAAGAATCATCAGTAAACAGTGCTTTAGTCAAATATTGTGACATTCCGTTGATCCCTGTAGTTCAATAGGTGCCTTTTTTAGGGGAAGAATGAATGGTTTAGAGAGGGAGGTTTTTAGGCAACTGAGCTGTTTCCTCAGTGTGGGAAGGCACAGATCCCTTTGCAAAACCCTGCCTGGTTATGAAGGATTTCTGATAGGTGCCAGTTCCACTATAATACCTTTCCTTCCACAGCTAAGCCTGCAATGGCCTCTGAATTTGAACAGATTCAATTCATCATTGTAAGGGACAGGCTTAGGACCATAGGTTGGTTGGCAATGACTGAGTAAAAGGTTATCCATGCCTCATAAAACGTCCAGATAGGTTTTTCAAAAAGAGAATATTTGTTCTCTGTATATAGAAAGCATTTGCAATAAAAACCAACAGGCAAATGCTGCTCAATTCCTTTTTGCTTTATGAAAAGTCCCTAGTTGCTAGTTCACCAATAAATATGATATCTACAATTAGGGTATCATTTGGTTCAACATTGGTCAGGGTTGCATGAGCTTAACAGCAGTCTCAAAAGCGGCCCTTTGTTTCTATCCTCATTGGAAATTAACCTCCTTTCTATTAACTGTGTAGAGTATTTCTATAATAATTGGTATATATGGTATGTGATTTCTCTAGTGTGCAAAATATACCAATTAGGAACTGTATTTGAGTTTTGTCCCTGGGTGGGAGATTAAAGTCGTGGGCTACCACTACCCTTCTCAAATATTTTATCTTAGCTCCAAATCATTCCAAATCTTAGCAATTTAGAAAACAAGATTGAACTCTAGGAATCCTTTGAACTTACTTAAAACATTTTAAACCCTTAACTGTGATTTTCATATCAACCAATGAAAATACCCTTTACATTTAAGGAGAAAACTCAAAAGCTGATGGCCAAGATTGTGTGGGTCATGTGGCAATCTACAATCTAACATTTTAAGGTGGAATTAAGGCATGTGGTTCACGAAAACTCATCTTTCATTTCATGCCAGTAAGGTAAGTGAGTCTTTGGTAAGTTATCATTTGAAAATATTAATATTTTTATATTTATTTTTATTCCTAATAAAATGAAAGGCATTTATTAATTTTTAAGTTAATTTAGACTAAGTGACCAAGCTGTGTGATGAATATCACCTCTCTTTATTCAGGATTTCTCTCCTGTTCAAATCTAATCTCTATCAATTTTGATGGTATCCACAGCCTTCTCCTGTGGAAACAAAGACAAAACTTCTTCCCTAATGTAATATATGCCCCAGTTTCTATTCTGATGTCAACACATCTTTAAACTATACAGGTTATTTTGTTCATCAGGATTTTTTCCTAATATACAATGTCTGTTCACAGCTGTTGTTTCTTTCTCACTAGCATTTCAAATATTTAAAGTTAATAAAGCACTATGTAATCTAGGAGTCTTTATTACCCCTTTCTGCTTATTAAGCATATCTTTTAAAGTGTAATTAGAATGTTTTATTATTGCTTGTCCTGTAGGATTGTGTACTATACACGTACTATGGTTTATGTTGTAATATGCAAAAGACTGTTTCATTTTATTAGAGACATATGCTGGAGCATTGTCAGTCTTAATTTTTACAAGTATCCTATTGTAATAAATGAGTAATTACAGAACCAGGCTTTTCATAACTTGAAGCAGTTGCCCACTGAAAACATGAACATGTATCTATGGTATGGTATACATACTTGAATTTTCTAAACCCTGAAAAATGAAATACATCTAATGACCAAATTTCATTTCTTTGGATACCTCTTGGGTTACTTCCTATAGGTAATGGCAATTTGTTATACAAAGAACAAGTAGGATAATTCCTTATGATTTCTTTGGCTTGCTTGCCAAGTGATAGAAAAATGTTAAACATTCCTTGTAGTAAGACTTTCCAATGATATATATTTATTGGACAACTTTTATTATAAGTAGTTACTGAAGAAGAAAATCCTTCCCTATCATGCTCATGCAAAGATATTTTGGAAAAGCAATATTTTTAAATCAATTACTATAGTTGGCCATGACTTGAGTAATAAGGAAGGCAATGGGATTCCAGGCAATAAATAATCCATTGGCTGAATCATCTTATGTATGATTCTATTAACATCCTCTAGCTTTCTGATTTTGTTTTTATAATAAACACAAAGGAATTCCATGCACTGGTAGATTTTTCAATGTCAGTTAGCTGCCAAGGTATGATCATCAAATTCAAGCTGACTTTATAATTCAGCATATTGACCTTTACCTAGTAACTGATCTTGGGAACTATTAGTACCTCTAACTTTATTTCATTGTTTTATGGCCCTAGCTTCCTCACTCCACCATGTTCACCATTGTAAACAAGGCCCAACTTCCAATTCTGCTGTTCTCAAAACTTTCCAGTCTTGAGGGATAATTTTGTTCTGAGTTGTCCATGAATTTAATATCTGCTTCACATAGGGTGAATGCATACCATATGAAATGATTATTTCCTTCTGTCTCCTCAAATCTAATGTTTTTAGGATTCCACTTAAATTCTACATTACCTTGGGAGTACTTATCATCTGTTGGCAGGTCTTTAATAGTAACTAGATAACCTTAGAGCTTGCTTAGTTAACACCAATTCACATTTTGATTTAAAAAATAGCAGTCTTATTTATTCTATCACACACACACACACACACACACACATAGTATTTGACTATATTCAATCTTCTAGATTTAACCCCACTTTGTTACCCAACTAACTTTATGTTTACTAGCTATCTCTTTTTTAAACTACCAAGTCTAATTTGTAATCTTGGATAAGAAGATAAGCCTGGAAAGTAGCCAACTTACAGGAGTCACAAACTGAAAGATAACTGAGTCTCCCTCTCTCACAAACTATCAATTGCCAATAGATCATCATTTAGCAGTGAGAATTCATACTGACCATCCCTCCATCTGAGGTTTTCCTGGTTTGAGCTGGTATAAGTCCTGTACATGTTCTACAAACACTGAGAGTTTTATGTTTAACTGCCACGTTACATCTGGAAAACATTACATGGTACTTCCACTACTTTTAGTTACCTTCTTGAACTTAATAAAACTGTTTCTGTAGATGCTACATACTTGAGTCATGCAACACGAAAACCTGAACATTTACTGCTCTAGATATGTCTCTTTCTTACTCACTTGCTTTCATATTGCTGGGGTACTCTGTATAGTACTGGAAGAGTAAAGGAAGCATTAGTCTTACCAAGCTATGAACTCAACAAGCTATCATAACAATTACCTAAGATATGACCATTGTTGCAATAGTGGCACAAATAATTTATGAGTAACCAATACATTATGATTGGTATGTAGGCCAAGTCTACTCAATTGAATCTCTACCTGAAACAGTTATTAGGGCAAAGAACCTGTAGTTACATTGTAGTATGGAAGAATTTACTACTACTATTCTTCTAAATGGATAAAATATTAAACAAACCCCTAATGACTTCTCACTATCTCCATAGAGTACTGGATCCCTCAGTCTTTATCAGAGAAACATTTTGTTTTAGTAAACAGCAGTTAACACAGAGAGCCACAATTGTACATAAAATAATCGAATGCTCAGCCCTAAGTGGAACAAGTATGTCTTACCTTATTCCCATGCCTCAGGGATCAGTATGGAAAAGAAGGAAAGACTATAAGAGCCAGAGAGGATAGGTGAATATCAGAAAGCAGTGTTTGCTGGATATTTTGTTTATGTGTGTATATTTAGGAAACTGAAGACTAAAAATGAGCATTAATGGTTTATTTCTGTAAATGTTATCTCTCAGATAGTTTCTATTCTATCTCACTGAATGAATCCTTAGTGGATAGGAAAATATTTTGAGGAGACATTGACAATAATAAGTACAAAGATGGGTTAAAAGCTTTCAGATTTCTATAAATAATTTGACATGGTGTGGGTAAATTAGTCTTTTTGGATATTATTTGATTATAAATCATGCAGTTTAATACTATATTCAAAAATATTTAAGTTACTTGCTTTACATCACATGTACACATACAAGTATAATACACATACACATATACAAACACATATACATCATATATTTACATATATATCAAACATCTATAAATGAATCTTATGGCTTTACATGTTTATCTATAATAAATGAGGATGATTGCTGTATGATTTCTGGGTGAAAGACTGTGGTTCTAAAGGGTAAATTAACTTGGGGCTTGGTTGTCAATATTTAATAGTTTTGAAATTGAGTATCTCAATTTTCTTTTGAGAGATAGATACAAATAGGTAGGTAGGTAGATAGATAGATAGATAGATAGATAGATAGATAGATAGATAGATAGATAGATAGATAGATAGAAATAGAGACTGAGTAATATAAATTAAATTAAATGAATATATCTTAATATATATTTCAGAAAGGAATATATAATGTGTGTACTGGCTGGTTTTGTGTGTCAACTTGTCACAGGCTGGAGTTATCACAGAGAAAGGAGCTTCAGTTGGGGAAGTGCCTCCATGAGATCCAGCTGTGGGGAATTTTCTCAATTAGTTATCAAGTGGGGAAGGCCCCTTGTGGGTGGTACCATCTCTGGGCTGGTATTCTTGGGTTTTACAAGAGAGCAAGCTGAGCAAACCAGGGGAAGCAAGCCAGTAAGAAACATCCCTCCATGGCCTCTGCATCAGCTCCTGCTTCCTGACCTGCTTGAGTTCCAGTACTGATTTCCTTTAGTGATGAACAGCAGTGTGGAAGTGTAAGCTCAATAAACCCTTTCCTCTCCAATTTGTTTCTTGGTCATGATGTTCGTACAGGAATAGAAACCCTGACTAAGATAAATTGGTACCAGTGTAGTGGGGTACTCCTGTGACAAACTGACCATGTTTTGGGGAGGACTGTGGAAGGACTTTGGAACTTTGAGCTAGAAGAGCCAATAGGATGTTAAGAGCTCTCTGGAAAGTTCTGTAGGAGCTTGGAAGATAATGTTAAGAACAGTTCAGAAGATGGAGGCCTGGCTTGTGAAATTTCAGAGGGAAGATTAAAGACTCTTATCAGGCCATGTTTTGATTGTGAAGATTCTGTAGTTTTGGTTAGCTGGAGCTGGAGAATCAGCTGTGATTAACAAGATACCAGAACCACTAAAGCAAACCTTCGTTGTTACTGGGACTATTGATGCTGGTTAGCTGGAGCTAAGAAATTAGCAGTGATTAAGAAGAGACCAGCATCAACTGGGGTGAAATCTTCTGGGAAGTGTTTCCTGAGAACTCAGAGGCTGTGTTCCAGAGATAGCCATGGCTGTACTTTATGCTGTGGCTGGACTTGATACTGTGTAAGTGTCACCCAGGTGGTACTGGTTTTGAAGGTATGAAGGGGTCATAAAGAGCAACTGAGGCTCAGCACTGTGAAAGGCCATGGACGGCCATTGGTGAAGGCGCAACCTCAGTTGCTTTTGATGACCCAGGACTGAAGGGTCATGCATAGGAGTTAAGGCTTGGCACCATGAAAAGAGCCTATGGGAGGTTATTGGTGAAGTCTAGTTACATCGGAAGACGGCAATTGTTTTGGAGTTGCCAGTGCCATGCGATGACCACCAAGAACAGCAGCAGCAGTACAGACAGTTGGAACCTAGAAGATAGTGCGCTACAAAGGGCAGAGCTGGAGACCCAAGCCCTTGGAGGAGCCTGGAAGATTGTGAGTTGGATCCCTGATATTGAACCATTGGAGTTTGAGTTTTGCTTTTGATTGTGACTGTGCTCTGTATACTAAAATATTTTAGTATACTAAAATACTAATATTTTTAGTATTTTAGAGGAGCCCACAGTTAAGAGACTTTGTAGTTTTAAAAGACTTTGAATTTTAAAAGATATTGGACATTTTAACTTTTAATATGTAAATACTGTGGGACTTTTAAAGTTATTTAGATCTTGGGGATGATTTAGAAAGTAAGAGTTGAGGCTTAATAGTGATGTGTTTGTGTGTCAAGTTGAAAGGGGTCAATTATACTGGCTGGTTTTGTGTGTCAACTTGACACAATCTGGAGTTATCACAGAGAAAGGAGTTTCAGGTGAGGAAATGCCTCCATGAGATCCAGCTGTGGGGCATTTTCTCAATTAGTGATCAAAGGGGGAAGGCCCCTTGTGGGTGGTACCATCTCTGGGTTGGTATTCTTGGATTTTATAAGACAGCAGGCTGAGGAAACCTGGGGAAGCAAGCCAGTAGGAAACATCCCTCCATGGCCTCTGCATCAGCTCCTGCTTCCTGAGCTGTTTGAGTTCCAGTCCTGATTTCCTTTAGTGATGAACAGCAGTGCGGAAGTGTAAGCTCAATAAACCCTTTCCTCCCCAATTTGTTTCTTCGTCATGATGTTCGTACAGGAATAGAAACCCTGACTAAGATAATGTGATATGTGCTACTTCACTTAACAGATTGTTTTTCTTCTTATTATAATGGCAAGGCATGTAAATGAAATAAAATGCAAAATATAGTACATTATAAAGAAAACAAATTTAAGATAACAAAATTTACCATAATAGCAGTAAACATACTAGATCAGTTTTTCCATCCTATTTCAAACTATTTCAGTGTTACTAGAATATTATAATGTAGTTTTCATAATCTTATAAAACTACAGTATTATAATCTATCACTTTTTCATATTCTTTGATTACCCATATATTTAAAAACTCCTTAAAATACATTGTAAGTTAAACATTAATCCCTCTAGTATTTTATTATTATAAATAACAAGATATTGAATACCTCTGAAGTAGTATTATAAGTTAAAAAGCTTTTGGAATAAACTTGCTTATATTTTTATCACAGCGCCAGATTTGTCCTAAGTATTTGCTTATGAAAGCGTGGTCTATAGACTATAAATACATCATTTCTCATCATAAACTAACTCAAATTTGTAAATCTCAGGTTTGGTACATGTGATGGTATGAAAATGCTTGGTCCAGGAATTGGCACTATTGGGAGGTGGTCCTCTTAGAGTAGGTATGGCCTTGTTGGAGGAAGTATATCACTGTGGGGTGGGCTTTGAGAGCTTCCTTCTAGATACCTGAGGATACTAGTCTTCTCCTGTTTGTCTTTGGAACAAGATGTAGAACTCTCAGTTCCTCCTGAATCATGCCAGCATGGATACTGCCACACTCCCACCTTGATAATGGATTGAACCTCTGAACCTGTAAGCCAGTCCCAATTAAATGTTGTGCTTTTGGGTGGTGGTGGCACACACCTTTAATCCCAGCGTTTGGGAGGCAGAGGCAGGTGGATTTCTCCAGCCTGGTCTACAGAGTGAGTTCCAGGACAGCCAGGGCTACACAGAGAAACCCTGTCTTGAAAAACCAAAAAAAAAAAAAAAAAAAAAAAAAAAAATGTTGTGCTTTTTAAGAGTTGCCTTGATCATGGTGTCTTCTCACAATGGTAAAACCCTAAGACAGTACAGAACTACCAAAGTTTGGTAATACAACCAAATTATTACCATTCAGAGTGAAGTTAGTAGGAGAAGATCTGGTTGGTGATTGAGAAACGACTCCCAGTCATGCTTCAACCCCCAGTGAAGGAAGAATACTTCCCAATTCTTTTTGGATATTAAAATTACTTAGGCACTTCTGGGGAAACTTTGCTATTTAATCACACCTTGACTTCTCAACCAGAGCCTCTGGGAGCAGTGTTTTTCATGGTCTTTTCAGGTGATTCTAATGAACAGTCAAGGTTCACAGACTCAGATGAACCAAGCAAAGAAATGAAAATAGTTAACACATGATTGGATATGAGTTTTCTTAGTCATCCGTGAAAAGCAGAAATATTGAATGTCAATGGACTCCAAATCATATTGTTGTAGAAAGAGTAAAGAGAGCAAATAAGGTGTTTGGAGCTTGAAGTAATTAGTTTAATGGAATTTCCAGTAGAGTAATTATAATGTTCGGGACTTAGAGCTGAGTATAAAACACAATCATATGGCTACTGTGTATATTTGCTTTGTAGTTGAAAGGAAGGCATGCAGTTAGAAGGGACTAAAACCACTTAAGTCTTTACCAGATCACTTGGGCAGAAATAAAGCAATCAAATGGTTTCATTTTCTGGAAGTAATACGCTTAATTTTATTTGTACTGATTGGCATTTCAAGGTCTTTAATATTAATTTGATTATTTGAAAGCCAAAATATTTGCTTATGATTTCAATTTAATTATGAGTTATGAAATAAAATAACTGGATGCATCACTGTATCTCAAGCCACTAAATTTTCAACACCAGTGCTCTCCTTTTAATGGAATTTAAATGTAAATGCTGGCAAGTCCTTCAGTTTCTGCTTGCTTTGGCCTCTGTTCACAATAAGGCCCTGTAAAATGTCCAAAGTGTTATATTATTTCCAACAACCAAAATATATGTTTTTGGTTATATCAAGAAGAGGAAAATTTTAAATGTTGATATTGATATTATCAGTAGCATGTAGTTTCTTTTTTATTTTGAATTTTTTTTATAGAATACAGTTTGATGGTGATTTTTCCTTTCTCAACTCCTCTCAGATCTTCCCCATCCACTCAAGCCCACACCCTTTCTCTCTCTCTCTCTCTCTCTCTCTCTAAGAAACTGGCATCTAATATCAAATAAAATAAAAAAAATAAACCAGAATAGGAAAAACAAACAGGAAAAAAGACCCAAAGAAAAGCACAATAAACAAATACATAAGAAACAAATAGAGATGAAGACACACACATATTCACATATATAGAAAAACTCATAGAAATTATATATATATAATTTCTATATTTATATTTATATATAATATATAATTATATATTTATGTATATAACATATATATATATATATATATATAAAACGTGTGTGTGCATGCAAAGTATCTGTAAAAAATAAGGTAAAACCTTCCTAGACAAAGATTGTGAGGCAAAACAAAACCAAATAAACAACAAAAATACCTTTTAAATATGTTAGACCCATTTGATTCATGAACTACATCGAGCTCCAGCAGTTTTCTGCTGATTTTGTCTAGGAGACCTGTCTATTGGCAAGAGAGGATTAATGAAGTCACCCACTGTATTTATGTGAGGATCAGTATGGGATTAGTAACTGTACTGTTACTTTTATGATTTGGGTGCTCCTGTGTTTGGTATAGAGATGTTAAGAATTACAGTGTCCATATCCATATGGTAGATTTTCCTTTTATGAGTATTTAGTATCATTCATTATCTCTTTTGATTATTTTAAGTTTGAAGTCTACTTTGTCAGATATTAAAATTGTTGCATGGGTCCATTTGCTTGGAATATTGTTTCTCCCCAATCGTTTTACCTTAAGATGTCCAGCCTTGATATTAGTGTGTTTCTTAGAAAGATGAATCCTGTTTGCAAATCCAGTCTTTGAGGTGACTTTTTGTTTTACTGAGGAATTGAAGCTATTGATGTTGAGAGTTAACAAAAAGCAGTGTTTGTTGATTCAAGTTATTTTTGATTTCTGTTGTTATTGTTATTGTAGCTCTTATGGTGTGTTTTTTCCCCCTATATTTTGATGTACTGTTCTGGGATTATTTTTTTTTGTTGTTGTTGTTGTTGTTGTTGTTTTTGGATGTGGATAACCTCTTCATTTTGAAATGTATCTTCTAGTGCCTTCTGTGGAACTACATTTATGAATAAATCCTGCCTAAGTTAGATTTTAACGTGGAATGATTTTCTTTCTTGATATATTGTGATAGAAAGTTTTGCTGGATATAATAGTATAGGTTGGTATCTTAGTCTCTTTGAGTTTAAAGAGCATCTCTCCAGGTCTTGGCTTTTAGAGTCTCCACTGAGAAATCAGGTGTAATCCTAATAAGTCTACCATTATTACTTAATGTTTTACCATTGCAGCTCTTAATATTATTTCTTTGTTCTGCAAGTTTGGTGTTTTGATCATTATGTAACATGGGAATTTGCTTTCTAATCTAGATTATTGACTGTTGTATATGATTTTTGTACCTTGATAAGAAATTTCTTCTTTATTTTAGGGAAATATTTCTCTATGATTTTGTTGAAAATAATTTTGTCTCTTTAACCTCAGTTTCTTCTTCTTCTTTTTTCCTTTTATTTTCAGATTTAGTATTTCCATAATGTCCCAAATTTCCTGTATGTTTTGTGCCTGGAATTTCTCAGATTTAATATTTTCTTTGACTGAGGTAACTGTATCTTTTATCTTCAATCCCTGATATTCTCTCTTTCACCTCTTATATTGCATTGATGAGGCTAACTTCTGAAGTTTTAACTCTCTAAATGATTCATTTTAACTTTTACCCCAGTTTGGGTTTCTTTAGTGGAACTTTCTACATCTGTGTCTTTTATGGAACTGTCTTAATTTTTTTATTCCACTTTTTGTGGTCTCACAGAACTCATTAAGGGATTTATTTATATTTCCCTGAACATATTCAAAGTAGCTATTTTGAAATCTTTTTCTTGAGATTCAGCCATATTGCTTTTCTCAGGGCTGACTGCAGTAGAATTGGTAGGTTTAGGTGGAGACACACTGTCTTGGGTGTAATGAGTGTGCTGTTACACTAGTGTCTACAGACCTGGTGTTGGGAGGACTAAAATCCCAGGTGATATACAGTCTAGTCTTTATTGCTTGTGTGTTCCTTTCCTCAATTTCTTTTACCTTTTTTGGATCTTAGAAGAGTGTGGTGATTGTAGTTTGCCTGGTAGGGAATACTTCTGAGTTACCACTAGTTGTGGTCACTGGAAGTCCTGGGCAGAACATGTATCTAGGTCTTAGGAGCTGACATGAAGGAATGGGGATGGGCTAGAAGTAGAGTTTGAGAATGCTTAAAGGAAGAAGGAAAGTTGGGTCTTCCACAGGTTCTTTGGAGTCTCCAGAGAGTAAATGCAGAGAGAGAGGTCAAACCCCTCAAAATGGTCTGCTTCAGGGCTGAATAAGAGACTGTAAAATATATTTTTTCAATTCTATTTGATTTAGTTGTTTGTTTTATTTTAAGAATTTTATTTATTTACTTATTTATTTAGTCTGTGTGTGTGTGTGTGTGTGTGTGTGTGTGTGTGTGTAACACTGAGGCCAGAAGAAGGTGTTGGATTCTCTACAATTAGACTACAAGCAGTTGTGAACCACTCTAGAATAGCAGAAAGCAATGTTAAAGGCTGAACCACTTCTCCAGGCCCATTTATTTAAATTTTAATGAAGCATTTAAAGATAAAAGTTAGTGTCTTGCAAAAGTGTGTACACTTACACACATGTGTAATAGACATCCATTTATGTACAATGTTATTATTTTAAATACCCGACTGTAATCTTCAATCTTAATACTTACCTAATTTTTGTTAATCCTTTCTTTTGGCATTTGTCTGAATATATATATATATATATATATATATATATATCCAACTTGTGACTCTCCTCTTTAATTTCATAGTTATATTATCAATAACAAATTTCATTAAATTATAAATTTTGTTATATTATTGTAAAAATCAGTAGCTTTGTGTCTATAAATCTGTGCAAAACTGTATTTACTGTCTATAGAAAGAACTTATTTAACCTATGAAAACTTAAGAGGTTATTCAGAAGTTGTTCTTAATCCAAGATTAATTTTTTTTTTATTTCTGTGTCTTTATTCTAGAAATTTTATGATTTCTGGTCTTACATTTATGTCTTCAATTCATTTTCATTTTTTCTTCTTTTTTTTATTTTCTGAGTTTTTTTATTTACATTCCAAATCATTTCCCCTTTCCCATTTCCTCCCTCCCTGAAAGTCCCATAAGCCCCCTTCCCTCCCTCTTTTCTCCATTCAACCCCCTTTCGCTTCTCTGTCCTGGCGTTCCCCTACATCCAGTCTTTCCAGGACCAGGGGTCTCTCCTTCCCTCTTCTTGGAAATCTATTGATATGCGAATTGTGTCTAGGGTATTCTGAGATTCTGGGTTAATAGCTCCTTATCAGTGACTGCATACCATGTGTGTTCTTTTGTGATTGGGTTACCTCACTAAGGATGATATTTTCTAGTTCTGACCATTTGCCTAGGAATTTCGTGAATTCATTGTTTTTAATTGCAGAGTAGTATTCCACTGTGTAAATATACCACATCTTCTGAATCCATTCCTCCATTGAGGGACATCTGGGTTCTTTCCAGCTTCTGGCTATTATAAATAAGGCTGCTATCAACATAGTGGAGCATGTGTCCTTCTTGCATGCAGGGGAAGCCTCTGGGTATATGCCCAGGAGTGGTATAGCAGGGTCCTCCAGGAGTGTCATGCCCAGTTTTCTGAGGACCCGCCAAACTGCTTTCCAGAGTGGTTGTACCAGCTTGCAATTCCACCAGCAGTGGAGGAGTGTTCCTCTTTCTCCACATCCTCGCCAACAACTGCTGTCTCCTGTGTTTTTGATCTTAGCCATTCTGACTGGTGTGAGATGGAATCTCAGGGTTGTTTTGATTTGCATTTCCCTAATGACTAAGGATGATGAACATCTCTTTAGGTGCTTCTCAGCCATTAGATATTCTGCAGGTGAGAACTATTTGTTTAGCTCTGTACCCCATTTTTTAATAGGGTTACTTGGCTGTCTGGAGTCTAACTTCTTGAGTTCTTTGTATATATTGGATATTAACCCTCTGTCAGATGTAAGGCTGGTAAAGATCATTTCCCAGTTAGTAGGTTGCCACTTTGTCTTTTTGACAGTGTCTTTTGCCTTACAGGAACTTTACAGTTTTATGAGGTTCCATTTGTCAATTCTTGATCTTAGAGCATAAGCTATTGGAGTTCTGGTCAGGAAATTCTCCCCTGTGCCCATATGTTCAAGGTTCTTACCTAGTTTCCTTTCTATTAGTTTCAGTGTATCTGGTTTTATGTGGAGGTCCTTGATCCACTTGGAATTGAGCTTAGTGCCAGGAGATAAGGATGGGTCAATTTGCATTCTTCTGCATGTTGACCTCCAGTTGAACCAGCACCATTTGTTGAAAAGGCTATCTTTTTCCACTGGATGGTTTTAGCTCCTTTGTCAAAGATCAAGTGACCATAGGAGTGTGGATTCATTTCTGGGTCTTCAATTCTGTTCCATGGATCTACATGCCTGTCACTGTACCAATACTATGCAGTTTTTATAACACTATTGCTCTGTAGTACAGCTTGAGGTCCGGGATATTGATTCCCCCAGAAGTTCTTTTACTGTTGAGAATAGTTTTAGCTATCCTGGGTTTTCTGTTATTCCAGATAAATATTTGAATTGCTCTAACTCTATGAAGAATTGAGTTGGGATTTTGCTGGGGATTGCATTGATTCTGTATATTGCTTTTGGCAAGATGGTCATTTTTACTATATTAATCCTGCCAATCCATGAGCATGGCAGATTTTTCCATCTTCTGAGGTCTTCTTCAATTTCTTTCTTCAGAGACTTGAAGTTCTTGTCATACAGATCTTTCACTTGTTTGGTTAGAGTCACACCAAGATACTTTATATGGTTTGTGGCTATCGTGAAGGGTATCATTTCTCTTATTTCTTTCTCAGCCTGCTTATCCTTTGAGTATAGGAAGGCTACTGATTTGCTTGAGTTGATTTTATATCTGGCCACTTTGCTGAAGTTGTTTATCAGCTATAGGAGTTCTCTGGTGGAGTTCTTTGGGTCACTTATGCACATTCTTTTTTTTTTTTTTTTTTTTTAATTTTCATTCCAAATCACTTCCCCTTTCCCGTTTCCTCCCTCCCCGAAAGTCCCATAATCCCCCTTCCCTCCCTCTTTTCTCCATTCAACCCCCTCTCCTTACTCTGTCCTGGCGTTCCCCTACATCCAGTCTTTCCAGGACCAGGGGTCTCTCCTACCATCTTTTTAGAAATCTATTGATACGCGGATTGTGTCTAGGGTATTCCGAGATTCTGGGTCAATATCCCCTTATCAGTGACTGCATACCATGTGTATTCTTTTGTGATTGGGTTACCTCACTAAGGATGATATTTTCAAGATCTGACCATTTGCCTAGGAATTTCGTGAATTCATTGTTTTTAATTGCAGAGTAGTATTCCGTTGTGTAGATATACCACATCTTCTGAATCCATTCCTCCGTTGAGGGACATCTGGGTTCTTTCCAGCTTCTGGCTATTATAAATAAGGCTGCTATGAACATAGTGGAGCATGTGTCCTTATTGCATGCAGGTAAAGCCTCTGGGTATATGCCCAGGAGTGGTATAGCCGTATCCTCCGGGAGTGTCATGCCCAGTTTTCTGAGGAACCGCCAGTAGCCCTCCTATACTCAAAGGATAAGCAGGCTGAGAAAGAATTAAGAGAAATGATACCCTTCACGATAGGAGTTCTCTGGTGGAGTTCTTTGGGTCGCTTAAGTATACTATCATATTGTCTGCAAATAGTGATAGTTTGACTTCTTCCTTTCCAATTTGTATCCCTTTGACCTCTTTTTGTTGTCTAATTGCTCTAGCTAGAACTTCAAGTACTATATTGAAAAGATATGGAGAGAGAGGGTAGCCTTGTCTAGTCCCTGATTTTAGTGGGATTGCTTCAAGTTTCTCTCCATTTAGATTGATGCTGGCTACCGGTTTGCTGTAAATTGCTTTTACTATATTTAGATATGGGCCTTGAATTCCTGATCTTTCCAAGACCTTTAGCATGAAAGGATGCTGAATTTTGTCAAATGCTTTCTCAGCATCTAATGAGATGACCATGTGGTTTTTTCTTTGAGATTGTTTATGTAGTGGATTACATTGATGGATTTCCTTATATTGAACCATCCCTGCATCCCTGGGATGAAGCCTACTTGATCGTGGTGGATGATCGTTTTGATGTGTTCTTGGATTCGGTTGGCAAGAATTTTATTGAGTATTTTTGCATCGATATTCATAAGAGAGATTGGCCTGAGATTCTCTTTCTTTGTCGGATCTTTGTGTGCTTTTGGTATTAGTGTAATTGTGGCTTCATAGAACGAGTTGGGTAGTGTTCCTTCTGTTTCTATTTTGTGGAACAGTTTGAAGAGTATTGGTGTTAGGTCTTCTTTGAAGGTCTGATAGAATTCTGCACTAAAACCATCTGGACCTGTGCTTTTTTTGGTTGGAAGACTTCCAATGACAACTTCTATTTCTTCAGGGCTTATAGGACGGTTTAGATGGTCTATTTGATCCTGATTTAATTTTGGTACTTGGTATCTGTCAAGGAAATTGTCCATTTCCTCAAGATTTTCTAGTTGTGTTGAATACAGGTTTTTGTAGTAGGATCTGATGATTTTTTGAATTTCCTCAGTTTCTGTTGTTATCTCTCCCTTTTCGTTTCTGATTTTATTAATTTGGATACTATCTCTGTGCTCTCTGGTTAGTCTGGCTAAGGGCTTATCTATCTTTTTGATTTTCTCAAAGAACCAACTCCCCGTTTTGTTGATTCTTTGTATGGTTTTATTTGTTTCTACTTGATTGATTTCAGCCCTGAGTTTGATGATTTCCTGCCTTCTACTCCTCTTTGGTGTATTTGCTTCTTTTTGTTCCAGGGCTTTCAGGTGTGCCATTAAGCTGTTAGTGTATGCTGTCTCCCGTTTCTTTTTGGCAGCACTCAGGGCTATGAATTTTCCTCTTAGCACTGCTTTCATTGTGTCCCATAAATTAGGGTATGTTGTGCCTTCATTTTCATTAACTTTCAAAAAGTCTTTGATTTCTTTCTTTATTTCCACCTTGACCAAGTTATCATTGAGTAGAGCATTGTTCAGCCTCCATGTGTACGTGGTGTGGGGGGACATCCCACATCTTTTGGAGATGGGGAAGGAGAAATGGTATGAGGAACTGTTGGAGGGCAGAACAGGAGGGGGATAATGATTGGACTATAAAAAATGATTAAAGATAATAAATAAAAATAAAAGGAATCTATAATAAATTAATAAAAAATTATACTTTTTGTTTTAAAGGAACTTTATGTACTACCCTGACTCTAAGTTACAAGCAACAAGGAATTAAATTTGTTTCTTTGACACTGTATTCTGATTCGTGTTTTGGTCTGATATTGTTCATGTTTGCCTTGAAGGATGTTTTCTCTCTCTCTCTCTCTCTCTCTCTCTCTCTCTCTCTCTCTCTCTCTCTCTCTCTCTCTCTGTGTGTGTGTGTGTGTGTGTGTGTGTGTGTGTGTGTGTTTTGATTTTAAAAAGTGTAGAGGAGATATTTTCTTACTGTATATAAATGTAAGGCATGTACAGAAATGTCATTACCAACTTTATTCATAAGTCTTCTGTTCAGAGAGGTTTCAGCATTTCCAAATGCATCCATGAAGAAGCTGGAGTATGGTTTCTGTCAATTTTTCTTACTTGTATTGTGTTGTTTTTCCTTCTATAAATTTCTCCTTTCCTATTTGAGCTGCCATCACATCGTACCATAACTAGGTAGGCTGCTAAAAAAATGGGGAAGTTAGAGATCATGGTGTGGGCAGGCTTAATGTCCCCCGTGGGCTTTCTTTTTGCCTCAATGGGGCTCCTTTACACTGCATCCTCCAATTGCAAAGGGGACAAAAATTATTTTAGGTCTCTCCTCTAAAGACATCAATCCCACTCTTGGTAGCTTCTCCCCATGGTTGAACCCTCTCTTCCATATCCCACTCTCTTTTATAGTTAATTACCGTGGCTGTCAAGATTTTAATAGAATTTGAAGAGAAAACCATGTCAACTGCCTTTTATTATTTTTTATAGTGTTCTAAGAAGAACAGGGAAGTCCAAAAGATTCTTTTCATCTGCCAGAAATTTCCTATGCATTTGCCAGGATTTGAACTGATAGCGCTTTCTAAGAAAGCATGCATTCCCAAAATCATTGGATTAAGCAATTATAAAAGAATCTTTCATCGCTGCTTTCCTAAACAGTACTATGGGCTTTAAAATGTTTTCAAAATCACGAGAAAATGACAAAGTTTTCATTGAGTGAGATGACAAAATATGATTAGATAATTCAACTGAACCCAATTTATTCAAGGCCAGTGATGTGTTCAAAGAATTTGATGTTTCTTCAAGAAAATGGAGTCATTTTAGAAGAATTTCATGGGTTTCCAGGGAAATTTGAGCTTACAACTCTATTTTAGTGACTTCTATTCTTTAAAAACAAACAGCTGTACAAACTAAAATTGAAGACCTGTATGTTTCCATGTCTAAATCCTTGAATCTTTTTCCTATTGTTTATTTTAATGCTCGTTTTTAATCTCCTTTAAATTTGTCAAGAAGTTATTCTTGTGAGAACAGAGGAATAAACATTAAAATGTGTTGTTCATTTTTTTCCCAATTATACTCTTCATTGTTTTTCTCTGCATATTTTAATTTTATTCTTAGTCTTCCTAAAACAAACAATAATGTCAGATGATAGAGAATTAACACCAGTCTCTGCTTTTCTATGTAAAGTCAGGTGACTTATAACATACCATTCATCCATTACAGAGATAGGTTGGAACCCCATAAATCTAGAAATCTTGCTCATGTTCATAAAAAGGAACAAATACCCTCAACCATCACTTTTTTCCCTCACAGTACAGAGGTTAATTTTAAAATTTTAAATTTATTTTTTATATTTTGTTATGTTAATTTTTCATCTGGCCAGCTCTTTTGATATTAGGCACTCTTTTATTTTTAGTCTTATCTGGTTTAATATGCTAAATAAGTTTTCTGTGGGGATTCTCTTATATTAAAGAAATGTGTTAACTGATAATTGAAGTATTAGGTACTATTAAGCATTGACCTAATTATGAAGTTCAGATTCCATATTTATTCATTCTTTTTACTTTGTACTTGATAAAGATATAATTACATCATTCTACCTCCTCCATATAGCCAATTCCATGTCATCCACACAAGCCCCTGTCAAATGTATGCCTTCTTTTTCCTTATTATTTTTACATGTATAATTTGTATTTGTGAATAACTATATAAATGCATCCCACTGAGTTGGTTTAGTGTTACTTGTTCATATATGATTTCAGGGATGGCCATTAGTATTATATAATCACTTTGGATGCTCATCCTGGGAAACCTAATTATCCTTCCCTCAGCAGTCATTAATTTTCTGTAGCCCTTGATCTGTTACTGAAGCCTTGTGTGGTTTATTCCATTCATATTAGTATGTTAACTGGTATTATCACTGTTCAGGACTTAAGTGGCCAGACAATTAAGGTTTTGAGAATGTAATTTCCCTGTCATGGCTAGAACACACAATCCCAAATCAGAGTTCCTGGCCCTTCAGTTATTCCAATCTTTCTACCTATTCTTTGGGGATGTTCCCCAAACTTTAGGTGTATGGGCTATGTTGTTGATGTATCAATAAAAATTTGGACTCCACAGTCAAATGTACTCTGAATTTTGATCAGCTATAGCTTTCTGTAATCTTCCTTATGCTGCAAATTATACCTTCTTCAATGAGGTGAAATCTATGCTTATCTTTGAGCATATGAATTAATATTTACAATGAAGTTAGGACTTATACTGGTTTAGGGAAGTGGCATTAGTAAGTTTCCTGTTAAGGTCTATAACCTTAACAAGAACAGGCATGATTTACCTCTTGTTGAACAGGCCTGAAATCCAATTAGACAGCTGCTGGCTATTGCCAAGACTTACATGCCACTATTCAACTTTCAAAGTTATCTTGCTATGATAGTTCATAGGTGACACAGCTGAGTAGGACCACTAATTGCTCTCCTCCCTTAGCAGTTTGCATATCACATTAATCTCCATTTTCTGTTGATTCCTGATGGTAGCTCAGCTTATTGTAGAGTAGGTGGACCATAGTAACATTTTATTAATTAGTATGGATTTTTAGTTATGTAGCCATGAATCACAATAAAACAATCTGTAAAGAGAACTTCTCATCACAAGGAAAGGAACTATGACTTTTATGCTGCTTAGCTTTGTGGATTTTCCATGGCCATTTAAATGACCACATAAACCCTTCACTTATTGCCAGAAAACAGAATAGAGAAATTTGGATGGTGAAAAACAGGTGGGCTTACAGGTCGGAAAAGTCAATAATTTTAATTTGGATAATTCATGTTATATATATACTTGAGAAATAGTCATTTTGCTTACTCTACAAGTAATCATCAACTTTGTCCTCATTACAAGGCACATTACTAAAATCTAAAGCATGATAATGGCTTCTTGCTTTCTAGCTGTGTCATCATTGTCTAAAAATTGAGTATTAACAATAATAAATCTTAACATGAGTCTTGATAAGATCCACTATAATGCCATCAGCTTAGATGATTCTCTTTAACTTTATGGAAGTGTTGAAATGGAATCAAACAGGGTGAAGGAACAGCCAAAGTACAGATCCTTAGGTCTTATTAGGAGCCATCCCTGTTTCACTTCTATGAGAAAATTTCAAGCATTATGATTGAGAAACAGAAGAAAAAGGTAGAATCATAGATTTCTTGCTTGAAAGAAAGCCAGCAGCAGGTAGATATGATAGCACAAAACATCTAACCAATAAACCATGGACGGGACTGCATCAGAGTGCAGAATAGGCTCACTCTATAGAAGGAAGGGGAAGGACATAAGCGTTCCCCATGTTTTATGGAACTGGAAGGTAATTTAATTGTTCAAATCCCCAAATCCCCAAAAGACCTCACAAAGCAATAGCTATCATTTAACAACAAAGTGTGGCCTACATATGGTGAGTAACAGGAAAGCAGAATATGTAGTGACGCTGATTTAATAATCTTGCAAGCAAGCTGCATTCGTTTCTTTTGTGCTACTGTCCAAATAGCTAACAACCTAAAGAGGGAATGATGTAGTTCATGGTTTCTAGACTTAAGTCCACCATTTTCTTGACCCCATTATTGATCAAAGCATTATGGTCATAAGAAGGAGCAGCAGATAGAGAACATGCAAGAGTGGGGACAGTGTATAACCTTCCAAATCTTACTCATCCTCTATTTTTTTTTTATTATTTATTTTATTTTATTTTTTTTAATTTACATTCCAAATCATTTCCCCTTTCCCGTTTCCTCCCTCCCCAAAAGTCCCATAAGCCCCCTTCCCTCCCTCTTTTCTCCATTCAACTCATTACTCTGTCCTGGCGTTCCCCTACATCCAGTCTTTCCAGGACCAGGGGTCTCTCCTTCCATCTTCTTAGAAATCTATTGATATGCGAATTGTGTCTAGGGTATTCCGAGATTCGGGGTCAATATCCCCTTATCAGTGACTGCATACCATGTGTGTTCTTTTGTGATTGGGTTACCTCACTAAGGATGATATTTTCAAGATCTGACCATTTGCCTAGGAATTTCATGAATTCATTGTTTTTAATTGCAGAGTAGTATTCCATTGTGTAGATATACCACATCTTCTGAATCCATTCCTCCGTTGAGGGACATCTGGGTTCTTTCCAGCTTCTGGCTATTATAAATAAGGCTGCTATGAACATAGTGGAGCATATGTCCTTATTGCATGCAGGTAAAGCCTCTGGGTATATGCCCAGGAGTGGTATAGCCGGATCCTCCGGGAGTGTCATGCCCAGTTTTCTGAGGACCCGCCAAACTGCTTTCCAGAGTGGTTGTACCAGCTTGCAATTCCACCAGCAGTGGAGGAGTGTTCCTCTTTCTCCACATCCTCGCCAACAACTGCTGTCTCCTGTGTTTTTGATCTTAGCCATCCTGACTGGTGTGAGATGGAATCTCAGGGTTGTTTTGATTTGCATTTCCCTAATGACTAAGGATGATGAACATCTCTTTAGGTGCTTCTCAGCCATTAGATATTCTTCAGGTGAGAACTCTTTGAACTCCACCAGAGAACTCCTACAGCTGATAAACAACTTCAGCAAAGTGGCCGGATATAAAATCAACTCAAGCAAGTCAGAAGTGTTCCTATACTCAAAGGATAAGCAGGCTGAGAAAGAAGTAAGAGAAATAATACCCTTCACGATAGCCACAAACCATATTAAGTATCTTGGCGTGACTCTAACCAAACAAGTGAAAGATCTGTATGACAAGAACTTCAAGTCTCTGAAGAAAGAAATTGAAGAAGACCTCAGAAGATGGAAAAATCTGCCATGCTCATGGATTGGCAGGATTAATATAGTAAAAATGAGCATCTTACCAAAAGTAATACACAGATTCAATGCAATCCCCATCAAAATCCCAACTCAATTCTTCATAGAGTTAGAAAGAGCAATTCAAAAATTCATCTGGAATAACAGAAAACCCAGAATAGCTAAAACTATTCTCAAGAGTAAAAGAACCTCTGGGGGAATCAGTATCCCGGACATCAAGCTGTACTACAGAGCAATAGTGTTAAAAACCGCATGGTATTGGTACAGTGACAGACATGTAGATCAATGGAACAGAATTGAAGACCCAGAAATGAATCCACACTCCTATGGTCACTTGATCTTTGACAAAGGAGCTAAAACCATCCAGTGGAAAAAAGATAGCCTTTTCAACAAATGGTGCTGGCTCAGCTGGAGGTCAACATGCAGAAGAATGCAAATTGACCCATTCTTATCTCCTTGCACTAAGCTCAATTCTAAGTGGATCAAAGATCTCCACATAAAACCAGACACACTGAAACTAATAGAAGGGAAACTAGGGAAGAACCTTGAACATATGGGCACAGGGGAGAATTTTCCTGAACAGAACTCCAATAGCTTATGCTCTAAGATCAAGAATAGACAAATGGGACCTCATTAAATTACAAAGTTTTTGCAAGGCAAAAGACACTGTCAAAAAGACAAAGCGGCAACCAACTAACTGGGAAATGATCTTTACCAACCTTACATCAGACAGAGGGCTAATATCCAATATATACAAAGAACTCAAGAAGTTAAACTCCAGAGAGGCAAGTAACCCTATTAAAAAATGTGGTACAGAGTTCATCCTCTATTATTAAATGCATATTTGATTGTCTTATTTCTACCACCTAGGATCCATAGCTCCACAAAGTAGTTCCACTGGCTGAAGCAAGTGTTCTAAGCACAAATCTGGCAGGGATATTGCAGATTCCAATCATAACACAGGCTTTCCATGCTGAAATCCAGACACCATTCTCAGGATAGCTTTGTGATTTGCAGACAAATTACTTTGCCTATTAAAAACTCTAATTATTGTGGCTGCGCAATGAGAGTGCTAATAGGACTGACTTTACAAGACTGTTTTGAGAATTAAATACATAATTCATGAGTGAACATGTAACTTGCATGCGTGTTTTAAGCTCTCATCATAAAGAAAAATTGCCAGAACTCCGAGAAACATTACTCTATTGAAAGAAGCTAGATTAGAAATTGTAGAAATTATATCTCTTCTCATACCATATGTAATTTCCATAGTAAAGGCAAAGAGGTACTGAGGCATGGATAGCTTGCCAAAGCGATCATCTTCAATCATCAGTGTAGCTTATCTGAGTAAATAGTTTCTGAAGAGAGAAACTTTTTGCATTGCTACTCAAAGGTAGGAGTAACATTGACTATTTTGTGTGACACTGAAGAAACTTATAATTTTATGACTAATCTGAGAGAGATAAGATATAAATGTGGGCATAATAGCATGTGCTTGGGAGAAGGAAGCAGTTTTATAAAGGAATGAATCATTTGGATTCATTTCAGTTCAGACTGAAAATCCCTGTAATTTAGATCAATCAGCTTTCTGGTACTCTTGAACACCTCATTTCTATATTATGGGAAGGTTGGTGAGGCCAGAGTAATGACTGCAAAAAGCAATTCTCTGGAGCCCAGGTGTCCCTCATCAGTTGGTGGAGATATCTTGAGTAGCATTCTTACTGTACTTCCCAGGCTTCCCTCAGAAATGAAGAAATACCACCATGATATATCAGCAATATTTGCTTTAAGGATGAGTACCTACACATGTACAAACAAAACTGCATCTTTGGTATCAAACACAGATTGAGCATCCCTTATGAACAATACTTTGACAGGGCATTTTGGCTATCAGATGGTTATGCGTGTGTGTTTTGTTTGTTGTTTGCTGTTTATTACTTTTTGGGTTTTTTTGACTTATAACATGAAGTTGGGTGTGCAATTTGTCACTTGGCATGATGTAAAGCACCTTGAAAGTTTTAGATTTTGGATTTTATCTTTTTAAAAAATGATAGCTTCTGCATTCATCGATGTTATGCACATTGGCAGTTTATGATTTAGGATCTCTGTCCTCAAGATAATGTATCTACAACACTGTAACTATTGCCAGGCATGTCTTCCTTGATTGTGGGAATGAGCAGAATAACAAAGATACTAAACAAATAATTCAGGAACTACTACTTACTCATCTTCTATATATTCATATCTCCCAGAGGAGTCTCCTATGTCTGAGAATCTTTAGAAGTCAATAGTCACCTGCCTTGATGAGGAGGGCTATACAATAGATTTAGTATTTCCTCAAGAAAGGAAAAATTCCTATAGCTTCAGTTCAGGCAATATCCTCTCCCTTTCTAAACATATCACACAGGTATAATGATCTACTATAAGCATCTAACCAGAGTGTTCTGGTAAGTAAACTGGGGAGCATTTTGTTTTGCAGAATGACAAGAAGCATGAATGATGTGTTATTGTGAATTGTGTAATATGAAGAACAAATATTTGCAGAATATCTCAGAGAGCAAGTATATTGATAGAGTTTAAAAGCTAAAAACAATATCCTTAACTTCCCTGTGCATGGGAAAAGGCAAAGATGACCAATTATGAATTGTCTACTGGTAGGGGGAGTGTTCATCTGTAGGATAATATTAGCTGGGCATTGCTATAAGGATGATGATAAATGAGGGTATAGATTTTCTCAAGAAAATAGAGAAAATGATGTAAATAGATGAAGAGGAAGGCAGCAGGTATCATGGCAACAGATAAAGAACATATCAGAACTAACTTAACTGAAAATATTTAACAAAGTACCTGAAATTACGTTTTAGGATCTCTTAACTCCTAAACTTCTCAAAAAGGATTAAGAATGTGTCTTCAGTTTGACTCATTTTAAAGTCTCTCCTCTTCCTCAAACATTTCTGTTAGTTCCCTATCTCAGGAGAGATTCTCCTTCCTTGCCATATCTGGTATATTTCTACTCATCTTCTCTGAGTTGTGCCCTTCATGAAAGCCACATAAGCTGCACTGATGTTTCTGAAGGGATGCCCCTCCTCTGCACTGAACTGAGTATTTTTTGAACATCTGAGCAATATTTGTTGGTATGTATCCTCATGTGAACTGAAAAGGCCTTGGGGATGACTAAATTTTCTTCATTTTTTTTCTACCTCCCTTCACCAACCCAGTCCCCTGGCACCTATGCTTAATGCAGTGCTTACCATGTAATTGTTGAAGTTCTGAGGAATTATAATCAGTAGTTCATGCTGACTGGGCATTGCCAAATTTCTTTAATTCACTTCTTCTGTTTGGGTCATACTAAATGGCTTTTGGGTCCTCTCCTTCCTTCTTAGTATCTTTGAGGATCTTTTCTGGATGCAGGTAAAGATTTTTTTCATTTTTACACTCTTTTTGCATATTTCTATCTGCCACTTCCTTTCTTCCTTCCTTTCTTGATTCCAACAGAAAAACAATTTCTATGTGCCAGCTATATCCTAGACCAAATCCTCCCCCCCTCCAAAAAATAGAGATAAGACTTATACAAGACTGATACACTTATGATAATACTCAACTTAAAATGAAAAAAAAAGCACAAAACTAGGTTCTATATGGAGACAGATTAGGTTATCTATGGAATTGGAAGAGAGGCAGTAGAATTCAAGAATGAGTTCATAGAGGGAATGATGACCAAAGCTGCTGAGAAATAAAAATGCCATTATAGAATAAAAGGATAATAACAATAACATAACTGTAACTAGAGGGATATAACCCACAGAAATAATGAGAGTAGAGGGAGTGTGTCTCATTCCAGGAAATAAAAATAAAAATGCTTGCAGATGTGACCAGATTGAACAGTGCAAGTTTCCCATGGAGAGGAATAAAGGATAAGGCAGGAACGTAAGCTAATAGATCCATTGTGCTAATAAGCCCTCCTATCTCTCATTATGAACATTTTGTGAGACTGCACAAGATCTTAAGAATTATATTTGCTTCTGGGTAGATGTGAAATGGAAACATAGCTGAGGCAGGAGGATGAGTTAAGATACTCTGCAATGCCCCAGGCAAAATAATCAGGATGGTCTAAAGCAACATTGTAGAAAGATATTGTAGAAAAAGAGACTGGCTTATGGGGTTATTCAAATGTGTGTTCAACAAGCTGGAGACAGCCAATGGAGAATTTTTTAAAATAATTAAATCTAGAAAAGTCAAAGGCATTCTACTAGGGAGTCAAAGAAATGAAAAGGAGAACATTTCAATAATTCTGAAAAATATCTTGATATTTTATAGAAATCCTTTTCATTTTTCATTTCCATTTCTTCTAGAACCTAATAGTCATGTGCTTCTTTGGGTTTCTTATATTGGAAGGAGTTATTCATGTTGCTAGGGTGGGGGAAGCATTAGGAATCTTACCCAGCTGTGAACACGACAAACCACAATAAAAACTTTACGGATAAGAAGAGTTCACTCATGAAATAGTGGCATACCTGTTAGTAGCAACCATTCCCTGCTTTGATATAAGGATTGATTCAAAGAAGGGACTTTATACCTGGTACTGGAAGTTGATAAAAATGCATGTTTATAGTATCTAAAGGGTATTTATTGCTGTAATCTTTTAAAATCAACATTCATCCGGTTTTAAGTATTTATTCGTGTATTTATAGACAAATGCTGCTCTGAGTCTAAATCAGAGAAGATTCTTTCTGCAGCGAATAGCAATGAACACAGAAACTCATAGCCATTGAAGGTGGTAAAAATAAATGACTGGGTATTCAACCCTAAAGAGGACATTTGGGTCCCTCTTTCTGAAGTTCAGATATGATTATTGAAGATATGATGGAAAGAATATAATAGAAAATATAGGGAAGAACTGCAAATAATCTTCTGGGCTTTATGCAACCAGTGCAATCATGAACTCAAAACAGCTATAGTTGTTTGCACTGGCTCCTCACGATGTTGGGACTGTTAATAGTAATACATAGAGGGAAGAAGAGATCAAGGGGCCCTACTAACGCCTGCTAAAGTACTGGGTATTGATAATAACCCAGATAAGAAGTCATTGTCTTCAGTTGTATAGTTACTGGTGAATCCATCCATGATTGGATATCTCAAAATCCATAGAGACACAGTCAAGGTAGCTCTGATCTGGACCACAAAACATAACAAAAGACATGGGCATGGGAATGGGACTTGCAAGGACATTAGGAAGCTGTCGGATGTATTGCTTTTTTTTTTTTTTTTGTTAACTTGGCATAAGCTAGAGTCATCTGAAAAGAGGGAACCTCAATGGAAAAAAAAAACTATCATCATTTATTGCCCTGTAGGCAAGCCTTTTGGGCATTTTCTTTATTGATAAGTAAGGGCCCAGACTCTTATGGGTGGTGCTACCTTTGTGCAGCTGGTCCTGAGGTATATAAGAAAGCTAATGGAGCAAGTGAAGTGGTAAAATTTAAGACAGGAAGATGCACTCCTCCAAGTCTTCTATATCAGGTCCTGCCTATGGATTCCTGCACTGACTTCCCTTCATGATGAACTGCAAGATGTATGATTAAACAAACCCTTTCCTTCTCAAGTTTCATTTGGTCATGATATTTATCACAGTAATAGAAACCTAAGACACTGAGTTTGGGATGAGATATTACAAGGCCAGTGTGAGAGTGATCAAAATGCAGTATACACTTGTATAAAGTTGTCAAAAATTAATTAATTAAAAACAAAAACTCAAAGTTTCAAGATCATGACCATTAGACAGCTATGGTTCTCATATTCTTAGATCATTTTTCATTTCCTGTCATCCTCATTGAATGCAGCATAGGTTTCCTTAATGGTATATTGCAGCTCCACAGGCAGGATATTATCTGTTTGTTTCAGCTCTCAGAATTGCCCCCCTTTCCAATTCTCCATTGCATTCTGACGCATGAAGGATTTTTCTACAAAATTACTGGTGCATTGATTTTCTCCCTTTTTGAAAAATCAGTCTAAATTTCATTGATGAAAAAACCCTTTCCTTCATCCATCTTACAGTTACCGTATTTTTATGTTGGTGCATCAAATATAGTTGCAGCAGGTCAGACAAACCCAGATAAAATTGAGCATGGATTTTTATTCCTAATTGCAGTGAAACTAGATGGCCACAGCTACTTAACTAGTTTCACATATCTTTGTGTATCTATTCATTCAGTCCTACACAATGTGAATGAGTCATCCCTGCAAGGGCTGCTTTGATCATCTCCATTTCTGAACCCTGCAGGATGTCTGAGTTTCTGCTTACGTCAAATCAAACTGATCATGAGTCACTCTTTATCTAACTGTCCTTTACTTTCATCATAGGCTGATTGTTCTGCTTAATTCAAGCTGGCTGTCTCTTACTCAGGCTCACACATTCTGTTTCACTTCTGGCCATCAGCCGAGCCTTCTGCCCACCTGGCATGTTTCTGCTCCTCTTGTTCTGCTGGTCCACTGACTGTTTGCTGCAGGACCCAGTATTATCTCTCTTTCTCCACAGGGCTCTGAGGTTTGACAAGGGTAATCATAATCATTCAGAAAAATCTCTCCCTGCTACATTTTTCCTATTTTCCTATTGCTACCATTGAGTACATTTATTAACCCATGCACTCACATGTTGGTGCATATATTTGTTTATTAATGAACATATGCTTTTCAGGTCTCTCCTAGGCACAGCAAGAAACTGGAGGAGATACACTTATAAAATTCAAGCTATGTCCTAGCTCCAACAGGCTTGCCACTAAAAGATCATCATAACAATTAAACAATCACAATTATATTATTACCAAGTATAGTAGAGTATGGAAAGAGATTGGAATAGAGTACTTAGCTTCACTAAATGAGAAAAGCTTTCTTGAGAAAATAGCAAAGGTTCTCAAGAACTTAGTATTTGAAGGACTAGAGAATGACTGCTAGACTGACAATGATCAGGTACAAATTCTCTCCTGTGGAAACACACTCAGGATAGTCAAATGATACTTCAGAGCATGGGAAATGCTGTAGTGATACAAGGAGAGCATCACACATATTGTTTTCTGGTTTTGGAGGGCTCTTTTTGAGCTTCTCCAAGGCACTTGGAACCCATCTGTATCTTGGATCTTCAGACTCAAGGAAATGTTTTTTAGTTTTGCATGAGGATAAAACTCACGTATGTGTACTTATAACCACTTCAGACTTAGTATTTGTCTTTGGAAACTAAAACCATGGACTTGGAATGTATGTAGGTCAGAAAGAATTAAATGTGTGTGTATGTGTGTGTGCACACATTCATGCACACATATTCTCAGATTTGTTGGGAATTCACTGATTTATTCAATCATTGAATAGTTCTAAACTGATATAAAGAACAGGTAATATAATTGACAAATTACAACAAAATAGAATTTCCTAAGTGGCCATTTTATCTTAGTTAAAAGTAAACATTTCTGGCTGCACATCAACCTGTCTTTGGATAATGATTTCATAGATTTTTGCTTGACTGCAGAGCAATGAATTGTATTAGAATGCCCCTGAAACTTAGCACTTCAGCAGTATAGTTTGAGTCTCTCTTTTTGTTAAAGCCTCTTAACCGCTGACCCATCCTTATATTTGCTGTATATACTTGCACAGTCCATGGTATCAATTATTATCTCCAAGTTTACTGTAAATAAGGACAAGCTATCACACTACAGATGCAGAGACTGAAAGTGTGACTAGCAGAAACCACATGCCAACAACTCCTATGGGATTCTGATCAATCTATTGCAGAGTCAAGTACATCTGCTTGTATGTCTTCATTTTTTTATGGTCATTATCCATACAATAAAGAATAAAACCAGTTATGAAATAAAGAGCAAACCACATTGTATATCCAAAGATGTCAAAACCAGGTTTGAAATAAAAAGCACACACACACACACACATTATATGTAGTCTTTATATATGGTGATTTGAATAGGTATGGTCTCCATAGATTCATGTACTTGAATCCTTGGCTACAGTTAGTGGATTAGAGAAGGTGTGGCCTTGTTGGAGGAATTTTGTCATTGTGGAAGCAGGCTTTGAGGTCAAATATGCTCAAACTACACCCAGTGTGGCATCCAGTCTCCTTCTGCTACCTGCAGATCAAGATGTAGAACTCTCAGTTCCTTCTCCAGGACCACATCCTGGATACTGCCATGCTTCCCACTGTGATGATAATGGACTAAGCCTGTGAAACTGAAAGCCAGCACCAATTAAATGTTTTTCTTTGTAAGAGTTGCCTTTATCATTGTGTCTCTTCACAGCAAAAATCTCCAAATAAGACAAAGGTTGGTACCAGGGACTGGGGTATTTCTGTTATAGACCTGGGCATGCTTTTGTTTGGAGAAATGTGGACCTGGGGACATTGGATTATGATAATGGTGGAATGCTTTAAATGGGACTTAATGGGCCATCATCATGGAGATTTGGATGACAGTTGTACAATGATTTGAACTATTGAGGAATGGAGAATTTTAGTATGTTGCCTAGAGATCATTCTTGTGATATTTTGATGAATAATGTTGCTGCTTTTTGCCCTTGTCTAAAGAGTCTGCCTATAGATTAATTGAATCAGCAAAGGAAATCTCAAGATAAGCCTATTACTGACTTGTCCTGTGGATTACTCTAACGAGGAATATTTTGATGAAGCCTAACAAGCTGAGAAAGGAAAAATACAAAATGTAGGATTCAAGGGTTAAATGAGCATCAGTGAGTGGGAGGGAGCTAAATCCTGTGTTCACAGAGATAAACAGATTAAAGATATTAAATGGAATTAAGGGAAAAAAGTTTAGGTCCAGACATGGTGAGTGGTATAATACCAGCACTAAAAAGGAGACAGAGGCATGTAGATCTCTGAGTTCAAGGCCAGCTTGGTCTGCAGAACAAGTTCCAGGACAGTCAAGATTCAGTAATGAAGGAAACCATAGAAGAAAAGTAAGCCAGTGAAGATGGAATTGAACAAAAGGACCCTGTCCCATTTCCAGCAAGCAGCAGAACTTGGCAGCTTTAGCCACATGGTTCTGGCTTTAGGGCCAATGATAGAAGAAGGGGGCTATGAAATCTTACTCTGTAATTAAGGAAAGTTGTTAAACTAAGGCATGTGTCAGGAGTGCTCTTTCATGGAGGTCCAGAGGGTCCATTGTGTGAAGCTGTGAAAAGCTGTTGTGTAAAGCTGTAAAGATGAAGCCTGGATTGCCTTGGAAACCCTGGAAGTCTCCTAACAAGGAGTGGAAACAGCCCAAGAAAAAGACATGTGTTGCAGTCAACAAAACTGAAAGGAGTTGGAGATATAAAGAGCAATTTGACCTCAAACATGGAGATGCAGAGCTTGGAGTTTGTCCCATTGGTTTTCAGTCTGTCTTTGGTCCAGTATTTCCTCACCGTGTTCCCTTTACTACATTTTGCAATGCTAATGTCCATCCTGTGCCATGATATGCTGGAAGTGTTTGCTTTTTGAGTTTGATTTTATAGAGGATGACAGTTAAGAGATCACACGAGTCTCAGAAAACCTTTGGACTTTGAAACAGTGTTTAGACTGAGATAGACTATGGAGACTTTTGAAATTAGACTAAATACATTTTGTACTATGTTATGGCTACAAGCAAGTTGAATGTGGTCATTTGAATAGCGATGACCCCATAGATTCATGTGTTTGAATGCTGACCATATGGAGTGGATTAGGAAGTATGGCCTTGTTAGAGTAAGCATGAACTTGTCAGAGGACATTTGTCACTGTGGAGGAGAGCTTTGAGATCAGATATGCTCAATTTATACCCAGTGTGGCACACAATCCTCTTCTATTGCCTGCATATGAAGATGTAAAACTCTTAGCTCCATCTCCAGTACCACATCTACCGGGACACTGCCATGCTTCCCACCATGGTGATAATGGACTAAGCCTCTAAAACTGTAAGTTAGCCTTAATTAAATGTTTTCTTTTATAAGAGTTGCCTTTTATCATGGTGTTTCTTCACAGCAAGAAAATCCTAAGAATATAGATATAGATAGATAGATAGATAGATAGATAGATAGATAGATAGATAGATAGATAGATTAGATAGATAGATAGATAGATAGATAGATAGATAGATAGATAGATAGATAGATAGATAGATAGATAGAGGACTATGTCAAGTTTCTATCTGTGTATGCCTATATAAGAAAGACCCTCTTAACTGTGTCAGGTTAAAGGCAGCAAGACCTTGAATTAGACTTAGTTAACTATGAGCATCTCAGAAAAAAAATGCTAAATCCACAGGAAAAATATGTATCTCAGGACCAAACTATGGTCACAGTGACTATTACCCTTACCATTAATTGAGGTTCAAAAAGTGAGCAAAGGAAATCTAAGGAACTGTGTCATTTAGGAAACCTTAAATACAGAAGAGCAGTCAATATTAGGACAGTCTTGAATAACACAGCATGATATTAATAACAGGGATACACATAAGGGAAAATCCAAGTTTGTGCCAACTCTGTTCTGGTGGTTTGGAACATAAGACAGATTATCATAGGATGGTAATCTGAAAACCTGACTCTAGGCATGGAACAAGGCAAGCCCATGTTTCCATAATTGAGACCTAATACTTGGGGGTCAGTCATAAACCTCACATTAAAATTCACATTTTGCTTACTTTACAAATGGCCAGTGTTTATTCATTAACAGGAAATGTAACTTGATGCTAGGCCCAGCGTTTTGGTCTTAAGTTCCCCAACTCTCTTTTGCTCAAAATAAGAGCTGAGATCTGAGCATGTATTTGACTGTTTTGTGCTTTTGCTATGGAAAAAGAAAGCACGTACAGTCAGAGTTGAGGAGAATGATTTCAGAGGGCTAAGATAAATCTTGCTTGTTACTTCTCACATCTCAGTAACAATTGCAAATATCCCGCAGAAGCATCCACTGTACCCTGGAGGAGGATGTCCTACTATTTACCAAAACTCTTAACTCCCTCACCCCTGTTAAAGATTTTGATCAAGTAATTGTCTATATGGAAAGTTCTTTCCATTCATAACTCTAAATCTTTTCTCTTTCTTTGAGATTTTTATCATCCCATCTAAAATAGGAAAAAATCAATTTGCTGATTCCTAATGTTTCTTTCTGCTTTATTGCTCTTATATTCATCCACAATACATTTATGAAAACATATTGGGAAATGGAAGGTACTAGAATTCAAATAGCAGCCTGAAGTGTCTAGCTCAATGTGTCAGCTATGTTATATATGGTAAAAATCTAAATACTCCAGCCATTTGTCTGAATTGACCTAAGTAACATTCTCCAGACATGCCTGTCTCTTACTGGATATTTTTCTGATTTCATTAAAGGTGAAACCAAACATTATAAATTTGGTTTCTTTTTTTTCTTTCCAATTACTATGAAATAATAATTTGTCACATCTAATAAAAGTCATCAATAAGAGATGTAACAAATCCTTTCATTTGTCATGTGATCCCTGGAAATACTGATTCTTGGCCTGGAAATCTGAATTATAGGCACTGTATTTTATATGGGAGTTAGAAAAAAGTAGTTTGAAAAGATAATGGATACATGAAAATCAAGACCTTCTTCCATTTAATGTATAATATGTATTTTAGTTTTACATTAGAAATGATATTTAAGAGATATATTCTGACACCTGATTAGGTGGTATAGATGTCTCCTGTCATTCTTGAATGCATGCCTTATCTCCTTTGCCAGGTTTTGAATTCCTTGTATCCATCTTAATACTTAGCTTGATTACAAATGGGAAACAGTCACACTTGCATTGGTAAAGAATTAAAGTATTCTACAAATATACTTTTAGGAGCATAATCTTATTATAAGTTGAAAATAGCACAGATGTCTAGACAAAGAGCCCAGGTGTTCTAAGTGTGCATAAATCCTTGGGTAGAAACCTTGTCTTTGAAAATGTAAACTAAAAAAAATACAGAGGAAGAGGAAAGGTCACTTTCCTATGTATGTGAACTAATAAGTGGGAAACTAGCACCGACAATCAAACTTTCAATATTTTGCATTATAGAGAGATTTTGTGGTACTTCATTGGGATACCTATGAGTCTATAAGCACTTCTTGTGGCATGTCCAAATTGTGCTTGAGTTAACAAATTTTAAAAAGATATTGGGTGCAATTTTATATCTCTCTTCCATCAAATAATTCTCAGAGTTCTCAGAGTCCATTCAGAAATGCAAAACCAAGTTAAGGATTTACGGCCAGAATCTTTGAATTCATGCAAAAAGGAAGAGGATTGATTTAGAACAACAGAGAGAAGTAGCCTGTGCAAGAGCAGTCACAACACATGCTTAAACATAAATTCATGGTGGGAACTAAGCAAGAAAAAGAGCCATATCCACATCAGTTCGTATTGAATGGTGGGAATTTAGCATGGAACAAAGTGAACTGAGCAGGTTAGAAATCTTACACTTTTTCACGGAGATGTAGGGAACAGTCACTAAAACTTACTGCTGTAAAACTCCATTGTAACATTGGTCATATGTAGATTTTCTGTCATTTCTGCTTGTTATCTGGATAGAGTTTAATCTCTTCTTTGGTTTTCATGGAGGTTTTGAAAAAAGAACCATAGCCACCAAAAATCACTGGGTATCTACACAGTGATAAATGGGTCCTGAAACTATTTGCTTTTTCGTGTGTATTGAGGAGAAGCCATGGGAACTGATGCCAAAATATGTAAGTCTTGATAGGGGGACAAAAGCTTCGAGGGTCTCTCAAATTTCTCCCTTGTGAAAATCTGTACTGAAGTAAGCACAGATACTCTCAGATACATTTATTTCTCCCAAACATGGATCTGTTCCAAGACCCATGATTTGTAGCCAATGTTTTATTCGGGGTCTTTATTGTAGTTTATTCCAGTAAAGTAAATATTTATCGATATCCCAATAAACCGTGTGTTGATAGATCTGATTGTAGTGGTATCTACATGAAGGATAAATGCATCTATTTAAGTTACAGATGTTGGTCTTGATAACTTGGTGATATCAAATGCATATGTATATATTCTATGTTTTTTTCTGTCTTTGAACTTCCTTGTAGAACAGGCTACTTTTTTTTAAGACACTACATATTCTAAGCTGGCTTTGACCTCTTGGTAATTCTTTTGCTTCATATTCCCAAGTGTTGAAATTAAACATGTGTGCTAGAGCATCCTACACTAAATATTAACTTTTAATAGTTTTCTTCTTATAGTTAGAGATTTGTCTTTAGTATGGTCAGAGTTGGAGCTAATTTTAGAAAAAATGGAATCATAAGCATTCCTGAGATAGAAATATGTTAGAATTAAAAGTGAAATGCTGCTCCAGTTAAAAGAAATTAAAGAAAAATACTTTCAAGACCCTCTTTTAGGGATCAGTAGGTAAGAACATGTGCTGTTCACCTGGACAACTCAAGTTTGATTCCAAGCACCCATATGAGGCAGCTCACAACTGCTTGTAACTTCAGCTCCTGTGGATTCCACTCCTCTGTCTGTCCTCCCAGGATAACTACATACACAAAAATAACGAAGACCAAAAAACAAAACAACAAAACAAAACAAAACAAAAAAACACCTGAATTCAGATGCTTTTAGACACAAAAGAATACACAAGGTATGTACTCACTGATAAGTGGATATTAGCCCCAAAGCTCAGAATACCCATGGTACAACTCACAAACCATATGGAGCTTAAGAAGAAGGAAGACTACAGTGTGGATGCTTCAATCCTACATAGAAGGAGGAATAAAATCATCGCAGTAGGTAGAGGGAGGGAAGGACTTGGGAGGAAGATTGGAGGAGGAGAAAAAACTGGGGGTGGGCAGGATCAGGTTTTGGAAGGGACAGGAGAGAAGTACAGAGGGTCAGGAAATTGAATAGAAATATGTAGCAGTGGGGAATGGGGAACTAGGAGTAGCCAGTAGAAAGTCCCAGAATCCAGGGAAGCAAGAGGCTCCCAGGACTCAATGGGAATGACAAACAAAGGGGAGATAGAACCTGTAGAGACCACCTCCAGTAGATAGGTATGGTCCCCCATTGAGGGATGGAGCCACCCACACATCTCAAAATTTGTTAACCCAGAAATGTTCCTTTCCAAAGGAAAGATAGGGACAAAAAATGGAAGAGACTGAAGGAAAAGCCATCCAGAGACTGCCCCACCTAGGAATTCATCACATCTGCAGACAAAACCCAACACTATTCCTGATGCCAAGAAGCACTTGCTGACAGGAGCCTGCTATGGCTGTTCCCTGAGAGGTTCTACCAGCACCAGCACCCAAACAATACAGATGCAGATACTCACAGCCAACCAACCATTGAACTGAACCGAACCTGGGGCCCCAATGGTAGAGAGCTAAGGGAAGGACTGAAGGCGCTGAAGGGGCTTGAAATCTCATAGGAAGAATAATATCAACTAACCGGACCATCCAGAACTCCCAGAGACTAAACCATCAAACAAAGAGTATACAAGGAGGCATCCATAGCTCCAGATACATATGTATCACAGAATTACCCTATCTGACATCAGTGGGAGGGGAGACCCCTGGTCCTGTGGAGGCTTGATGCACTATCAAAGAGGAATGCTAGGGCAGTGAGGCAGGAGTAGGTGAATGGGAGTAGGAGCAACCTCATAGAGTCAAAGGGGAAGGAAGAGAAGGAGTTTGGGATGGGGGGGTTGTGGAGGGGTAACCAGGAAGAAGTACATCATTTGAAATGTAAATGAATAAAATGATTAATAAAAATATAAAGGAAAGGAAAAAAGATTCGGATACTGAAGGCTCAGTGGAAAAAGATGTGACCGAATTTGTTAGGGAATCAAGGAAACAAACACCTCCCTTAGGAGGAAATGAGAGTCAGTGTTGCTTACTAATCACAATGGCTAGAGGAATTCTGGGTTTGCTTTTTTCTTGAAAGGAAGTATATGCCTTAAATATCTTTATAAAAGAAGCTCCATTTCCAGGCACAGAGGATTCTCCCCCTTCTAGTTGGTACTGAGGATCTCCCTTACTTGAGACCAATAGAACTCCTTGAAGGAACATATTATTTAGAGAACTACACTGGCTTCCCTTATCTTTCCTTTCCTCTCTTGCTGGAGACCAGTTGTAAATAAGGTTTTCAGTACAGCTTTTAGCCTCAAAGACTAGCTCATTGTGCACCAAGAAAATCCTCCACATAAGAGCATATTACAGTTACCATAGAGACAGTAAACATCCTGTAACAGCTGGCTTCCAATGTAAAGGAAATTTAAAATCAAAACCACAATGACCTAATGAATGTAAGCCTAGTCTGTGATGAAATTTACTAAATCACTAGCCACGGCACAGATGAATTGGATTCTTTCTGGTTTTCAGTGCCTGTAACCAGTGTCTCTGATTGAGAATATTGTACATAAATACCTGTCCTAAAATATTTAAATATTTCAAGTTTGACCTGCAGTCTATTTAGTTTTAAAATGAAATAGAACAGGGGATGAATATTTGAAAGATGCATGAGCAACACTATTGATTCAAATATATTAGAATTAGAATTATAGCATACTCATTGATCTCACTCACTTGAAAATTATTTGCTCAGTGCAGCATGTGTTATCCTCGAAGTAAATTTATGGCTTCTTCTGAGAGAGTGAAATCCAGCCCAAAATAAATCAGCAGTATTGTCTTTCGTAGTCCCTGACAACAACAATAAGTAAGAAAGTAATAAGCTGAATATGTTCATGTCTTTAATATGAATTTCTGAGTTTTATGTCACCATAGATTGAAAAATACCTAAATTTTTGTTCTACGGGGTTCAAACATGGCAAGTATCGACCTGTGCATTTTTTTTCACCCATCAATCTGTGATTGATTTTGTAAGGACCCTCTCTGTTTCTTAATATGTGGATTGCCACATCCATATTAAAACCACATTTATCTCCTCCTTCACATATTTTGATATTCTAATACCTAATAGTTTACTGTGGAATTAAGCAAATTACTTGACAAAAATGGATAAGTGGTGTTGGGTAGGGTGTTCAGGAACTGGGTGGGGAGAGGTAGCCGGCTGGGGATGTGACTGCAATTTAGGATGTGCTCAGCTCTGTCTCGTATTGGCACCATATGATAGAATATTAGAGCAGGGTGTGTTGTGTATTTACTGCACTATCTTGAAGCAAAGTGAAATGAAGTCAGCATATTATTTGTTTTTGTGCTGATCCTTCAAACACTCTCAAGTTTTCAGTGATTTCCAGGGACTGCAGCAAATGACTTTGCTAGGATCCACCATTCAGTATTGACTCACCCTACTGCCCGGAAAGCTTTCTTTTTTTTTTTTTGTTTTTTTGTTTTTTTGGTTTTTTTTTGAGGCAGGGTTTCTCTGTGTAGCCCTGGCTGTCCTGGAACTCACTCTGTAGACCAGGCTGGCCTCGAACTCAGAAATCCGCCTGCCTCTGCCTCCCAAGTGCTGGGATTAAAGGCGTGCGCCACCACCGCCCGGCCCGGAAAGCTTTCTAATTTCACTTGAAAAGTAAATGTCATGATTGTCAAACAAAGAAAAAGGAAAGAAATGCTTTCCTCAAGTCTGGCCAAATCCCCTACAACTTACATACTCACTTCTTACATTGATAAACTGAAAGAGCCATCCACTGATGGTTTCCTTAAAATATCTCTTCCTAGCCAAGATATGGCTATTCAACTATTCAAGAGATCCACTGGATTTTTTTCTTCAGAGAAACATCTATCTATCTATCTATCTATCTATCTATCTATCTATCTATCTATCTATCTATCTATCTATTTATCTATCTATCTCATTCATATACAGGATGATCATCCATAATCTAAATACCTCAAACCCAAATGATCCAAAACATGGAACATTCTCAGTTCAACATGACATTGTAAGTGATATATCTAAACATTAGTAGGTCAAAATTCAGGCTCACTAAAGATCCTGCATGAAACACCCCAGCCTACCTAAAATTTCTGTTTAGGTTGGATCCCACCCCCAAGAGATAACATTATACATATTCAAACATTTTGAAATCATAAATGCATGTGAAATATTATAGACATCTAGTTCCAAGAGTTTTAGATGAAATACTCATTTTGTACCTAGACTACATTTCTTTAATAAATTTATGTTCCCACTGCTTCAATCACTGCATAATTATTAAATATTAAAAACTTTAAGCATATTTATAGTCTAATTTTAGTGTTAATTGGCTTCTATTGCTTATGATACAATTTGATAATTATCTTATATATAAACTGTCATGTAAGGAGAAAATGACTTTTAAACATTTTGTTTCTGAGCATTGACAACTTGGTCTTCTGAGCACTGATAGGAATTTGAAAATGTTTTCCTTTACTTTGTCTCATTTAAATTATTCATTATTTTATCTTGAAATGATTTCTTTACCTACAATAGTAAATTTTGAAGAATATTCTCTTTTTTTCTTGGAATTAAACATGCAAATACAGAAATGTAAAACAAAGGACAGTATGAAATTCCCTCAAATCCTAGAGGTGGAATTATCTTATGATAAAGGAATCCCACGCTTTGGTGCATTTCCAAAGAAAATAAAATAAACATGTGGAAAAAATTAGTATGCTATCTTTTTGCAGTACACAATGGTCACAAAATGGAATCAAAGTAAATATTCATCAACAAACAAATGACTAAACAACATGTGTTTTATTTAGACAATTGAATGCTATTCAGATATAAAGAACTATAATAACATCATTTGTGACCACAGGTGTAAATTACATATGTAAAATCATTCAGGTATACAAAGACAGTATCACATGCATGTGAGACTTTGTTGATATTGACAATGAATATAATTAGTCACCAAATACATAATTTGTGTTCACTGCAGCATACAAATTGCTCCCAGAGTACTATATAGGTAATTATAAAAGCTAAAATAAAACTGATATGTGGTTTAGCTATTCCACTACTAAATGTATATACAAAGGAAGTGTGACTGTTATATTAAAGAGATACCTGCACTTATATGTTGCTATTGCAGCACTGTTTATAGTTGCAGAGATTCATCTACTGAGGTGATCACAGAATATACATGAATGAAGAATATCTATGACATAAAAACAAAGAATTTAACACCCCCCCCCACACACAGAAGAATGAAATTCTGTATTTTGTGACAATATGAACGGAACCAGAAAATCTTATATTAAATGAAATAAGCCAGGCATAGAATGACAAACAGCTGGGTCTTAGTCCAGTGAGAGACCTAGAATCCATGAATCTAGAAAAACAGTTCCTAGAAGTTAACAAGGGTAGAAGAAAGGGAGTTGGAGAGAGTCACAAACATATACTAAAAGTGGGTTCTAATGTTTTATAGCACAGGAGAAAGAGGATAGCACACAAGAGTATGCTATATATTTTTAATAAAATAGAAATAAGGAGTTTTATCATCCCTAATCAAACAAAAATGATTAATATATATTATTTATATATGTAGAGAGATTAATTGCCTGTTTTGATCAGCACACATTGATGCATAGGTATGGACTTACCATACTACAATATACCTATGCATAAATATGCATCAATTAAAATAAAAAAGTGTCAAAATGCTGTAAGTTCACCTTCTCATCAGTAAAATGAATTTAATTGTAAGGAAATATTTTTTATTTTTTGATAGACATACAATGTATAGTAATTTTGAGGTAAATTACAATTTTTCTCATGCATGTATAAAATAATGAATAACTGAGAAATAAGCGTTTTATCTATTCATTTAAATTCATTGAATTTCTTTTTGGTAATTACACTCAAAATCTTCTCTTCTGACTCTTTTAAGATCTAAACATTATTACAATTACCTATTCATTTTAAGCATATTTGAGCACAGAAATCTAGCCCCTATTTAATATCTAACTGTGAGATAGCAGCCATTGTCCAATTCCTCCTTTGTTTTTCTACTGACCTTTGTCCTTAGTGTCTGGAAAATATTATTCTAATCCCAGTTTTTGTGGGATCAATAGTTTTAGATTTCATATAAAATCAAGAGCATGTGATACTGTCTTTGTATACCTGAATCATTTTACATATGTAATTTACACCTGTGGTCACAAACGATGTTATTATAGTTCTTTATATCTGAATAGCATTCAATTGTCTAAATAAAACACATGTTGTTTAGTCATTTGCTTGTTGATGAATATTTACTTTGATTCCATTTTGTGACCATTGTGTACTGCAAAAAGATAGCATACTAATTTTTTCCACATGTTTATTTTATTTTCTTTGGAAATGCACCAAAGCGTGGTATTCCTTTATCATAAGATAATTCCACCTCTAGGATTTGAGGGAATTTCATACTGTTTTTTAATAATGGCTGTGCTAATTTTTATTCCAAGCCAGTGTTTAAGACATTGTCTTCTCTGGAAAGATTTACAGCTTACCTGCCCTGGGATTTTCCTTTTAAATTCTAATAAAACTGCCCTGTTTGAACAAATATTGGCTTTGCTTAACTTAACATAAAATAAAATAAAAAACCCTTTATTTTTTCTCGACAACTTCACTAGTATTTGCTGTACTTTTTAAATTTAAACTAGGGTGAGGTATTGTAATGGCTAATCTTGATTGTCAAATTGATGGGAATTAGAATAACTAGGAAAACTAATTTCTGGGTGTATTTTTAGCAAGTTTTCTAGACTAGGCTAAGTTAGTGGGAAGAGTGAACAAAGAGGGATAGCACTGCTATGTGGTCTGAGAACTTGGACTGAATGAAAAGAGGGAGAAAGTGATCTAAGCACCAGCATTATCTTCCTCTGCTTCCTAAATGCAGCTGCAAGGGGTGAGCTGCCTCACTCGTCACCATGCCTGCTCTGTCATAAAGGACTGCATTCTCAGTATAAGCCAAAATTAACCCTTCCTTATTTAAGTTGCTATTCTTAATCCATAACCTTCCACCTTTATCTTATGTTTACAGACATCTCATAATGCAAGATTCAGTCCAACTTAAAAAATTCCTATAGTTTTCACACTTATGAGACTGTTCAAAGTTAACTTCAGAGTCTCTTAATGATGGTTCCTTATATCTTATACACGAGTTACATAGTTCCAACTAAAATGAAACAAAGTAGCATTTCCATAAAGGGAAGAATTAAACATACTAAAAAAGAGCAGACCAAAGTAAAACCTAGGACCAGCAGAACAAACAAAAAATAATACTAAATCTGCCACTTATATGTCTGGCATTTGAGACTTAATGATAGAATCATCTGGGTGTCAAAGGGCTTGGGTGATGCCACACATTCAGGTTTGTTAGTTGAAGCATGCACAACCTTTTCTTAGTCTGGATCATCACTTCCTGAAATCTTTTTCATCAGGCAATCCTCCCTATTATATGAGGTTCTGATCTCATGCCCTGGACTTTTTTGCTTTTCCTGCCTAGTAAAAGTTCCTGCAAATCTTGAACTGAGCTGGAGCCTGGCTGCCTCATGATAAGGCAATGTGTGTGTACACACACACACACACACACACACACATCTATGGTATGGTATCGAATCAACATACTTATCCTTCAATTTGAGTTTGAAAATTATTTGGAAACATAGATGATCAAACAGTCAATAAAGATTTGCCATACTGATATAAAACAAAACAAAATTAGTGCCATGTGCCACAGTAATAGGAATGGATGAAAGTCTGTATCTTTTTCCTTTTATATAACTAAGAAAATACATTGACAGTAAGAATTAAATTAAAGGAAGATTTATTTTGGCTCATAGTTTTAGGGTGATTTCACCTCAGCCTAGAGAGGAAGGTGTGGTGGAGTTCACAGCAGCAGGAACATGTGGTCCAGACACCTCAGAAATCAGTATATGAAGAAACAGACTGCTTAGAGTGAGGAGCAAGGTGGACCTAGCATTTAAAGTCACAGTTCTGATGACTCATTTTTACCAGTCAAGCTCCATTTCCTAAAGACGCCTCATCCTTCTACAGAGTTCAGAACCAGCGACTCAAAGTAAGAGCTTAGTTTATGAACATGCCTTCAGCCCATAACACAACCTATTTATGCTTTATGGTTAGGGAAGGTGGTGCAGGTGGGGTTAGAAAACATGAGGTCTAGAAGATAAGAAGGCAACATCTATGAAAGTAGCAGGAAAACAAATTCTATGAATTGCAAAAATCCTGTAACTTACTTATGTAAAGAAACGTGAGCTGTCCATTTGATTCTGTTTTGCTCCAAAATAGCTGTTTGATGTCTAACCCTGATTTGTGGAACATGTTCCTCATCTTGCCAGCTGGTTGGTAAATCCCAACATTGTCGATGGGCTTGAATCACCTGATGAGTTTCCGTCTGCCCGTGAGACATATTACGGTTGCCACCAGGAGAAATATCTAGAGAGTGTTGCTGAAGTTGTTTGCAGTCAAGTAACAAAAGGGTGACCCTACGAAAGTGCTTTGAGGTCATCAGGACTCTGGTACAGTGGTTTGTTCTGACTGCGCTGAGTGGGTGGGTGGGTGGGTAGGGGGCACCCTCATAGAGGCAGGGGGAGAGGGGATGGGATAGGGGGTTCCAAAGGAGAGACCTGGAAACGGGAAAACATTTGAAATGTAAACAAAGAAATATCTAATAAAAAATATAAGTTGAAAGATTAATGTGTAGAGTTAACTGATTGCAAGGAAAAAAATAACAGTAGCCTTATTGTTAAGTTTGTAGAGGCAGCAATGAGTGAGTGAGGAAAGGTGGCTTTCTAGATAAGCAGAAATGGTAATTTTGGGAAAATATATTGAAGTAATGTTGTCCAGCTTTTTACATTGCCTTGCACATCTAGAGACATGGCATGCCCAGCAGTAGTTACCAGAATCCTACATCTCCTTTTAAAATTAGCTCAGAAAAGAGCAAACACCTCATATTTCATCCCAGGGAAAGACAAGTCATACCCTTCATTTCATAAGAAACTGAATCTTAATTTTTTTTTTAAAAAAAGTGAGGTCTGAATTCTTAATGTTCTAGGAAACTTTCTGAAGTGGCATGACAACTAGTTTGATTGAAAACCAGAGTCATACTTCAGTTCCTTCACAGGGAAACCCTGTTGCAGACACAGACACTGAATGCTTGGCCTTTAGCTTCCAAGGTGGTTCATTCCACATAAAAACTGTCTGTGGGTCAAGCAATTGCTGCTTTAGTGCTTCAAGTCAAACAAACTCTGGGGCTCAGAGAGGAGAAAATAAATATTTGCAAATAGTGGTTGAAATGGGGAGACTGTTCACTCTGGTTTTCTTTGAGGATTTTCACATATACTTAATTACTATTTCTGAATCTATCCTAAAAAAAACCAGCTACCTTTGTCACTAAGAGGGGGCTTTAAAAGAAGTGGTTATCTAGTTCTATGAATGTTGAGAGTAATAAAAAGACAAAAACCTAAGGGGGTCTCTCTACAGCTCTGTATATTACATGTACAGACCATTTGCAATTGGCTGTCAGACACCAGAAAGACTATTGCTTCCATCATCATACAGAGAAGGCTTGCTACCTAACAGGAAAGCCACTTAAAGTTCTTAGTAAAACTCATGCTTGATTTCTATTGGTAAGGTTGTATTACTCAGGATTTGGCTAAAACTTAAGTTTATGTAGATTAAAGTTATATGATGTTTTAATTCTTCTGCTAATGTACTTACTTGACTTTATTTGGTTCATTATACCCCTGTTTATTATTGTAACTATATTTGTTTTAATTTTTACATTAATATATTCTTTTACAATAATTGAGACCAATACACACACACACACACACACACACTTTCCACTTATTTATTGTAAGCATACTACTTTGTGCTATTTCATCTCTTGCTTTATTTCAGAAATTCTATTGAAAGGTAAGAATACACGTAAAAGAGGGATGAGAAATGTCAAATTATATGAAACTAAAACTTTCACCTCTCAATCTGCGTAGGGAGAAGGAATAAGAAACTAAAGCATTGACCACCTTAGCTCAGAATAATGAAGAGCCTACATTTATGACACTGAAAACAAGACAAGGACTACCTAAATCAATATTATTTTTTTTTTCAGAAATCACACATGCTAGAGCACGTACTAGGCATGCATAGGATGCTGAGTTCTATTAACAGGATTTGAAAACAATGTACATTTCAAAATATGATGGTATAGCTTGGATATCAAATGCTTCCAAAATACCATGAACTAGATAAAGGGTTAGCTACCATCCTATAATGCATTATTGGCAGATTATGGAACCTTTAGTAGGTAATCCCTAGTAGAAAGTAATTAGAATAATGGGGATACCACGAAGGAAAGTTGGGATACAGGATCTTCCTCTAATTTCTGCTTCCCTGTACTTTTTGGTCTAACGTGAACTTCATACCAAAAAAAAAAAAAAGTCAAAGAATTATAGACTAAACCCTCTGAAGCTATGAATTTAAACAAATCTTTACCCATTTAAAACTGAATATCTTAGCTATTGTGTTACAGCAACAAAACTTACTAATATGTACGTCTTACTCTCAAGAATCAGAATGAGCTCAATTTATAAACAGTGACCTTAGGGAAGGTCTTTCGTTCAGTTTCAGAAATTCAAATTATGTTGTGTTCATATTATTTACAGTACAACAGATGTATGGAACCCTCTCTCCCTCTGTGTATGTATGTAGAAATGTGTAGTAAGTATTAACCCATGCAGACTGAGTATCAAAGAAGTTAAATCTCTGAACTTTTAAGGGTTGAAATCACAGACTCATGATCAGCACCACACTTCCTTACCAGGTTCAATTTGAAACAGGGTATTCTACTCTATTGACTGTGCCTCAGGTAGACGCCATTCTGAAGACTGTGTCATGAGGCTGGACCCTATTCTACAGGCTGTGTCCTTGTCAGACCCAGCTGTGGTGTCAGGGGATCTGATTAGGATGGGTGATCAGGCAGGGTTCCAAATTGTTTAGTTTTGGAGTCTGCAAAGTTTTCCATGGGGAGGCAGGGCACTCTTGGGGTCCTTTAAGGCTCCTCTGAACCAAGGAAGAAGGTCAGATCTAGGCAATCCAAATATTTCTTTGTAATCCTGATTTCTTACTCTGTCTGTGAAGTCTACTTGAACTTTATCACCTGTCACATTAAGCTAGCATATAATTTTCAAAGGAGAGCATCTCTGAGACAAACATCCCCACGGATACTACCTGATGCAACAGTAGCTTAGTCATTTTGTTTTGCTTTGTCTACCTCAGGGTATATTCTATTGCCTTTAAATAGTTTAAGTTTTTCAGCTTTGTAAATGTTTATTGAGCTTATAATCTGGTATTGTGAGTTAACTGGTACAGAGAAAAATAAGTTAGAACTTCACCTTAAAGAACTTCTTGACTCGAGGAGGATTGCTGAATTGTATTTTGTTCAAATTAAGAACATTTTCATCTTAATTAGTAATCAGTGCAGATGTTGTGGTAACAAAAATAGAATGTTTTCTTTCTTTAATTAATATCTTGCTTATTGGGCAACACAAGAAGGAAATGAATTGCTGCATCACTTTGCACATAACTCTGTAGAACAAGGAGGTATTTCTGAATCCTCACTATAATAACCACTCCTCCAACCAATGCACGTGCATATAAACTCTTTCCTGGATTAATAGTAGTATAATGGTTTAGAAGTTCTAAAGTGATTCAAATCACCAAAAAGATATACATAAATTAAATACATATCTGTGTGATGTCAAGGCTTATTGGTTTGGTCTAGTTAGTTACAAATAAGTAGTACTTTATTGACAAAAATTCTAAAACTAAAAGTTGAAGAGGGAATATGCTATTATCTCAGAGTGACAGCTCAGTCACAAGTACCCCTATACTATCACCCCACTCTTTTAAACATAAGTTATGAAGAGATGAGGAAAAAGAGGTATAGTGGTATACTAGGCAGTAGCAAGCATGCACAATGAAGACAACAGATATCTATCCCAGGAAACCTCATATTCTCAACCCAAACTAAAGGTCATATCTCAATGCATGCACTCTCCTTTCTTCATCATACCATACATTTCTTTAAATATCATCTCTTCCTACTGAACAATTTAAGTACTTTGGACCCTCTTCAGCCATTCTGAGGTGAAAGGAAGAATCACTATATGTCTGTTGTTGGTTTATGATTGAGGACTTTCAGGTCCTTAGATATCCTTTTTGTATGAAAGAATAATTTAAATTAGCATTTTATGGAGGTTTAAATGCTAATGGCCTCCATAGGCTTCTGTATTTGAATACTTGGTCCCCAGTTTATGGAACTGTTAGGGAAGGACTTTTTGGTGTCAAAAGTCTAAGCAGTACCTTTCTTTGCTTCACAGTCAAGTCTTAAGAGGTGAGATCTCAGCAACTGCCCCAAGCCCTGCCTGCCTGCCTGCCTGCCTGCCTGCCTCTTGCTGTACACACCATGCTGGTCATGGACTCTAACCCTCTGAAATTGTAAGTTCCAAATAAATCATTTTTTGTTTCCTATAAGTTTCTGTAAGGCAAAAGACACTGTCAAAAGGACAAAGCGGCAATCAACTAACTGGGAAATGATCTTTACCAACCCTACATCCGACAGAGGGCTAATATCCAATATATACAAAGAACTCAAGAAGTTAAGACTCCAGAGAGCCAAGTAACCCTATTAAAAAATGGGGTACAGAGCTAAACAAAGAGTTTTCACCTAAAGAATATCTAATGGCTGAGAAGCACCTAAAGAGATGTACATCATCCTTAGTCATTAGGGAAATGCAAATCAAAACAACCCTGAGATACCATCTCACACCAGTCAGAATGGCTAAGATCAAAAACACAGGAGACAGCAGTTGTTGGTGAGGATGTGGAGAAAGAGGAACACTCCTCCACTGCTGGTGGGATTGCAAGCTGGTACAACCACTCTGGAAAGCAGTTTGGCGGTTACTCAGAAAACTGGGCATGACACTCCTGGAGGACCCTGCTATACCACTCCTGGGTTTATACCCAGAGGCTTCCCCTGCATGCAATAAGGATACATGCTCCACTATGTTCATAGCAGCCTTATTTATAATAGCCAGAAGCTGGAAAGAACCCAGATGTCCCTCAACGGAGGAATGGATTCAGAAGATGTGGTATATCTACACAATGGAATACTACTCTGCAATTAAAAACAATGGATTCACGAAATTCCTAGGCAAATGGTCAGAACTTGAAAATATCATCCTTAGTGAGGTAACCCAATCACAAAAGAAAACACATGGTATGCAGTCACTGATAAGGGACTATTAACCCAGAATCTCAGAATACCCTAGACACAATTTGCATATCAATAGATTTCCAAGAAGATGGAAGGAGAGACCCCTGGTCCTGGAAAGGCTGGATGTAGGGGAATGCCAGGACAGGGAAGCAAGAGGGGGTTGAATGGGGAACAGGGGGAAGGAAGAGGGTTTATGGGACTTTCGGGGAGGGAGGAAATGGGAAAGGGGAAATGATTTGGAATGTAAATAAAAAAACTTAGAAAATAAAAAAAAATAGTTGCTTTTGTCATGTTGTCTTCTCACAGCAACAAAATAACAACTAAGGAATATTGAAACAATACTCAAGCTATGGTTGTGGTGAGTTTTTACTAATATATTTTATAAATATGTTAGTCATATCACATGCTTTGGTACATTATTAGATCTCAGTCAGAAATCTATTTGTATGCTTATCTTCACAAATGCATTTTAGTGTAGGCAACAGATTATAATTTGGGTAAGTTCTCACCAAAGCTTTAGAAAAGTATTCATAAGTCTTCATTTGAACATCATTGACTTTAAGCATCTTGAGTCAGTTTTTTTTTTTTTAGAAAATATGTCTCATATTTTGTATTATTTTCTCACAATGTTTATTTATTCAATTTTGTAAAGTTTTTTTACTTAAAGACCATTATATCCCTCTCCTTAGTCATGTTCATTGTGCTATCTTTTTGTTCTTTTCATTTCTCCTAGAAACTGCACTGTAGCAAACCAATGATCATGTTCTTCAATATTCATTTCAATTATTATGTTAACCAGTCCACTTGTCTTCATAATTATTTTATGCTGTTTTAAAATACATAGACATTTGGGATTGTATGTGATTTATTTATTGTTTTGTCCTTTTATTCCTCCTTTACTAAGTTCTTAAAGGGTTATATTGTTTTCTTTCGTTTTATTAAAATATAATTTCATTCTTCTGCCTTTACTTTCCCTCCTTACTACCCCTCCCAGGTGCCAGGTATGTCTCTTACTCCTTTTCAAACTCATTGTATCTTCTTCATTATTATTATTATTTTTATTGCTATTACTATTATTACTATTTGCATACACACATAAACATATATATAAATAATATACAGAGAAACACAGACACACACAAAATTATACATACATAATGCAGACACTGGCACAGATAAACAGACAGACACTCCCATATATATGAAGCATGCTGAGTTTTAGTGTGGCTTGAGTGTGTATCATTTCATGGGTGAATACTTTGTGCTGAATTATCAATTAGGTGGCTCTTCACTTGGAGAGGCTAATTATACCCCTCTCAGCAGTAAATAGTTGCCAGTAGTCCTTTGTCTAGGATGTGATTTCTCTGAGATTTCCTCTTCCTATTAGCAGGTATATTCATGTTGTATTTGTTCAGGTCTTGTCTAGGCAGGCATAGTTTTGAGGCTTCCCAGTCATTTCTAGGAGACAAAATTTCACAGTACTCTTCCTCTTAAGAAAATTTCCATCAGCCTTAGGTACAGGTTTGAGCTGTAAATTTATCTATCAAGTAGAGCTTGGATGCCCGTGGCATTTGGTTTTCTGTGATGATCTCTGTTTGGTATAAGGAGGGGCTTCTTTGATGAAGGATGAGAACTACACCTACCCTTAGAATATAAGATCCTCGTAATCTGGAGGTATGTTCTGAAATGTAAACTTCTGGACTTCGCAAGATTGTACCACTCTTGAACTCACACCAGTTGTGATTAACTGCATGATACCTGCACAAGATCAAGCCACACAAAACGCTGGCATAGATGTGGGAGGGAAATTTTAGGCCTCATCCATCACTGGTGAGTTATTTACACTTGATAGCTGCTGGGAGAAAAATCATTATATTTATTTTTTAATTTGAAACCATTGGCATATTTCTTAAGCTTCTATGAATGGTCCCACAACACATACATGAACAGCAGTAGTAATTGGACTTAGTGGATTATTTAAAGTAAAGAAGGGGAAAAAGGAGGATGTGAAGTTGGAAGAGAGTTGGATTAAGAAAGATTTAAGGAGAGTTAGAGGAGGAAAGTGGTGGGTTGGATATTATGTTAAACTGCATGCACAAAATGCTCAAGAATAAAGAAAAAATTAATAAGTCATTGTTTCTCTGATTATCTTACATCTATAATCCCTTTTACTATAACTACTTTGGACCTAACTTTACCCTCTACAGTGAGGTAGAAATATAACTTTATTTTTCAGTAGCTCCCATTTATACAGAGATTAAACTTTTGACATTTTCCTAAGAATAATCTGTAACTTTAGTTTTTACAAATCCTACTTTTAATGATGGTTCTTTAATGCTTTAACCTTCCTTCTAGCCCACCACCCACAAGAAGAGGTAATGGAAAAGAAAGGATACAGGTTAAATGGACCTGTTTAAAATGGTTCTTTGGAGCAAATCCCATCTTTGTTGTCAGGAAATCAGCAATTCACTTCACAGGTCAGCAGCAGCAGCTCAACCCACATGTAAGCACTTCACAGATACACCAGCAGTTTGGTTCAGCAGTGTCGGGATAGCAGTAGTGGTGGCATGACCTAATAGGAACAGTCAGGCCTCAGCTGAATTAGCAGGAGCCAGCGGGAGTGACCAGGCCCAACAGAAACATCAGGAAAAGTTCTAGACATGAGACCAACAACGATTGTACAGCTAACTCTATAAGCAAGGCAAGTTCTGTCTCGGTCACTGTTTGTCCAGTCCTTTTTACACTCTAACCATCACGTGTCCTCCACGGGTTTTATCTTAGCGTGAGCATCTGTCTCAGCTGACATCACTCTATCAATTGGCCCCAGTCCATGGAAGTGGCAAGAAGCTGTAGCATACCACCAGAAGTTTTTTGGTATATTTCTTTCAATGGAGTCCTGATGCAGCTTACCTACACAAAGGCAGACCAATGTATGTGAGATGTTAGCAAAGAATACTTTATCACACATCTGTTCCCATTCTTGTTTTAGCAGAACATCTTTTCATCTGTGTCTGCTTCAGCAAAAAATGCCTTCGCGTGTGTGTTGTATCAAAACATCTTTTCACTGTGTCTGCTTTAAGAAAACACATCTTCACCTGTGTATTGGCTGGTTTTGTATCATCTTGACACAAGCTGGAGTTATCCCAGAGAAAGGAGCTTCAGGTGAGGAAATGCCTCCATGAGATCCAACTGTAAATCATTTTCTCAATTAGTGATCAAGAGTCGGAGGGTCCATTTTGGGTGGTGCCATCCCTGGTCTGGTAATCCTGGGTTCTATAAGAAAGCAAGCTGAACAAGCCAGGGGAAGCAAGCCAGTAAGGAACATCCCTCCATGGCCTCTGCATCACCTCCTGCTTCTTGACCTGCTTGAGTTCCAGTCCTGACTTCCTTTGGTGATGATCAACAGTGTGGAAGTGTAAGCTAAATAACACCTTTCCTTCCCAGCTTGTTTCTTGGTCATGATTGTGAGGGAACAGAAACCCTGAATAAGACAACGTGTATGCTCCAGCAAAACATCACCTGACACAACTGACTTTCCACAAACCCCTTTAGTTTCCAGTTTAGTAACTGCCATTCTTTTGGGTGGAGTGAGGATAGCTGACCACTCCCACTATGGGTACCAACAGAGTTTATCTCAGCTTCTAGACTGGGGTCTACTCTTCTTGGAATGAGTGGCCAACGATAACCAAGGTCATTTTCTTACCCACTGGAAGGTCTCTCCAGGGAGATGTAGGTTGCCCCACTATGTTATACATCTGCAGGGGCATTCATCTTCTTGTAGCAGCTCCCCCTGCTGCCCATCTCTTCCTTTCTAGTATCCTTCCTCGAAAAGTGCTAAGATCCTAAATCCTCTATCACTAATATCTCCTTCTCAGAGGATACAAGCAGCACTCTGTATTGTCAATTGATCCCACATTCCTAATTAGCAATAATTCATATAAAAAGGTTTATATAACTCTTTCTGGGTTTTATGTTTTATGGCAATGATCTGTAGGTGTACTATTACTATGTCAGTAGCTATTCAGTGAGTTAACACAATAAAAATTGAATATCTGTTACTCAAAAAAGTAAATATTTCTTTAAGACAAGAAATATAATTCCACATGTTTTTCAGAAGTTGAAATATTGAGAGATTTATAACAAGATAATTAGGAGAAAAGTGTCTAATCTATGCATGACAATTATTATTGTATTACCTTATATATGTAAATTATAGGTAATTTATAAACAATTTTTCAGTATAAGAAACAAAGTTTTATGGCATGACATTTCCTCCCATAGCAATACACTGGCGCTTTAGATTTTAGAACATTTTGGGTTTTGAATTTTTTGGAACAGGATTATTATATTTACATTGTCTATATTGGTATATTTATTTATTACATACATATATAGAAATTTATATAGGTGTGTGTGTGTGTGTGTGTGTGTGTGTGTGTGTGTGTGCATTTTAGAGAGATATTGGGCACAAGTATGACCTTAGGAACATTTTCTTTTAATATTTTCATTTTACATATTTTTCTTTTAAACAACTTCAAACTCAAGCATTTTCAAAACTACCCAAGACACAATTGACTTATCAATTGATTTCCAAGAAGAAGGAAGAAGAAGCCCCTGGTCCTGGAAAGACTGGATGTAGTTTTTGTTTTTTCTATTGAGGAAAAATGTGGGCTGTGCATTTCCTTACTGGTGCAAATTTTCTGTTTGTTCTTGTTAAAGCAAGTTTATCATTGTGTATTCATGTGTTTTTCCCAAATATCCATTAGCAAAGTTTTATCCCGATGTCTTTTGCATTGTTTATAGATACATAACCTTATAAATGATTTGTTTCAATTATAGAAAATATTAAATTTCTAATTAAATTATTTTATTTATTTACATTCCAGAATATTAAATTTTTATTAGTTAGTTGTTGCTGAACCTTCTAAAGAATTTCAAGTTTGTTTGTTTGTTTGTCTGTATCCTTAAGTTTTCTACGTAGTAAAAGTCTATATCATTTGCAAATATTATCAGCTAAAGGAAACCAATAAAAATAGGAACCAACCTTCTACATTGTACTGGTAGTAGACGGCAGGTTGCAATAATGACCAAGCAGTGCCCACACAGAAGTGTCAGGGCAAATGTCCTCAGATGAGGCAGGCTCTGCCCAGGGGAAAAGGGTTGAATGCACAGTACAATGGCTTTCTGAAGAAAGCAACAGAAGATAACCTTGGACCAGCTTCAAAAGTTCACGAGAGGCACATTTCTAGAGTAGACATAGAGCAGGAGGCTTGAAACTGCGCTGTTTGTTCACTTAGAAATAAACTGTCTTTAGGCCCCGAACAAACTAAAGCAAGCCCAGGGAACTGCTACCTGACGCCTAGAATCAATAATGTACTAAGTCCTGACTGTGGACACAGGGTCTCTTCGCAAGCTCTGCTAGCTAAGAGTGTCCCCTCCTCCATTTCTGGTTCCCCAAAGAAACCAGAGTTGTCCCTTAATGCAGTGCTTGTGTAACTCCTAAGTCACATGGGGCACACTCTTCTTAACTGGTACTACCTTCTTTTTTTTTTTTTTTTTTTTTATAGTAAGATGTAAAGTCTTTTTTTTTTTAATTTAATTTAATTTTATTTTTTTAATTTACATTCCAAATCACTTCCCCTTTCCCGTTTCCTCCCTCCCCGAAAGTCCCATAAGCCCCCTTCCCTCCCTCTTTTCTCTGTTCAACCCCCTCTCATTACTCTGTCCTGGCGTTCCCCTACATCCAGTCTTTCCAGGACCAGGGGTCTCTCCTTCCATCTTTTTAGAAATCTATTGATATGCTGATTGTGTCTAGGGTATTCTGAGATTCTGGGTCAATATCCCCTTATCAGTGACTTCATACCATGTGTGATCTTTTGTGATTGGGTTACCTCACTAAGGATGATATTTTCAAGTTCTGACCATTTGCCTAGGAATTTCGTGAATTCATTGTTTTTAATTGCAGAGTAGTATTCCATTGTGTAAATATACCACATCTTCTGAATCCATTCCTCCGTTGAGGGACATCTGGGTTCTTTCCAGCTTCTGGCTATTATAAATAAGGCTGCTATGAATATAGTGGAGCATGTGTCCTTATTGCATGCAGGTAAAGTCTCTGGGTATATGCCCAGGAGTGGTATAGCCGGATCCTCCGGAAGTGTCATGCCCAGTTTTCTGAGGAGCCGCCAGACTGCTTTCCAGAGTGGTTGTACCAGCCTGCAATTCCACCAGCAGTGGAGGAGTGTTCCTCTTTCTCCACATCCTCGCCAACAACTGCTGTCTCCTGTGTTTTTGATCTTAGCCATCCTGACTGGTGTGAGATGGAATCTCAGGGTTGTTTTGATTTGCATTTCCCTAATGACTAAGGAAAGAGCAATTCAAAAATTCATCTGGAATAACAGAAAACCCAGAATAGCTAAAACTATTCTCAAGAGTAAAAGAACCTCTGGGGGAATCAGTATCCCGGACCTCAAGCTGTACTACAGAGCAATAGTGTTAAAAACTGCATGGTATTGGTACAGTAACAGACATGTAGATCAATGGAACAGAATTGAAGACCCAGAAATGAATCCACACTCCTATGGTCACTTGATCTTTGACAAAGGAGCTAAAACCATCCAGTGGAAAAAAGATAGCCTTTTCAACAAATGGTGCTGGCTCAGCTGGAGGTCAACATGCAGAAGAATGCAAATTGACCCATCCTTATCTCCTTGCACTAAGCTCAATTCTAAGTGGATCAAAGATCTCCACATAAAACCAGACACACTGAAACTAATAGAAGGGAAACTAGGGAAGAACCTTGAACATATGGGCACAGGGGAGAATTTCCTGAACAGAACTCCAATAGCTTATACTCTAAGATCAAGAATAGACAAATGGGACCTCATTAAATTACAAAGTTTTTGCAAGGCAAAAGACACCGTCAAAAAGACAAAGCGGCAACCAACTAACTGGGAAATGATCTTTACCAACCTTACATCTGACAGAGGGCTAATATCCAAGATATACAAAGAACTCAAGAAGTTAAACTCCAGAGAGGCAAGTAACCCTATTAAAAATGGGGTACAGAGCTACACAAAGAGTTCTCACCTGAAGAATATCTAATGGCTGAGAAGCACCTAAAGAGATGGTACTACCTTCTTAACACACAAGGCCCTCAAGAATTCATCTCAAGTGCAACCTCCATTGCTCCCTATTCCTCATTTTCTTTTAGTGATTTTAAAGCTGCGTAAGTAAAAATTACATTCCTCTCTATTCCTTGGCTAGCTTGCTCACTACAGTACGTGGTCATCAAATTCAATGTCAGGGTGATTTCTTTACCATCCCAAAGGGTGTAAGATGGCACTAAAGTCAACTGTATTTATTCAACAAATAAACAAACAAGCAATCAAAGGGCAGACAATTTTCCTCAACAAGAAGGCAGCCAGGTTTTCCTAAGCAGGTCTTTTGCTTAATAAAAGGCCTATGCATGGCCAGGGATTAGCTCAGTTGATGGAGTACATGCCTAGCATATATGAAGCCCTGGGTTCAATCTCTAGCACTATATCAATCAGCTTGTTGGTACAGACCTGCAACTCAGCACTGCCCAGGGTTGGAGGAAAGAAGAGTTGAAGCTGCACAGAGAGATTGAGGCTAACCTAAGTTATGACTCTGGGTCTCAAACAACAACAGCTATGACAAAAACCACAACTAAAAGATGGCTGTTCAATAATATTTAGTGTCCAGAACTTGAGATAGAAGCAGGTAGACTTTGAGTTCTAGGCCAGCTGCTGTTATACAATGAGACCCTCTTGCAGCAACAAGAAAACAGAACAATATTACCATATTATTAAACGAGATTTGGTCTACTGCACAGCATGTGCTTGGGTTATTTTTTTATTTTTTTTTGAGTTTTTAATATGATAAATTGTTTGGGTATAGTCTTACATATTAAGTCAATAATTCATAGTGAGTAAAAACAATACACAGTCACACTATATTAACTTTAAAAATTCTATTTTGAGTACAATTTACCAGAACTGTATTTTACTTTAAATTTTTCATCTATATTCATGAGCCTATTGGTTTGTAATTTAAATATTATCCTGTCTTTATTAAACTAGTGCTATTTTAGCTACAAAATATATTGCTAAGCTTCCTATCATGTTTAATACTTTTAAAATAGGGTTTTAAAATTGCATTTTTATCAAAGTAATATAAATGCATGGACACAAATTTAAATTTAAATTACAAGAAAAAAATCCAGCTCTCTCTTTTCCCAGTTTTCATTCTGCCTTGGTCCCCAGAGGTATCTTCATCTATGTAGTTTTGTTCCAGAATTTCTGTAAGTTTCACTCATGTCTATACTAATTTTGCATTTATTAATTCCGAAGTTATTCATTGACTTGATATATAGTGTGTCATGTTTATATCCCCCAATTTCCAGGCATCCTCTTCTCCTGCTGTGCTTCAACACTGACTTGGTTCTGGAGCACCTATACATTTTAAAGTCACTCTATTTCTTATTTTACTAACTAAGACCAGCATCTGCCAGTTCAACCCTTACACAAAGGGTATTAAAATGTAAAGATGCAAGAACAAGAAAAAGTATGAAAGACTGTCTGTATCTTTTACTTGGGCTTATGTATGATTGTCAGCATTTTGAGACTTTATTTCTTATTGGGGGATCCATATATTTCATAACGTACCCTTGTACTACTGAGTTAATATAGTACACTTTGTTCACATCCCTCTGTTCCTCTTATTCATCTTCCCTACTCCCCATTTCCCTTACATTCCAGATCGTCTGTAGAACCCTTTGTAGTTTCATGTCTTCCAATTTTCCACAAATCAGAGAAAGTATGTGATTCTTATTTTTGTGGATCCAGCTTATTTAAATTAAGAAGATCCTCTCTATTCACAATGGTCATGGTTGAAATCAACCCAATGAACATCAAAAGATGAATGGATAAAGAAAATGGAGCATTCTGGTGAGGATGTGGAGCATTGGGAACACCCTGCCATTGCTGTGGGAGTGCAAACTTGTACAACCACTCTGGAAATCAATCTGAAGGTTTCTCAGAAAACTAGAAATAGTTATACCTGAAGACCCAGCTATCTCACTTCTGGATATATATCCAGAAGATTTTTCCACTTTGCCTCAAGGACATGTGCTTCATTATGTTCACAACATCTTTATTTGTAACAGCCAGAAGCTGGAAGCAACTCATATATCCCTTATCTGAAGAATGGATACAGAAAATGCAGTTTGTTTACAGAAAGGGATATTATTCAGCTGTTAAAAACAAGGACATTATGAATTTTTCAGACAAATGGCTGGAACTAGAAAGTATCATCCTGAGTGAGGTAACCTAGACTCAAAAGGACATGTATGGTATGTACTCACTTAAAAGTGGATATTAGCCTTAAAGTACAAGATACCCAGGATGCACTCCACAGCCCCAAAGAAGCTAAACGAAAAAGAAAGCACAAGCAAGGATGCTTGAATCTCACTTAAAAAGGAAAATAAAACAGTCATAGAGGCAGATGTAGAGAAGGAACTGGGTAGAAGAGGGGATGGAGATCAGGTAAATGTTGAGAGAGAGAGAGAGAGAGAGAGAGAGAGAGAGAGAGAGAGAGAGAGAGAGAGAGAGAGAGAAAGGGAGGGAGGGAGGGGGAGAGGGAGGGGAGGGGAAGGAGGGGAGGGCAGGGGAAGGCAGGGGAGGGGAGGGGAGAAGAGAGGAGAGAAGAGAAGAGAAGAGAAGAGAAGAGAAGAGAAGAGAAGAGAAGAGAAGAGAAGAGAAGAGAAGAGAAGAGAGAAGAGAGGACCAGAGAGCCAAGAGAATAAATCAAAATCTGCAGCAAGCAGGGAAGGGGTCTGGGGATATTTCTAGGACATTCCAGAGACCTGGGATGGGGGAGGATCCCAGGAGTCAATGCAGGTGACCTTAAGGGAGACTCCTAGCAGTGGGAATATGGAATGTAACTAGGCTACCTCCTGTAGCCAGACACAACCCCCAGTGAAAGAATAAGGACACCAACACACCCACAAAACTTTTGACGCATACTTTTTCCTGTCTACAAGACATGCAGGGACAAGGATGTAGCAGAAAGACTGGGGGAATGGCCAAACAATAATCAGCCCAACTTTAGACCCATCCAATGAGCAAGCACCAATCGCTGATACTGTTAATGGTATTCTGTTATGCTTTCAGACAAGAGTCTATCATAATTGTCCTCTGATAGGCTCCATCCAGCAGATTACTAAACCAGATGCAGAAATCCACTGTCAAACATTAGATAGAGCTCAGGGACTCTTATGGAAGAGTTGGGAAAAGGATTGAGGGTCCAAAAGGGAAAAGAAACTCCACTCGAAGATCAATAAAGTCAACTAAGACTTACTCTTGGGGGGTTGTCAGAGTTTGAGCCACAAACCAAGAAGCATCCTTAGGTTGGACCGAGGCTCCCGGCACAAATGTAACAGATGCATAGCTCAGTCTTCATGTGGGTCCCCCAACAACTGGAGCAGGGGCTATCCCTAAAGCTGTTGAATGTCTGTGAAATCCATTCCTCTAACTGGGCTGTCTTATTTGGCCTGAGTAGGAGAGGATGTAGTTCAGCCTGCAGAGATTTGATGTTCCATGGCAGGGCAATACCTGGGGAGGCCACCCTCTCAGAGGAGAAGAGGAAGAGGTGTGGGGGAGAGCGCATGCAGGAAGAAATGAATGAGGGGGACTGGGAGGGGACAGCAATCAGGATGTAAAAGGAATAAATAAATGGAGAGAGAGAGAGAGAGAGAGAGAGAGAGAGAGAGAGATGCATCATACATACACAGTGTAGCTTTACTCAGCCAAAAGCAAGGATGTAGATATGCAGTTAACAGAAACATGGATGGAACTGCCTTTACTATTTATTCTCCCTTATTTAGGCAGCATGCATTGCCCTTTTCTATCCTCTCTACATTGCAATATTCATTTATCATTAATTTTGTTTGTATTATTGAAGCAAAAACCATACATCTCATCTTAAAGGGAATAAGAGTTTATTCTGGAGCAATTTTGCATGACCATGGCCTGAGAACACAGGTTTAAATTCCATGTTCCAACATAGAAGCAAATTCATAAAGTATTTATAATTTACTGAGTAAAGAAATTCATAAACCAAGGCAGGATTAAAATACATTGGTGGTTACATCAGAGAGGGGCCTCCAGTGAGATGGAAGGAGCTTTTCTATAGGTATGCAATGATATATGATGACATTGCTAGCTTTTTGAGTGGTGGAAGCTAGTGGTCTATTCAGTTAATAGTTTACAAGTTGAAAAAATACTAGTCACTGTCCTAGTTAGAGTTATCACCACTGTGATGAAACATCATGTCCAAAAGTCAAGTTGGCGAGGAAAGGGTTTAGTCAGCCTATACTTCCACATCACAGTTCATCACCAAAGGCAGTCAGAATGGAACTCAAGGAGGGCAGGGATCTGGAGGAAGGGGCTAATGCGAAGGTCATTGAGGAGTATTGTTACTGGCTTGCTCATCACCGCTAGCTCAGTCTTCTTTCTTAAAGAACTCAGGACCATTAGACCAGGTATAGCAGCACTCACAATGGGCTGGGCTATCCCCACCAATCCCTAATTAAGAAAATGCCAAAAGCTTGTATTTTATAGAGGCATTTTGCCAATTGAGGACTTTTCAGAGGACTCTAGCTTGTATCAAGTTGACATAAAACTAGTTAGGACAGTCACAGTCACGTATTGTTCTCGAGGAGTGGAACTAGCCTAAGATTGGGTAATCAGTTACTAGATTGGCAACATTCTGATAACCCCCACAGTATTTCAAGTGTAAGTAGTCAATCAGCCTCTGAAGACACAGCCTCTTTCCAGGGCTTCTCTTTCACAGTATCTTTGTGTTGGTTATACATGTAGAAATTGAGATAGTAAGAGCTAGAAGACAAGGGTGACTGCAAGGAAATGATATTTTCCAGACACAATAGGACAGCTGCACATGTGAACTCAGGATTTACATATTACAGCATGTGAAGGCCTGTGCAAATTCAAGACAGATGAAATCTTACCACGAGGGAAGGCACAAAGTCTTCCCTGTTGCTAAGGAACTATTGACATTTCTTAGCTTCTGGAAAAGAGATAATCAGTTTTCTGTAGGTGTGTGGCTCCTACTGGATTGATCAAGCTCGAGTGAAAGGTCACACATCCAATCATATATGGATACCTACTTTAAAGACAAACAACAAACAAATAAAAAACCAAAACAAACAAAAAGTATATATTTAGTAATTTTCCTGGTCTAGTAGTGGTAGAGGTAGTGGGTTAAATGACGAGGAGTTGGATAGATTGTAAGAGCCAGTGAACCAGGAAGTCATCTGTAAAATTATCTCTAGGAACAGATGCTTAAACTGGAAGTGAACAATGGCAATGTCAATAGCCAAGCTAAAGTGGAAGGGGAAAATTTCCAAGGACTACAAACAACTAAGCACTGAAGGGGGGGCGGAAATTAGCATCTCTCAGGAGAGAGCCCCTGGTTGGTTATCCAATACAATTACTCAATCTTGAAACTTTATACATACAAGGAATGAAAATTATCTTAGCAGGCTGTATCTATGTATTTTGGCATCTCTCTATATGTAAAAATAATAATCAAAGACAAAGAAGTCATGAATTTGAAAGGAGGGAATATGTAATATGATGGAGTGAAGATAAGAGAAAAATAATTATAATTTTGGTAAAACATAAAATAAATAAACAAAATGTGAGGATTCAAACTGTGGTTAGTGGAGGAAGTGTATTGATTCACAGGGAGTAAGGGAAGGGTAAATATGATTATAAATTGAACCCATATTATATAAAATTCTCAAATCCTAAATGAGAAAATAGTCTATTAGTTTATGCAAATCAGCAGTGCATAGCTACTTCTTTCTTCATTTTGACTTTAAAGAAAATATTCTCAAATAGTATGACTCATTCTTTCATTTTATAAGGCCAAATCTATCTAGGGCATATTTGTCTTGCTGCTTCATGATTATTTCTATTTTAATCTTCTATAGACGAGGAGTATTTAAATCCTTTCCATGTCCCTGCTTTCTTAGATATGATTAACTTCCTGCACTGTCATTTTATTAATTACTCATTTTGCCATATAAACATTATTTCAGCACATACATGTAGAACAATCACTGTTTATCTTTCACAAAACGCAGATTTCTCAGTGGTTATTTATGATGCAATATTTACTTACTTTCTGTATAGTTACTAATTAAAAGACCCAATTATCCATGTTCTTTCAATTTCCTTTCAAAGGATTCAGAGCAATGAAGCTTCCTATGAACTTCAGTGGAGAACCTGTTCTGAGTCTACTGTCTTGTCCTTTCTGTATTGGTCTTTCTCTACAGCTAAGTATCTCCTCCCTGATGTGAGGTACTCCCACGTTTCCTGTACTTCATGCCTTGAGTTTCCTGCTTGCTTAATCTAAGGTTTGGATACTTTTCTGAGACTTTACAATGGAGATAAAATATTTTAAAACAAAACAAAAATAATCAATCAAGCAGTCAAACAATTATTTAACTTTGCATTTGTTACTACAACAAAACACCCAAATTGGAAAAGGTACAAGAACAAGAAATGTCTAAAAGATATTTGTATATCCTCTGTCTATAGTTACTATTAGTTTTGGTTATTTAAGCATGCCTTGTGTGTGTGTGTGTGTGTGTGTGTGTGTGTGTATGTAAACACTTTAGATTTTTACCTGTAAATTTCTTTAGGCTGTGTGTCCTTCCCAATGTATAAAAATGAGAAATCTTTTTATATAACAGTATATATTATAGTTATAATTTTGGTAAATTTATTTGTGATACTTTATTTTGATGAATCTACCATTTATATTCCTATTCAATAGTACTTTCTCCATCCAGTGTAGAGATTCTGGGATAAACTGTTTTTCAGAACGGCTTCTTGTCTTTTTTCTTTCCTATTTCCAAAAGCTATTGTTCTTTCTTTTCTTATCATTATTTTAGTCAGTGTTTTAATCATTTGTTTTTGTCCTAGCAGGTGACTTCTCCCAAACACCTACTGACTACATAGATTATCTATTTAGGCTTTAAGAATAAAGCAACAGGCAGGCTTCCTGGGAGCTAGTGTACTGGGTGGGTTGTCAATGACAGTAACTGCTTCCATGTAGGCAAATAAGGCTTGTGCCATTAAGCTGGATGGTCTCCAGGTACTACAACAGGGACATCAAAATCTTCTTGACTCCCCCTATTCCCCCCAGGCAATACTCATGGCCACACCAGCTCCCATCCCCATCTGTATACATACACATTGTATATGAGTTTTCTTCTAGAAACTTCAATTTTAGTTTAATTTCTGTCTCTTATGTGTCTAGAATTGATGGAACAGGTGTTGTAGTGAACTTTTCTTGTCCTTTGGACTTTCACTGACTCATACTGTAAATAGCTCCACCGTTCCACCACCTGGATCCCTCTCATGTCCTTACTAACCTCGAGGATATGCTTATCACATTGTTGTTTGAACAGATGTTCCTCTTCTGCCAGTTCCTCCAGTCAGTGCACTAACTTGCCTCACTGGCCTGCTCACAGTGTAGCTCTTTCTTCTACAAATCCCTTCTATGAAGAGTGTGTCGTTTCCTTTCACTTTTCTATTATTTGATGCCTGCTTCATGTATGCCATTGCTTTGTTCCTTTAACTATTTAACTTAGTCTCAAGACCAAGAATAGCATCCTTATTGCTGGCTAGGCTTATGGTATTATTTGGGGGAATTTATCGGTAACATTTATAGTTCTATTTTACTTATTTTAATATTTTACTCTTTACTTAAATAATATTTTACTTATTCTTTGAAAATTTCCTGGATATGTACCATGTCTTTGATCATAACCACCCACTCACCCTGGCGTTTCCCAGACAAAAGGCAAGCCCTATTCAATAGCACATTCTCCCTTTTCCTTTTAAGCTGCTGAGTCTAATGTTGTCCTAATGTACTCAGATGTGGGGTCATCCACTGAATTATGGGCAGGCAATTTACCATTATCAATGCCCCCAAAGAGAATTGGTTCTCCCTTTTACTCAGAATCCATCCACTGGCAATAGCTCCTTGACTAGAAGTGTAGCCACAGGAATTCCTCCCCCATCCATGACAGAAATTTGACTGGCTTATTCTTGTGAGGTTCCTGTGAAGATAAAGACATGAACTGTGAATTCATGAGTGTAACAGCCACATCACATCCAGTGTACATTTCACACTGGTCCTTTCTATCCTTTGGCTCTTATATACTTTCTGCCTTCTCTACCTTGATATTTCCTGAGCCTTGAATGTGGGTGGAGGGTTATTAGTACAGATATCCCATTTATAACTGAGCACTCAACAGTCCCTTATATTATCATTTTATAAGTCTCGGATTTAAATGCTGTCAGTGAAAAAAAGAAGGCGTCTCTCTAATTAAGGATGAGCTTAGCCCACCAGGAGAGAATGATCTCCCAGCAGCGATTTCAAGTCTGAGTGCGGAGGTGAGATCTCCACCTTTTCTCTGGAGGGGTACAGCTAGGAGCACACAAGGCATACGTTCAGTGGAGCAGCTGGGACAGGAGTCTTCCCTTCCAGCCGCTTTCTACAGCAGGGAACCAGGCAGCTCCATAGCCTTCTGTGCTTAGCCCACCAGGAAAGAGTGATCTCCCAGCAGTGATTTCACTTCTCAGTGTGGAGGTGAGATCTCCACCTTCTCTCTAGAGGGATACAGCTAGGAGCACACAAGGCATATGATCATTGGAGCAGCTGGGACAGGAGTCTTCCCTTCTGGCTGCCATTTGCAGCAGAGAACCAGACAGCTCCACAGCCTTCTGTGCACAGACCCTGCCAGAAGAGAGTTGGTCTCCCAGGAGTACAGACACAGGTTTACAGGCCCATAGGAGGGGCAAGCTCCAGCCAGAGACAACAAGACCAACTAACACCAGAAATAACCTGATGGCAAAAGGCAACCGCAAGAACCCTACCAAAAGAAACCAAGGCTACTTGGCAACATCAGAGCCCAGTTCTCCCACCACAGCAAATCCCGGATACCCCAACACACTTGAAAAACAAGAGTTGGATTTAAAGTCTCTTCTCACGATACTGTTAGAGGACATCAAGAAGGACATAAATAACTCCCTTAAAGAAATACAGGAGAACATAGGTCAAATGGTAAAGGCCCTTAAAGAGGAAACACAAAAATCCCTGAAAAAATTACAGGAGAACACAAACAAACAAGTGAAGGAACTGAACAAAACCATCCAGGATCTAAAAATGGAAGTAGAAGCAATAAAGAAATCACAAAGTGAGACATCTCTGGAGATAGAAAATCTTGGAAAGAATTCAGGAGTCATAGATGCAAACATCAACAATAGAATACAAGAGATAGAAGAAAGAATCTTGGGGGCTGAAGATACCATAGAAAACATTGATTCAACAGTTAAAGAAAATGCAAAATGCCAAAAGCTCCTGAGCCAAAACATCCAGGAAATCCAGGACACAATGAGAAGACCAAACCTAAGGATTATAGGTATAGAAGAGAGTGAAGATTTCCAACTTAAAGGGCCAGTAAATATCTTCAACAAAATTATAGAAGAAAACTTCCCTAACCTAAAGAAAAAAATGTCCATGAACATACAAGAAGCTTATAGAACTCCAAACAGACTGGACCAGACCAGAAAGTCCTCCTGGCACATAATAATCAAAACAGCAAATGCACTAAACAAAGAAAGAATATCCAAAGCACTAAGAGAAAAAGGTCAAGTAACCTATAAAGGCAGGCCTATCAGAATTACACCAGACTTCTCACCTGAGACAATGAAAGCCAGAAGATTCTGGACAGATCTCATACAGACACTAAGAGAACACAAATGCCAGCCCAAACTACTATACCCAGTAAAACTCTCAATTACCATAGATGGAGAAACCAAGATATTCCATGATAAAACCAAATTTACGCAATATCTTTCCACAAATCCAGCCCTATAAAGGATAATAGATGGAAAACGCCAACATGAGGAGGGAAACTACACCCTAGAAAAAGCAAGAAAGTAATCTTTTTCCAACAAACCCAAAAGAAAGTAACCACACAAACAACAACAACAAAAAATAACATCAAAAATAACAGGAAGCAACAATCACTATTCCTTAATATCTTAAAATGTCAATAGGCTCAATTCCCCAACAAAAAACATTGTCTAACAGAGATGTTTTTCATGTGGATCTTCAATTTTATCAGAAAATGTTTGTGACTCCTCTTTCAATTTAGTAATGCTTCTTGTGTCTACCATTTTGACTCTATTATTTTCCATGATAATCTTTAATTTTAACATTTTTTTTCTGTGTATTTCTTCGATTTTGTCGGAGGTGTTTTTCATGTAGATCTTTGGTTTTGTGGGGGGGGTGGTTGTGGAGTGTTTGTAGTTCCACTTTCAATCAATTTAGGAATGTTTTTGTGCCTACCCTTTTGTCGGTATAATCGTCCATGATAATCTTCAATTTTAATGTTTTTCTGTATTTTTCTTCAATTTTGGCAGAAGTATTTTCTATGTGGATCTTCAGTTTTATCAGACAATGTCTACAATTTTACTTTCAATCATCTTAGGAACATTTTTATACCTTCCATTTTATCTGTATAATTTTCCATGTAATAGTTTTAACATGATTTTCTATATATTTCTTGATTTTTTTTCAGGAATATTTTCCTTGTAGATCTTCAATTTTATCAGAAAATGTTTTTACTTCTACTTTCAATCAACTTATGAATATTTTTATGCCTACCATCTTATCTGTATCATTTTTCATGAGATAGTCAGTTTTAACGTGTTTTTCTATATATTTCTTGAGTTTTATCAGAAATATTTTCCTTGTAGATCTTCAATTTTATCAGAAAATGTTTATAATTCCACTTTCAATCAACTTAGGAATATTTTTATGCCTACCATTTTATCTGTATAATTTTTCCATGAAATAGTCAATCTTAACATGTTTTTCTATATATTTCTTCAATTTTATCAGAGATATTTTCATGTATATTTACACAATGGAATACTACTCAGCAATTAAAAACAATGAATTCATGAAATTCTTAGGTAAATGTGGAGCAGAGGGAGGGAAGTGGGCTTATGGGATTTTCGGGGAGGGGGGGAACCGGGAAAGGGGAAATCATTTGGAATGTAAATAAAGAATATAGAAAATAAAAATAATAATAATAATAAAGATGAGAGCACCATGAGCCTATGAATACAAATATCAATATTCAAAAGATACTTTGACAATATGACAATTTACCAAAAATCTAGGATCCATACCAGGCCCTATGACCTCCCTGTGCAATCAGATTTTGACTATGTTTATAACTTCAAGCATGGATTCTTTGCTGTGTGGCATGACTGAAATACAAAAAAAAAAAAAAAGAAAGTCAGTTGGTCCTATAGAAGTCATGCCGCTATTGCACTGGTAGACACATATTTCCTAGGAGGTCGGTATTATAGCAAGATTTGATAAGACCATTGATGACATTTGGTCCTCAGTGGCCTGCATGAAATCTTCCTGTGTCAAAAAAAAAGAAAGAAAAGAAAAGAAAACTAGCAGAAGGAAGTTTGCCACTCAGTTGAGAGTTTTTATTCCTATGCCTTACAAGCACTATTTGTGATATATTTAGCAACAGGTCCTACTTATTGTGAGAAATCTACAGAAATGGCAACAAGTCTGTCTTTTTGGTGCCTTTGTGGTCTCTCTGACCAGTATCCTGCAATGGGTTATCCCATGCCTGACACTGAGATTTTCATTTAATTGGCATGTTCTCTTCGAAGCAGCATTGTCTACACATGGCAAGTATCTCCTTTTAAATTCCCCTTTGCAATCCATACTTAAAAACATTAGCTTACAAAACTAATGGGTTTCCACAAGGCACTTTCTACATCTATAGTTTTAGTTATTTCATGACCTATCCCCTGCTATCTCCCCTCCCACTATGCCAGTTTCTCCTTAAACCTTGTAAGCTCTGTTACCACCCCATCTTCTTTTTATATCACATGCGTTCTACTATCCTAACCAATTATTTGTTTTAAAGATAACTTGTTTCCATATTAGTTTTTCATCTGCTCTTTATTTTGGCTAACCCTCCCTCAGCCTCTCACTTGCTCCCACCCCATCCTACCACCTTCCTGTACTCCTCCATTCTCCTTTCATTTTACATCTATTCTATTACATGCCTTCATTAATGCACCTTCCAATCGCCCCTTCCTAGGTTCCTGACTTCTAATATATATATATATATATATATATATGTACACACATATATAAATACATATATATACATATATATATGTACACACATATATAAATACATATATATACATATACACACACACATATATATACATATGCACACACACACATATATATATGTGTATATATATATATACATATATATACTGTGAGACTTCAGTCAGTATATATTTTTTCAGTTCCATTCATTTACATATTTATTTAATTATTTCATTTTTGTTTATAGCTGCATAGCATTCTATAGATATGTCACATTAGTTGATGGACATCTTTGTTGATTCTATGCCCTAGCTGTTGTGAGCTGAGCCACACTGAACATGGATATACAAGTACCTGTGTAGGATATAAAGAACATTTGGTAGATACTCAGGAATGTCAAAGCTGGGTCATAGAGTAGTTCTATTACTAGTCTTTTGAAACACATATCAACTGATTTCCAAAGTGGTCATACTAGTTTACCAAGAGGGTACAATGGTTCCCCTTTCTTCAAGTTCACATAAACATTTGCTGTCATTTTTATACCTGATGAAGGTCATTTTGACTAGGGTCAAATGGGATCTTAAAGTAGCTTTACTCCAAATTTCCTTGATAGCTAAGGATGTTGCACATCTTTGAAAGTATTCCCTACCAATTTGTAGTATTTATTTTGAGAACTTTGCATTTGATGCATATTGTTTTCTTTTCATTTTTAACAATTGTTTTAACCATTTCTTGAACCAATATTTGTGATTTAGATTATATTGCAAAGTCAGACAATTTCTTTGTACTTGAACATTAAGAGACAGACCTAAATGTAGTTTAAACAAAATTTAAATATTTTATGTTTGTGGATCTTCTTGTACTTTTGGTCCTAGAATCATTTTCCTTTAAGTTTTTTTTTAATTGCAAATAGGCATTACTTTGAGTAATTATTGACTCCACTTTCTCATAAGGGAAAAATAGTCTCAACTTGCACATTTGTGAAATGGTGTTATTAAGCATATCTACTACTTTGAAAGGTAGGAAGTTTTAAATTAGTTTATATAGATAAAGAAGTTATCTGGGTCAGAACTTAAACACTGACCTCTATTTTATTCCCTTCTTGGCCTGTCTTCAGTTTAGTTTCTTATTCTAGTCAGCCTTTGATTACTTAGTTAACTTATTTTATTCCTTCCTGTTGAACCATTAAAGTAATAAAAGTTATTTCTTCTCAGACTATAATTTTGGCCACATGTCTATGTTTTTTAAAGACAAAAATATATTTTTTCATTATTACTTTCTAAATATTCTTTGATTATATGTTTGAGGTTTTTCTGTTTTAGGAAACAGCTTCACACAACAAACACAAAAAATAAAAGGAAAGGAAGAAAAGAAAAGAAAAGAGAAGAGAAGAGAAAAATCTTTGAACCAACACAGCAAAGAGCAGACTTTCTGTGGGCACTGCTGGATTTGTTTGGCTCTTCCTCACTAAGGTCAGACCTAAGCAACAGCACGGGTTTCTCTTTCCTCTGAGGCTCCTCGACCTTTGTTTCTTAAAACTAGGAAATACAATTGAGGTTTTCTAGCCTCTCTGATGGTTTCTTATAACGTAGTATAATATTGCTCTTGAGAAAAGGACATTTTAAACCACTTTCCCCAAATGTGTCCTTCCTTGCAAGTTCTCAACTGTGTTGATGTTCCGCCCTAGCAATGCTACCTTTCCTGGTTCTCAGCTCTGTTGTTGATGTTCCACCCTAGCAACGCTACCTTTCCTGATTCTCAGTGCTGCTGGACATTGTCTTTTGGTTTTTTCTTTCTTTATAAAAATATTTTTAATGTTATACTTGCGTCATTTCAACCATGTGTGTGAGTACAGCCAAAGGGAACTATATTTGTGCTTATCTTATCATGTTTTCAATGAGTCTGAATAGAGACTTTTAAAGTCCTGAATGTATCTTGGTGAATTTGGCTACAAAATAGTGTCATTTGCTCTTATATAATTGTGTATAGAAGGTGAAATATTTTGGGTGAACCCTCCAAAAAGGAAAGAGTAATTAAATATAAAATGTTTCACCTCTCATTCGCATGGTGTTAAAAATGGAGTTACCTATATTAATACTGTGTGTGCAGTTATGTAAGTGTTCACCGTTTACTTGAAACAATGTTTTGGCATGTTTGAGAAGCATGCTTCTAATAACTACATTTCTAGAACCAAGCAAAAATTCTACAAATCCAGATTGTGTCTACACTGCACAGACTCACCAGTTGGACTAGAAAAATCTGCCTTTCTATGTAGACCTAAGATTTCAATCAATGATGCTCGTTCTACAGTAGCTATACCCTTGGTTTAATGTTTGTAATAACCATTTGCGTGAAAAGCTAGGTGACTATCTAGTAATCCAGCCCTTGAGATTGGCTTACAGCCCAACAAAACCTTTTTCGTAAAATGCTTTAAAAATGAAAACAATTAATTCAAACTCCTATGTTTAACTACCAGGAAACTAGAGCTCAGAAGTTTTATGCCTTTCTATGAAAAGCTTCCTAGGTCTCCTTACAGAATTCTTTGCTTTCCCTGTGCATATCCCCCGTCAATGTGACCTCAGAAATGAGCAGTGTACTGGTGATTTTTATATAGTAGAAGATTTTCTTGTGTGTGTATTGTTCTGTTAGATCACTGGTCTATTGTTTGTTTGTTTCTTCTCATCATTTTACCTTTTCAGACAAAAAAAAAATACAGCATGTATGTGTGTGGAGACATTTTATATCAATCACACTATTCAATTCAAAACCATAAAGATCTGAATCCCTGGACATTAGTAAGCAACGTGTGAGAACAACTTGCAATATTTTAAAAACCAAAATGTGTCTCTAAAATGATCACTCCTATGCCCCTTTTAAGAGGGACTATGCCAGTCTACAGGGTGTGATTTTGGGGACTCATATTTTCCAAAATCTTCTGAGCACAACTAAGAACTGTAGATCTCAAATATGAACATCACTGGAATGGAAGAGGGAGAGAGGAAAAGGAGCAGACTCATTATGTCAGGAAAGTGAAGTAGCTGGGGGACAGCAGCTTCAAAGAGACGTTGGCAGCTGGTTATAAAAGCCCAGGAGAGTGACTTGTTCGGTATCTTTTTCTACCCGACAAAAGTAGTATTAAAATCTATCTGAAGAAAAAAAAACTTCTGACCAAATATTGGAAGGAATTTATGATAGATTGTCTCACAAAAGGTAGAACGAACAGGCAGTTAAATGTCCAAGGTTTAAATTTCACCTTTAGAAGAGCTGAGGCTGTTAACATTGAAATTTAACCTTTACAGGATTCTGCTGAAAATCAGAAGAGAGATAATCTAGAAACATTTCTTTCTTGTGATAGAACTTAACCCAGAGCTAGAAGGGAAACAGATATTTAATTTACCCTTTACATCAACTCTTTAAATATCAAATGTTTCAACCCAGTTTTAAGCAAACATCAGATAGCTGTTTATATTCTCTTCCCAGGGCTGCGGCTACCACTGTTCTTTCCTGGATACAGGAAAATGTCATAGGCCCTGGATGCTAGAAACACAAATGGCAAAAGTGGACAATGACACTTGGCAGAATGGTTTGGGATCAGCCCTGCCTTTTACTGTCCTCTCTTCTGTAGTCTTTTCTACTTTTATCCTCATTTTCTTGTGTTGAGTTGTTTTTGGAACAATTCTTCCCCAAGGACTCTGTGAAAATTCCTTATTGTGAAGGATTAAGGAAGGGAGGCTGAAAGAATGCTTTCCTTATTGTCACTGTCCATTTAGGGGTTTAAGATTGCTTTACAATAAGTATTGCTGATAGAAATGTTAGACCTACATAGAAAGGTAAATGTTTTGTAGTACAACTGTTGAGTCCTTAGTACCTGGAATTACTAGTGTCTCTGCAGACAGGATTCTCAGAGAATCTATAGCAATGTGCCCACCCCATTCTGAGTCCAAGCTAACCTTCAGCACTGCCATCGACTTTGTTTTAGTTTCTGTGAGTCTTTATCCAACCAGAACACAGCAAAATGCTTTTAGACAAAGATAAAAACAATATGGTCTTGGGCTTTGTAAAGCAAATGGGCCATTTCACTGGACATGTTCAATGAATTAAGGAATTCTCTCGGTGGGAAAGACAGCAGGTAAGTCTGTCTTGGTGGTGGCTGATTGGGTGTTCAGTCCCAAAGAAAATATTCAAATGCAGAAGAAAAGACAGACCACTACAATGGTTAAAAGCACCACCAGGCTGCCTTTTGCTCCTTATAAATTTAAAATTATAAATTCTTTAAGACCTTATAAAATGTTGAAGTAGCCTGTAGAAAGTTTATATGTTTGGCCAAGGTTTTCTGTGTCACTAACTGACAGGAAAGGGGGAAAATCTCTTCACTGCAAGAACCTGTTGTCAGTTTAAAGCTCTTTTGTAAAAACTGGAGAAAGTTTTGGATTAGATTGTTGAATTTTGTTCTGCTTTCTTGCTATTGTTAGCATTGAAGCAAGAAATATATAAGACATGGCACTTCTTTATGCTTTCATATCACAAAGGGGGTGCATCTCTATAATCTTGATTTAATTTGATTTTTCCTAACTTTTCTGATACTGCCAGAAGTTGTTGAAGTATAGATTTTGCAGTCTTTGAGGATTTTTCTTTCTTTGATTTAAAAGCCAAATTACCTATTTTTAAAGTAACCTGACAAAATATGTTTCTTCTAGTCTTTCTTTGAAGTTCCTGAAAGCTGGAAGTCTCCTAAAGGTAATTTTAGCAACAGAGTAGATAACACCCCTGTCTGGCCATGCCTGTGCCATAAAGGCATGAATGAGTCATACAAATACATTCCATTAGTGACCTTGTCAGAAATTCCATTTTACCACATTCACAAGAAAGCCCTAATTTTAAAATGCCTCAAAATGGCCGCTACCCTCAAAAATGCACCCGGAAGTCACACAGATGCGCAGGATCTGATGCCTACCGAAGGTTTTCTGTGTAGATTTTCAAAGCACAAAGTGCAATAGCAAAAACAGGCATTTGCACTGCTGCCAAAACTCTTTTCCAGCAATACTGAGTGCCCCAGCAGCTACTCTCCAGCTTCAAACTGCTGCATTTGACTGTTAAATTGACACAGCATTGTTTTCAAAGCTGGGTCCAGGTCCTTTCTTTCCTGCTAGCCTTTCGAGTGCCCCATTATTCCATGCCAAATGCTGTTAAATCTGCTGGTCATACCTGCGGGAGTCAGGTACAAATCTGTTGTGTCAGCTAGTGCTGATGACCTAGGCCTTAGCCTGTTTTGGAAACCTGCTGATTTAAAATTTAGCACATAAAGACTAGTTGGTGATATAAACAAAAGTCAATGCCCAATTCATTGCCCCATCAAAAACTGAATGGATTTTTTTAAAACTTTTATTGTATTGTTTTATAAAAAACCTTTTATGAATTTGTTACAGTTCTTTATCAGTAGATTTGGATTATAAAAGTTTCATTTTTCAACTGAAAACAAAACAAACAAAAACCTGCCATAGGAATTTTTGACCATTGCACAGAGGCATGAAGTAGTACCAAAATTTTTATCTTAGTTCTTGTAAAACAGAAGCCAGATAGAACACTTGGTCCCAGACCTGGTGTCTTGTCACTATGTCATTCAGCATCATGGGTTGTATGTTCAATCTGATGGCTTCTACCTGCTCTTATTTATGGTTCCTTAGAAGCATTTGGAATCTGTAGACCCAGCTAGAGCAAGGGACATGTCACTTTTCTTCTCCATAGATATCCCTGTTACACACACACACACACACACACACACACACACACACACACACACTGGTTCCATGCTGAGTGTTCCTAGATGTTTGGTAAATATTATTGAGGGTTTCTAACCATTTAGTTCCCAAATAAAAGACACAAAACCTTTATATCTATTATAAGTCTTAAAGCATTAAAGATGGGTAGATATCAACCCTCTGTGCTATTTTGTTTATTCCCTATCAATAACTCTGAGATATCACTTGCCATGCTCTACCTGGGCCACTCCTACTCCAATAGGCAGGCCTTCATGGCCATACACTCAAGATCCATCTATCCTATGATGCCTTCTCTCTCTTCATGGTCTCTGCCTCAGACCCCAAGCCCAGGAACCTACCTTTCTTTTGTCCAGCTATAGTCTGTAGTCTTCTCTATTTAATCAATAGTTTTAAATTAAGAAGCAAGGTCTACATGACAAAAGCTAGTATACATAAGAATTCAATTGTCTTGCGGCAACTAGACCTTGGGATACAGAATTTAGTATTACATTACACAGCAACAGAGCGAACCTCAGTACCTAGAGTGAAGCAGCACCAGGCAAGCAACTATGCTTTAGACGTCATATTGTTCCAACCAACTCAACCAGTTATGGATTGTGGCTTCTATGCAACTTTGGTATGTGGGTAGAAGTTGTTTCTTGGTCATTAATAAATGAAGTTTTGGAACTTGTAACCAAAACCCCTGGTTCAGTGAACTAGCTTTTTATTTTCCCATATCCTAATGGGATCCATTACTTGAGCTGTGGCAACTCATAGACATAAAAGTAGGGATCAGAGACAGAAAGCAGGGAAGAGTAGGAAAGCATTTCATAATCCCAGGAGCTAAGGGGCAGGGCACTGATTCTCCTTATTCTTTTGCAAAGAATATGAATTAAGCTCTGATTGTCGCCAGTCATAATTGAAGCAGCCAAGGTCTGCTATGCAATTTTGCCTTTAAAAAAGCATAGATACCTTAAAGAAAATACTCTTTAGAATGGACATTTTCCATAGGTAATAATGTTTGTGTTCATGTGAAATGCAAACATACACCGCAAAATAAATGCTCCCTCCCAACAGAAATGATTTATCTGGTGCCAGCATACCCATAAGGGCAGACATATTAAATCAATGAAACTGAAAGAAAAATAGATAAATAAGTCAAGTCCTCACACCTGAGAAGGAATAGTTGAGACTCTACAATTCAAGGTATCTGGGCTACAAGAGTGGAGAAGATAGTAGGCTTTATTCCTTCTGTCTCCTCTTAGAGTATGAGCTATGTAGGTGTATTTTTTTTTTTTTTGAAATCAGAAAACATGGGTCTCATGGTGTAAGTGAATATAGGTCTAAGTCCAGTGTCTTTATCAAATTGTCATTTCTATAAATCTATGCATCTTCAATCTTTCTAATAAAATAATATGTAGAGTGGCTGTGATTTTCTTCTTTTCTTAACAAATTGTTTTGAGAAACCCTCTGTTGTCCCTGTTTAACAATTACTGGTTGTTAATTAGGAGGGCCTTTCATGAAGTTTTCATTTTTAATAACTGAATAGTACTCCACTATATAATTAAACCACATTTTTCTGTATCCATTCTTTGATTGAGGAACATCTGGGTTGCTTCCAGTTTCTGGCTATTATGAAGAAGGCTGCTATGAACATAGTGGAACACGTGCCCTTATGATATGGTGGAACATCCTTTTGGTATATGCCCCAAGAGCAGTATAGCTGGGTCTTAGGGAAGAACTAGTTTCAATAAACTTTGCAGGCAAATGGATGGAACTAGAAAATATCATCCTGAGTAAGGTAACCCAGACCCAAAGGGACATGCGTGGTATGCACTCACTGATAAGTAGATATTAGCCAAAAGTACAGAATACCTATGATACAACCCACAGACTGTAAGAAATTTAACAAGAAGGAAGACTCAAGTAGGGCTGCTTAAATCCCACTTAGAAGGGGGAACAAAATAACCTTGGGAGGTAGAGGGACTGAGGGAACTGTGTGGGAAAGGGAGGGGGAGGGAAATAGGGAAGCAGGATCAGGTATGGGAGAGATGGGAGATGGGCCAGAGGGCCAGGAGAATGAATGGAAAAATGGAGCTGCTGGGGGTAGGAAAGGGGTGAATCTCTAGAAGTCCCAGAGACCTGGCATAGGGGAGGCTCCAAGACTCAATGCGGGTAGCCTTAGTCGAAATGCCCAACAGTGGGGAGTTGGAATCTGAAGAGACCACCACCACTAGTCAGATAGGACCTGCAGTGGAGAGTTGGGGACACCAGCCCACCTACAAAACTTGAGACCACAAATTGCTCCTGTCTAAAAGAATTGCAGGGACAAAAGTGGAGCAGAGACTGAAGGAAAGGCCATTCAGTGATTCCAACTTGGGATCTATCCTATGGCAGGCACCAAACCCTGACACTATTACTGACACTATGTTGTGCTTATAGATAGGAGCTTAGCATGGCTGTCACCTGAGAGGCTCTAGCCAACAGCTGACTGAGATAAATACCCACAACCAAGAATTGGATGGAGGTCAGGAGGACCTCCCTATAGAAGAGTTAGGAGGAGGATTGAAGGAACTGAAGGGGATACCATCCCCAAAGGAAGTCCAACAATGTCAACTAATCTGTGCCCCTGGGGGTTCCAAGAGACTGAGCTACAAACCAAATGGCATACACAGGCTGGTTTGGCTCTCCCTGCTGCCTGCCTCCCAACATATGTAGCAGAGAACTGCCTTGTCTGGCCTTAGTGGGCAAGGATGCACTTAATCCTGTAGAGATGTGATTACATCCCCTGGGAGTTGATGCTGGGGGCACCCTCTAAGAGGTTAAGGGAAGGAAGCATAGGGGAAGAACTCTGTGGGTGGAGGAAGGAAGGGGACAGCATTTGGAATGTAAATAAATAATAATAATGGGAGGCCTTCATGGTCACCTTGGAGAACCAATGAGGATAACTACTACTTTTAAAAGTAGTACAAGACACTGCTCTTTGTTTAACAGGGATCCCCTCCATTCAATTCTTGCAACATCCCTATAAAATAGGTGATATTATTTCTGTTTGATTTACTAAAAAATGAGTGTCTTAGTGTTTCTCTGATGTGAAGAGACATCAGAAGCAACACTAATTAAGAAAAGAATTTAACTGAGGCAGACTTTCAGGTCAAAGGTTTAGTCCATTGTCATCATGGCAAGAAGCATGGTGGCATGCAGGCAGAGAAGTAGCTTAGAGTTCTATATCTAGATTTGCAAGCAACAGAAAGAAAGAGTGAGACACTAGACCTGACTTGAGCTGCAGAGACCTCAAAGTCCACCCCTACTTCCTCCAACAAGACTGCACCTTCAATAAAGCCACTCTATATAAGACATGCAGGCCATTTTCATTCAGCCCATAACAATGTGACAGTGAAAAGATAAAAATAAAAAATATTTTCTATATAAGGGAAACAGCTGGAGTGTGGCAGTGCTGAGCTTAACGCCTGTGGCAGTGTGATTAGAGAGAGGCACATGGAGAAACAAAAGGACCCAGGGCAGGGATGTGGCCCTCTCCTTCTACCAGGAACTTCAATATTGTTATGATGCCACCACCACCCCATTCACACCTTTTATTTAAACTCAGGCTTGAAGATATAAACTCTGATAATGGCAATTGAGAGACCAAGTCAAGATAGAATTGACAAACATGACCTTTTATGGATTTAATATTTTGTTCTCAATAACTCCAGAATAAACTTTGATATTTGTTAGAAAATATTATCTACAATACAAAAAGTTATTCAGTTAATAACACTCAAATATTATAACTGTTTTATTTTTATAAATATATGTTAATTAAGATATTATTACACCACTTTCCCTTCTTTCAAGTCCCCTACATCCAACATGTCTTCCCTCATCTCAATCTACCTCTTCTTCTTTATCATTATTGATATCTATCTATCTATCTATCTATCTATCTATCTATCTATCTATCTATCTATCTATCTATCTATCTATCTATCTATCTATCTCACATATACACATACACATACATATATATCTCCAATATACATTTTGTTGTTTGTCAGACTTACTCTTTAAGAAAATAAGCTTATGACATTTCAGCCAATCCTGCTTTTTTTGACTTTCTTTTAAAAATTTTCAAGAGGCACGCAGAGTGTTATTTATGTAGCATGGCAGCACAAGCCAAACACTTTAGAGTAAGGCCAATTATTTATATTTAACCATTAAAATCCTTCCCTTAAGGGGACAAATATGGAGTTAGCAGAAAACATTGTTTAGTGAAGAAATATTGCATGTGCTATTGAAATTTTCCTAATATTCACCTTTCTTCCTGGAAATAAATTCTAACCTAAAAACATATTCTAGTATTTCATTCTTTGAGTTATTCATGTGTGCACACCCCATACTTTCTGAAGTATTGGTAACAGCAGTCATTATACTTAAGTAAGCTGACTGGAAATGAATAAATACTCTTCATGACCAGTGTTTAGGGAAAAAGACAGCGAGAAGATAGATTCTGCACTCTAGTGGGCTTAATGATGACTCCAATGTTTAGATCTGTTCTGAAAGTATTAATTTAAAATGGATTTTGTGGCTCTGATGAAAAAGGAGGAGTGTGAAATTTATAAAGAAAAATGTATTTTGGCCTTGCAGACTAATAGGAAGAATATTTTAATGCCCAATTCATTAAATAGTGAGCTAATCAAAGGCAGGGACAATGTAGACAACATCTGCTTGAACACTGCAAGTTCAACACCTGAAACATGGAATTCCTAGTAATTATAATTGTGAAATTCGTGTAACTATAGCACACCTTACAATTGCCCTTATGTACTATTGAAGGAAGGTCACCTTCAACAGGATGATTCTGTATGATGGCTATGTTTGAATCATAATCAAAAAAGTGTTTAGGAGATATACCTTTATACACACACACACACACACACAAACACACACAAACACACACCTACACACATACATGCACATACATACACTCAGACATTGTGTGCATTTTATCTCTTTGGTCACCATCAAATTGATAAATTTTTCTTTGATTTTTATTATTGCACATATATGTAACAATGTATACATACATATCCAATATATAGGAACACATACATTGTATATACATATGTATGTATGTTATATATATATCCTAATATACAGTTCCCTAAAACATTAAGTTAGAAATTAAAAACATTGAAGATTGTGCTTTTAGTACAGTAGGCCCTAAAATTGTCCAAGATAAAGAATTTATCTTCTTTTTCTTTTTATTGGATATATTCTTTATTTACATTTCAAATATTATCCCCTTCTCCAGTTCTCCTCCCCTCCCAGAAACCCCCTATCCCATCTCCCCTCCCCCTACTTTTATGAGGGTGTTCCTCCACCCACCTCCTCCCACCTCCCACACTCTGATTCCCCTACAATGGGGCATCTTTCAAGCCTTCATAGGACCAAGGACCTCTCCTCCCATTGATGTCTGACAAGGCTATCTTCTGCTACATATGCAGCTAGAACCATGGGTCCCTCCATGTGTATGGTAGTTTAGTCCCAGGAAGCTATGGGGGGTCTGGTTGGTTGATATTATTGTTCTTCCTATGGGTTTGCAAACCCCATTTAGCTCCTTCAGTCTGTTCTCTAACTACTCCTTTGGGGACCCGATTGGGGACACCCTGCTCAGTCCAATGTTGGCTGCAAGCATCTGCCTCTGTGTTTGTGAGGCTTTGACAGAACCTCTCAGGAGACAGCTATATTGAGCTCCTGTCAGCATGCACTTCTTGGCATGCACAATAGTGTATGGGTTTGGTGTCTGTATATGGGATGGATCCCCAAGTAGGGCAGTCTTTGGATGGCCTTTCCTTCAGTCTCTGCTCCACACATTGTCTCTATATTTGCTCTCATGAGTAATTTGTTCCCCTTGCTAAGAAGAACCAAAAACCCACACTTTGGTCTTCTTTCTTCTTGAGCTTCATGTAGTCTGTGAACTCTATCTTGAATATTCCTAGCATTTGGGCTAATATCCAGTTATCAGTGAGTGCGTACCATGTATCTTCTTTTGTGATTGGATTACCTCACTCAGGATGATATTTTCTAGTTCCATCCATTTGCCTAAGAATCATAAGTTCATTGTTTTTAATAGCTGAGTAGTATTCCATTGTGTAAATATAATACCACAGTTTGTATATCCATTTTTCTGTTGAAGGGCATCTGGGTTCCTCTAGCTTCTATTGTATATAAGGCTGCTATGGACATAGTAGAGCATGTGTCTTTGTTATATGTTGGAGCATCTTTTGGGTATATGCTCAGGAGTGGTATAGCTGGGTCCTCAGGTATTACTAGGTCCAATTTTCTGAGGGACCTCCAGACTGATTTCCAGAGTGGTTGTACCAGCTTGCAACCCCACCAACAATGGAGGAGTGTTCTTCTTTCTCCACATCCTTGCCAGCATCTGCTGTCAACTGAGCTTGTGATCTTAACCATTCTGACTGGTGTGAGGTGAAATCTCAGGGTTCTTTTGATTTGCATTTCCCTGATGACTAAGGATGTTGAACATTTCTTTAGGTGCTTCTCAACCACTTGATATTCCTCTGGTGGTTGCAATTTTGTCCTATTGACAGTGTCCTTTGCCTTACAGAAGCTTTGCAATTTTATGATGTCCCATTTGTCAATTCCTGATCTTACAGCATAAGCCATTGGTGTTCTGTTCAGGAAAATTTCCCCTGTGCCCATGTGCTCAGAGCTCTTCCCTACTTTCTTCTCTATTAATTTCAGTGTGTCTGTTTTTATGTGGAGGTTCTTGATCAACTTGGACTTGAACATTGTTCAAGGAGATAAGATTGGATCGATTTGCATTCTTCTGCATGCTAACTGCAAGTTGAACCAACACCATTTCTTGAAAAGGCTATCTTTTTTCCAATGGATGGTTTTAGCTCCTTTGTCAAAGATCAAGTGACCATATGTGTGTGGGTTCATTTCTGGGCTTCAGTTCTATTCCACTGATCTACCTGCCCATCTCTGTACCAATACCCTGCAGTTTTTGTGACTACTATTCTGTAATACAGCTTGAGGTCAGGGATGGTGATTCCTCCAGAAGTTCTTTTATTGTTGAGAATAGTTTCTGCTATCCTGTGATTTTTGTTATTCCAAATGAATTTGAGAATTGCTCTTTCTAACTTCATAAAGAATTGAGTTAGAATTTTGATAGGGACTGCATTGAATCTGTGTATTGCTTTTGGCAAGAAGGCCATTTTTACTATATTAATAATGTCAATCCATGAGCATGGGAAATCTTTCCATCTTCTGAGATCTTTGATTTCTTTCTTCAGAAACTTGAAGTTGTTGTCATAGAAATCTTCCACTTGCTTGGTTAGAGTCACACCAAGGTATTTTATATTATTTGTGGCTATTGTGAAGGGTGTCATTTCCCTTATTTTTTCTCAGCCTGTTTATCCTTTGAGTAGAGGAAGGCTACTGAGTTGTTTGAGTGAATTTTATATCCAGCCATTTGCTGAAGTTGTTTATCAGATTTAGGAGTTCTCTGGTGGATTTTTTTTTAGGGTCAATTAAGTATATTTTCATTTCATCTGCAAATAATATTCTTTTGACTTCTTCCTTTCTAGTTTATATCCACTGACCTCTTTTTGTTGTCTAATTGCTCTAGCTATAACTTCAAGTACTATATGAATAGATAGGGAAAGAGTGAGCAGTCTTGTCTAGTCCCTGATTTTAATGGAATTGCCTCATTTCTCTCCTTTAATTTAATGTTGGCTACTGGTTTTCTGTATATTGCTTTTACTATGTTTATTTACGGGCCTTGAATTCCTGATATTTCTAAGACTTTTAACATGAAGGGATGCTGAATTTTTCAAATGCTTTTTCAGCATCTAATGAAATGATCATGTGTTTTTTTTTCCTTTGAGTTTGTTTCTATAGTGGATTGTCCTGCATCCCTGGATGAAGCATTCTTGATCATGATGGATGAACTTTTTGATGTATTCTTGTATTTTATTTAGCATTTTTGCATCGATGTTCATAAGGGAAATTGTTCTGAAGTTCTCTTTCTTTGTTGGGTCTTTGTGTTATTTAGGTTTAAGCATAATTGTGGCTTCATTGAACGAATTGGGTAGTGCTCCTGCTTACATATCCAGTCTTTTAGTTTATGTCTATTTATTGGGGAACTGAGTCCATTGATGTTAAGAGATATTAAGGAAAAGTGATTTTTGCTTCCTGTTATTTTTGTTGTTAGAGGTGGAATTATGCTTGTGTGGCTCTTTTCTTTTGGGTTTGTTGAAAGATTACTTTCTTGCTTTTTCTAGGGTATAGTTTCCCTCCTTGTGTTACAGTTTTTTTTTTTTAAAAAAATATATTATCCTTTGTAGGGCTGGATTTGTGGAAAAAATTGTGTAAATATCATCTTGTCATGGAATATTTTGGTTTCTCTATCTATGTTAATTGAGAGTTTGCTGGGTATAGCATTCTGGGCTGATATTTGTGTTCTCTTAGGGTCTCTCTGAGATCTGCCCAGGATCTTCTGGCTTTTATAGTCTCTGGTGAGAAATCTGGTGTAATTCTGATAGGTCTGCCTTTGTATGTACTTGACTTTTTCACTTACTGCTTTTAATATTCTTTTTTGGTTTTGTGAATTTGGTGTTTTGATTATTATGTGATAGGAGGAATTTCTTTTCTGGTCCAGTCTATTTGGAGTTCTATAAGCTTCTTAGAGTTCTGTCAGCTTCTTGCATGTTCAAAGATCTCTTTCTTTAGGTTAAGGAAGTTTTGTTCTATAATTTTGTGGAAGATATTTACTGGCCCTTTAATTTGGGAATCTTCACTCTCTTTTATAACTATTAACCTTAAGTCTTCTCATTGTATCCTAGATGTCCTGGATGTTTTGGATTTGGAGTCTTAAGCTTTTTTTATTTTCTTTAACTGTTGTGTTACTGTTTTCTATGGTATCTTCTGCACCTGAGATTCTCTCTTCTCTCTCTTATTGATAATTCTTGCATCTATCTCTGTTGATAATTCTTGCATCTATGACTCCTGATCTCTTTCCTAGGTTTTCTATCTCCAGAGTTATCTCCCTTTGTATTTTCTTTATTGTTTCTACTTCTGTTTTTAGATCCTAGATGGTTTTCTTCAATTCTTTCTCCTGTTTGATTGTGTTTTCCTGCAATCTTTAAGGGATTTTTGTGTACTCTCTTTAAGGGCTTCTACCTGTTTACCTGTATTCTTATATGTTTTTTAAGAGAGTTATTTATGTCCTTCTTAAAGTCCTCTGTCATTATCATGAAAAGTGAATTTTCATCTGAATCTTGCATTGCCAGTGAGATGGTATATCCAGTCCTTGCTATGGTGGGAGAACTGGGTTCTGATGATGCCAAACAATCTTGGTTTCTGTTGCTTTTGTTCTTATGCTTACCTCTTGCCATCTGGTTATCTCTAGTGCTACCTGCCCTTGCTATTTCTGACTGGAGTCTATCCCCTCTGTGATCCTGGTTGTGTCAGAACTCCACAGAGTCTAGCTATCTTTGTGATCCTGCGATTTTGGGATCCTGTGATCCCGAGATCCTGGGTATTTCAGAGCTCCTCTGAGTCAAGCTGCCTCTGGGACCCTGAAATCCTGGTGTGACCAAGCTCCTGAGATCATATGATTCTGGGCATGTTATAGCGCCAGGAAGTCGAGCTTCTTCTCGATATTTTGGGACCAGGTGTGGAGCTAGTTCCCAAGGTCTGCTCAGGGCACTGGCTCAGACTAGAAGGAACCCATGCCATTGGCTGAGTGGATGTTCCTGCATCCCTGGAATCCGCTGGTCCCACTTACTCTGGGTTTTGGGGTGTTGGGGCAGATTTGTGGCCTCCTCACTTATGATTCTGGGTGTATTAGAGCTCCTGGGAGTCAAGCTTCTTCTGCATTTTGTGGGACCAGGTGCGGAGCTAGAATCCAAGGTCTGCTCAGGGCACCAGCTCAGCCCAGAAGAACTTGATTTGTTTTACAATCTTGGAAGTTTTGATTAATAATGAGAGATATTTTCCTGAATTTTCCACATTTTGTTTAAATGAATAACTAAATTATTAAATTGAACTTATCTGTATGGCAAAAAAGAGGAAAATGCTAATAGTCCTTTCTCAATCCATTGTCTTAGGGGTCCATGGCATCAAAAGGACTTGTAACTTTAACTTTGATTACCTGGGTTTCTTCACTTTAAATTTACACTATTTTACCCTGAAAGTTTAGAAGCCCACAGAATATGTTGCATTTGTGAAAATGGGGGCAGAAAAAGAGGATTGATATAAACTTGCCAAATTTACTACTCTACAACATCATGCATATAAGAAAAAATGATGCAGATGATTGAGGATGATATAACTGTCGTATTATTCAAACAAATGCATTTTGCTTATCATACTCTTAGTCCTACAAATCATATGGGTCAAGGAACCTGAGGTTTACCTGTGGACATATTATAACTCTATAATATTCTATATAATAAATATAATATATTATATTTCTACTCCAATTTCTTTTACTTCTAAAGCAAGCATCAAATAATAATAGTGACTTAATTGATTCTTCTTGGATTATCTTATATGGTATAAAATTGTGTATATGTAACTGGATATACATAATTTGACATATAATTAGTGTAACTAGATACACATATGATTGTGTATATAATATATGATTATAAGGACTTAAGATACTAGTATTTTTATTTAAGGTAAATGAATATGAACCGTGTTTGATATCCTTAATTACTTCTGAGTGATATTAAATCAATAGATGCTGGCTACGTAATTGTTATGACATAATGCATATGCACTATGTTACATGCAATATTTCATCTATCTATCGATCTATTAGCCATCCATCCATCTATTTATCTACCTATCTAATGTGTGCATGCATGCAGCTCTGAGTGTATATGAGACTGGGTGGATAGGTGATGTGTGTGTGTGTATGCACACTTGCGTGCACACACACTGTCCATGCTTGTAGATGTTAGAAGATAACTTACTAAATTTTATTCTCTTCTTCCATTGAACTCAAATAACCAAGTTTAACAGTAAGTACCTTTAGTGAGTGAACCATCTTGTTAACTCCATTATGACATATTTTGTTGACAGATATCACACAATTTTGTTCATTGTCAATTAGTTAATTAAAATATAATGATTTATTTTGTATTATATTAGTTTGCCTATCTTCAAATCCACAGGGAAAGGAATTTATCTAAAATATCAGAAAAAATCTTTAAAAGATTAATAGCAATGAATAATTTATGTTCCTAGTTATTGAATATAATCCCTTGGATTTTTTGGAAACATACAATGGAATGGCATGTACTTGGATTTGAGTCTAGTACTGAGAAGATGTGGGACCCAGCCTGGATCTGATCATCAGAATTGAATTTGTCTGGTTGAGGTCGCAATGTGTCCAATATATCAAGTATTACTGTAACCTCAGATGACAACTTAAAGCCGCAGAAAGTGTTGCATTTGTGAAAATGGGGACAGAAAAAAGGACTGATATAAACTTGCCAAATTTCCTACTCTAAAAATCATGTATATAAGAAGAAATGATGCAGATGATTGAGGATGATATAACTATCATATTATTCAAACAAATACACTTTGCCAGATTCTCTGATAAAATAAGGATGGGTTTGCTCTGAATGGCATAAGTAAGTTGGGAGTAATGGAGGACAAATGGAAAGCAAGGTGAAAGAAAAAGAAATTGTTACCTTCCACGAGTCAGACTGTGGGCTCTCTCCTTATACATTGTCAAGTCAATAACTGCCTCTGTCCAACATAGTCATGTGGATATGTCAATTCCCATTAGTTAGATGAGACAAAGAGACTGACATTGAGTATGGAAAGACATTACCCTTTGGTCCTGAAATGTGCCCTCATAACAGTATCAGGAAATATACACCCAAACCCTTCCAAGGCCTTTTTATGTTAAAATCAAAGATTAGCTCTGTACTTTGATGTGTGTCTAAAATCTCAGTAAACGGATGGTGTAGACAGGAGGATCGGGAGTTTGAAGTGTTCACAGGAGGAATCCTGTCTTAAGAGTAAAACATGTCAAAGAGAAAATGATCTTTTTCCAAGTATTCTTTGGTGTGTATTCTACCAGTAACTGTCAAGTACAACTACAGGTTCAAGATTATTATACCAAATGACATTATTAAGTCTCTACCTATGGAAAAATCTGTTCAAAAATCAAATCTTCCAATTCCTTAGTGAGTTCATCTCCCTCTCTCTCTCTCTCTCTCTCTCTCTCTCTCTCTCTCTCTCTCTCTCTCTCACACACACACACACACACACACACACACACACAAACACAGCAGGTGGATTTTGGTTGGAGTCTTGAATTCTGGAATACAATAAGCCAATTGGCCTACCACATACAGTGGAATAAAGCTAACTTGATAAGGAGCAGATGTTAAGCTCTTGTGTCTATTAAGAACACATCTGCCTGAAAATTTAAAATTCAAGTTACAAGTTAATATTATGAAAATTCATCATTGTATTTCTGACAATGTCTAAAGTAAAATTTATTCATTAAATATTTAATATGTGACTAATATCATTGTCCAATGAGCTTGAAAAACATTTCTTGGTCTATCAGAAGAGATCTAGCAAATAGCACATTTTAGGAGATACAATAAATATATGAAGTGCATTTTCACTACAAAATGTTTTTAAAGAAATGACATTAAAGAGTCACTTCAGTGTGTTCATTTCAGGGCATTGGTGAGATTGTCATTATTCTGCTGTGAAAAAGTCATTTAGGCAAAGACCTAAGCAATTTGAAATTGTAACTCTTTACATATTTTTCATACTATTCCTGGTGAAAAGAATAACAAGTTCATAGGCCTTGTGAGTAGACTGTGCTTGATGGGTTAAAGGCACAGTGAAGAGAGTGTGGCTGGAACACGGTGAGAAAGAAGGGACACAATAGGATATTAATACATATGGAAGTCGATATGGAACTATTGATTGATTTATTGATTGATTTTTATTGGTTATTTTATTTATTTACATTTTAAATATTATCCTGGTTTCCCATTTGAAACCCCCCTATCCCATTCCCTGCTCCCCTGCTTCTATGAAGGTGCTCCCCCACCCATCTACCCACTTCTGACTCACTGCACTAGCATTCCCCTATGCTGGAGCATTGAGCCTCCATAGGACCAAGAGCCTCTCCTACTGATGCCATATAAGTCAATTTTCTGCTGCATATGCAGCTAGAGCCATAGGTCCCTCCATGTGTACTCTTTGCTTGGTGTTTTAGTTCCTAGGAGCTCTGGGGGAAGAGGGGGAAGTTTCTGGTTAGTTGATATTGTTGTTCTTCCTATGGGGTTGCAATCCCCTTTAGCTCCTTCAGTCTTTTCCATAACTCCTTCATTGGGGACCCCGTGCTCAGTGATACAGAATAAAATAAATTTAAATAAAATTTAATAAAACAATTAAATAATCCAAATTAAATAAATTCATTTAAATAAAACAAAGCTTACTTTTGATAAGAACACACTGGCTACCATGTTGAAAATGGAGGAGAGCAGCAAGTATAGGAACACGAAAGTTAAGCTGGAGACATCAAGAATCCTGAATATAGTAAAATTTCTACCTGCCAGCAAATGAAAAATGAGTCACGGGAAAACTAGGGTTTTAAATCATACAAACTTGTTCATCCTTGCCCATACTTAAATATTTAAATAAACTTTAAACATTTCTATACATTTTTTTGTAGAAAAACCAAGACTCTAGAAAGAACCCAGTGACTCAGTGAGATATTACAATAGTTGTTCAGAGTACTTCCTAGCAAAAGCACTTATAGACAAGAATTCTCACCAAGAATTACAAGTCCAAGAAAGGGGTGACGCCACTCTGCCTCTATGTGAGTGCTAGAACAGAACTCACATCCTCTACTGGAGTAGCAAGTGCTCTTAACCACTGAATCATCTCTCTAGTCCCAGTAAACAATATTTTAAAGTGATGTTTATACTTCTAAAAAGTGACATTGGGGGTGTGGCTAACTCATGGTTTTTGGTACTGGACATCTAAACTCAGCATAAGACTACTTTCCCTTGCTAGACAGTGCCAGCCCCAGTGAGTGTCCACACGTGAAGGCCAGACAGCTCAAGGGAACAGAGATCTCTTTCTGAAAACTGGCTTCTTATGAAATTAGTCCTATGTTAGAAAACTTCACTGTGGTTGCAGGCCAGATGCCTCCTTGTCTGCCGGAATTCACTTCATGCAAGAAGAAATATTTCAAACCTGTTAAAAATCATTAACTTCTCCACCTTCAATTCATAGCCGTGAGTGATTCTTTTTATTAAAACTACCTGTTATGAGTTCATGACTGAATACAGAAAAATACCCTGAGATTTTCACATACAAATAGTTTTTTTTTTAATGAACCAAAAAAGAAACAAAGACCAGGACAGATGCATTGGCTCATGCATAGGATGCTAGAACTCTAAAGGCTGAAACAAGAGCATCTCAAGTTCAAGGATTGTCTGGAATCTATAGTGAGATGCTTTCTTCAAATAAGAGTACAAATTATATAAATTAATTAAGTTAATGATGTAATAAATGACTCTGTCTCTAAAGACCAGATTCTAGGGAAAAGAACACAGTGAAGTAGAAGCATGTAACATGAAGGCTCATAGGTGCTAAACATAGGGAAGATATATTTTGTTGATTAGCAGGATATATTGCCAGCATAAGGTTATGATGCTAAAGAGAAAAATATTCAAAAATAGAAAAGTAACTTCTCATGATATTTTATTTACATTTCTTGTGATTTATTCCACAAAAAGATAAAATAACATTCTGGCATAGCTTTCCTTTTGGGAGGATTACATGAATAAATCCCATGAAATGTAATCAAAATGTGAAGAAATTTCTTCTTACTGAACATGTATAAGTTCCATAAAAAGAACTGTTGAAAATATATGCAGCTTTCATAAATGTAGTTCTTAAATTCTAGAAAGTCTTTTCTGCATTTTAAGTGCTTACACAATCTATAAATCTACACATTCAAATATGTGTTTAGAAAATAGATTGACCTAAATGTTATGCAAAAAAATCTTCTATTAAAAACCTTAAACATTATGTAACTCAATAGATCCCTGATGACACTTTAAGAGTATTTTCCAATATAATAACAAAAACAAACAAACAACAAAACCAGTTATGATATTACTCCATCACTATTCCTTGCTCCAAAAATGCCGGGTTAAGAGACACAGAATTATAGTTTTAATGTCCAGGGCTGAACAGAAGGAATGAAAGCTAAGATTCTACTTGGGCAATTTAGTGAGTTGGGAGAAGCTGAAGTGTAGAACACCTGACTAGCATGTGTAAGGCCCAGGAGTTTATTGGTTCATTCCTGGTAACACACACATACACACACAGACACACACAGACACACAGTTACAAACCCAGACACTGTTGTGGATGCCAACAAGTGCTTGCTGACAGGAGCCTGATATAGTTGTCCCCTGAGAGACTCTGCCAGTGCATGACAAATACACAGGGGGATGCTCTCAGCCAACCACTGAACTGAGCACAGGGTCCCCAATGGAGGAGCTAGAGAAAAGACCCAAGGAGCTGAAGGGGTTTGCAGCCCCATAGGAGGAACAACAATATGAGACACCTGGTACCCCCAGAGCTCCCAGTGACTAAACCACCAACAAAGAGTACACATGGAGGGACCCATGGCTCCAGCTGCATAGGTAACAGAGGATGGCATTGTTGGACATCAAAGGGAGGAGAGGCCCTTGATCCTGAGAAGGCTCAATGCCCCAGTATGGGGGAATACCAGGACAGGGAAGTAGGAGTGGGTGGGTTGGTGAGCAGGAGGTGGGGGATGGGTTAGGGGGTTTTTGGCGGGGGGGGGGGGGGCAACCAGGAAAGGGGACAACATTTGATTTGCTTTTTTTTTTGTTTGTTTGTTGGTTTTTGTTTTTTTAAGACAGGGTTTCTCTGTGTAGACCAGGCTGGCCTCGAACTCAGAAATCTGCCAGCCTCTGCCTCCCAAGTGCTGGGATTAAAGGCGTGCGCCACCACTGCCTGGCTGGGGACAACATTTGAAATATGAATAAAGAACACATCTAATAAAAAATAAAATAAAATAAAATAAAATAAGCAGTTTTGGTACATTTACCAAATAAGATATCATTTTCTTACTGTGGATATATATAGAATTAGATTTCCATGAAAATGTAGTGTTTTACAAAATAAAATACCATACACATTTTTCTGTAAGGAGAATTATAATTACTCATTTTTAAATGAGTAGAGAATTCTTGGAAATTAATTTCTGGAAGAATAATGAAGGATGGAAACCAAAGTTGTCTTTGAAGGAATGGAAAAGCAGAATGAGTGGTTTCATGGTTTATCCTCCTGGAGTGTCCTACAATTGTGGAGAAGCACAGATCAACCTGGCAGTCACAAGGGCCATAGATCAGTTACTCAGCAAAAAGACCAGTAGGTACCTTTCTTCACCGGAAAAATTTTGAACTATGAAAGATAATGGTTAATTATTAGTTTCTCTGAGGTATAGGTACATATTATCCAAGAAATAGCAACTTCTTAACCCCACGGAAAAACAGTGGATTTATTTTGGGTCTTTGGAGAGTGCTTTATAAGTTTCTTCACATTAAAAGAAAACTGGAAAATGTCAATTTTTTTCTCTCATTTTACTTTTAAAGAAAAGAATATAATCTATTTCAAAAAGTTTGAAAATAAGGCCGGGTTTTGAGTTTATCTTTTTTACTTGATAAAATATTTTTGTGTGGTTCTAAACTTCATTTAGCAGAATGCAAACTAATCATTGAAAGAAAAGGGGAAACTAGCTTAACTTATTGTATTCTACTCCACTGATAAAAGTAGCTGACTTGAGCTCCCCTCCAGTTAGTTGCTGCTTCTGATAATTATAGAGACAAAATTACCATCAAGCACTTACTTCTCCTAAGACCAAGTGCAGCACAGACTGAATTCTGCAATGTGTAGAGTAATTATTTATGAAAATTTTTTTGTCTAGAAGAAGCTATGTGCATAGTGTTTCCTGTCCTTTTAATTTGGCGTAGACATGGATATGGAAGAATTTTGCAGATTAGCCATAATCGTTGTTGTTTGACATGAGCTTAATTGTTTGTTACCAAAGGAGATTCAAATCCAATGTTTGTCTTGAACCAGCTGAGCTGGCTGCTGCTAATCCTTCACCCCAACCTCTCTTAACTATCTATGTAGTACTCTCATTGGAAAAGAGCAACATTCCTAGAGATTCCACTGTCCATTTTTCAGACGGGAGTCCCAAATTGTTAATTTTCCCCATGATTCATTTATCTATGTGGCTTAATTTACATACCAAATGAAAATCTCTGTTGCACTCATGATTTGGGAGATACTTCTTCGTGCTTACAGTTACCAATTTGTTCATACTCCTCTTATAGGGGCATTTGATGAAACAATACCATTGTTAACTGTGTTTAGATGTCATTTGAAAATCCAACTACATCATACTCCTTTAGTTCCAGCTAGCCTGTTACAAAGGGTTAAATTAGTTTGATGAGCTACTTATGTCTGTATGCCAATCCTTTTCAGACAATGTTTATGATTATGTTTATACATATGTTATGTTATGTTTATACATAAGTAAATGAGAAGCTGTAATAGCCACCATGCATTAGGAGGGGAAAGACCCTACCATAATACCAAAGATCTACTGGTCCAGCCTTCTCTCTTTGGTTTAAGCCTATCTCTAACCGTTCTCAGTTTGATGCATGTCTGTAATGTTCTCAGTTACCCACAATTCTGTCAGGAAATTGTCTGTTTTGAGTATTTCTGTGAATGATCAAGATTTTAGACCCCAACTGAATGTCAAATCTTCTTTGTTCCCCTGCTTGATCAAGTGTCCTGACATCAGTTAGCAGACTAGTATAGAGACTTGGAAATTGCTCTTTCTTTTCAGAATTCTGGAATTCTCTGTCTTTCAGTAGCTTTCCTCATTGTTACTCTGTCAACTTATACTCAGTCTACTACTTATACTCTGCTTATCCCTAAAGCTTGATCCTGGATTAATTCTGCTTGGTTCGTGTATTCACAATTCATCAGATTTTTAGATTGTGCCTAAACTTCATAATACTCAGGAACTTTTTTTCCAGGTGTTTCTGCAACAAATATAACATAACAATGGGGTGGGGCACACTCCGGGAATTTATGGTTTCCATCTGTCCTTTATTGTAAACTCAAGTAGGTTAAGCCCTGATGTTGTCACATGCCGGAGCCCAATGCAAAGACAGAATATATGACACGGCACAGGTACCTGCGAAGGAAATGGGAAGATAAGGCTTACACTTTGTGTGATGACTTGAGGTTTGTTAAATTGCCAAGCCCATTATTTTGTTTGTTGGGCCCTGTTTAGTTGTCAGCGTCCTTATGTCAGGAGTAAGAAATGGTTTAGAATACATTGGTTTTTCACCATCTTTACCCATTTGCTTTTACGTCCTTAAATTGTTGAACTATTTTTTTTTGGACAATCATAATGGATGATTTATTTTTCATGTATTCTTGGATTTCTTTTGTAAGTATTTTTTTATTAGATAGTTTCTTTATTTACATTTGAAATGTTATCCCCTTTCCTGGTTTCCCGTACGAAAATCCACTATCCCCTCCCCATTCCCCCTGCTCACTAACCCACCCACTCCTGCTTTCCTGTCCTGACATTCCCCTACACTGGGGCATCAAGCCTTCTCAGGTCCAAGGGCCTCTCCTCCCTTTGATGGACTTCTTAAGGCCCGTTCTTGCCCAACAGTTGATGTTATGGTCCAGATAGGTTCTCTGGTCTGTCATCACTATTTAAACCTTATTTACAACACTGCCTCCTTACACTCCAGCTTCCCTTCTACCAGAACTCAAATTCTGAGTTTAATTTAGTATATTGGTTTCCCCACTTTGATCTTGTAAAATTAGATTTATAGTAAGAGAGTACTTCATCTAGCCATCAGAACAGATAGTACAATCATGCTCATCAGTCCAGATAGATGGATTTGGGTACATATTTTGTTTTCTTTTATGTTATTGGAAACAGTCTTTGCTTTAGGCAGCCAAATGATGGTTTTAAGAAATTCCGGCAGGCTGGTACTGTTCACAGCCTGGAAATTCCTCACAACCTAATACCATCAAGGGATGTAACTATGAGCACAAAATTGCACAGTCCCCTTTACAAGACTTTGTAACATATTTCCTAAATTGATATCATTTTGCAAAAGCCAAAAATTTATGACAAAGCAAAAGAGGTTAGAAATATGAATTATGAGTTTGTTCCTAGGGAGTCCATAAAAAAAAAAGAAGACTCAGTGCCCTATTCAAGGCACTTGAAAAATGTTAACTATCATTTTCCCCATAGTTTAGACAAATGCATTGTCTCAAAACTACATAATAATAGTATTTTAAGGTTTACCTAAAGAGCCACAAATATCTATGAACAGATGACTAATTCCAAGTTATTCGGAACTGTGATAGTCATGGATTTCTTTGATTAGTAATGAATTTTTGCACGGGGTTGAATTTAACACACACACACACACACACACACACACACACACACACACACAGTATATAAATCATCCTCCCAAACCAAGTCAGCCATCCTGTTTCCCTCCTTTTATATTTCTATTTCTATTACTGTTACTGTTACTATTACTATTTCTATTTCTATCCATTGTACTTATTACACTTAAATTATAGATGTATTTGTTTGAATGCATGCCATTTTCCACCTTCAGCAATAGAATGTAAATTACATACCTCTGTAGGCCAGACATTATGGGTATTTTATATACCAATATATGTTGAATAATGATAGCTACTGCACTGATAGAAGTTGTACACATATATGTTCAATAGATTAACTACATGTACTTTATAATTGTTCAGTTATGATAGGGTCAATGGGATTATGTATATATTTCTTGGATATAATTGAAGACACTGAGGGATGAACTGAAGTAAATTAATCTAAAAAAATACACATAATACATATTTTACAAGCAGAAGTGATTTGAAACAAAACATCTTGATCTAATTGTTTATATGTGGATTCTAAAGTGTGATGATTTAATATGAATGCACAAAATAATGTTTCAATTACAATGATAATCTAAAAAATTTAGGTGTCTATGCTTCTTGGGAGGAGAGTTATATACTAATTAACAGAATCATATTTAATTTTGTGAGCTGGACAATTGACAAAAAAATGAGATAAAATTCTATGAATAGTGTATTTGGTTATACATTTATGTGTGTTTTCAGTAATAAAAAGTAGTAAGTATGGAATGCGAGTGGTTTGGCTTCATACCACCACGAGGGAGACATATGCTGAGTACAGAGGCTTTTACAATTCTAATTACATTAACTTTATGTGAATATCATATTGGCCAAAGAGCTGGTGTAATCATAGCTTGTACTATGAAAATATATTCAGGAAATATGATACAATAAAATTATCTTCCAGCCAACCCAGTGATGTTTTGTTCACTTCAGGTCTTACATACTAAGAGGGACACCAGTAAAGTACACCTTTCTAAAAAATAACTTGATGAGGTCACGGAGAACAGACTTTGAAAAGGGGAAAGGAATACTGCTGAACTTTTGAGTGCAACATGAGCAGTCTGCTCGTTATATACAGGGTTTACCTCATGGACTCCAAACCAGCATGACAACTGGCCGCTAGAAAGCTGATCCACAAAAACTATGAGACCCAGACAGTCGAAAGAATTTAAATGAAATATGGAGGCATTTTTTGGCAAAAATAAAGTATTGACATGAAAGTTTTTATTTTTAATATTATATGCTTCACGAACCTTGAAGCCTTCAAAGAGAGGGCAGAGGGAAGAGAAGTTTATCTAGGAAATTCTTTCAATCATAATGTGTAAATAGATAATGTAATAGATCCTGCAAGCCATGATGGGCTTCTATTAACATCATGAACTTCCATTACTGCAGCTCAAATCATGCTATAATTTTAGTAATTTTTCCTACTCAATTGGATATTTCAGTTTATCCTTCATTTTGTGAAGTTTACTAAAATTGTACACACTAAATATACGTGAATGAACCTCTGATTCATACAAGAAGAGAATCATGACATAATCACTTATTGACCTGAAGGATGTCAGCACCCAGCATTTATGAGTATGCCCCAGCCTTAAACATTCTACTTCACTTTATAGAAGCCATGCATGCTGTGATCTGATCATCTGAGTTAGGACAGTAGACTGAATTCCTGGTGATCGGGTAGTTACTGAATCACCTGAGATCCTGACAAGTAACTGAAGGGTGGATGGTATGGACCACGTTTTACTACACAGTCAAAGGCTCCCACGTGATGGCCTCTGAGTTGAAGCACACTTAGTTAACTAGCAACAAGATGATACCAGCCAGGTTGGAGGAAATGACTGCTGGTGGACACACCTGTTGATAGGACTCCAGGAAACCGGAAAGTGTGATTTGATGGTGCTTCCTTGGCATTTGTTTCCTAAGTAGGCATTAGAGGAGACACAGAGTTAAGATTGTCCATTTACATTATTTGTTGTCTCTTGAAAAATTAATAATAGGCAAATCACCAGAGACATTTATGTATTAACAGTGATTTCTCAACAACACCTCCATTAACTTTTTATTGAAGACTCTCTTATAGGAGGCACTATAGCTGAAGCTCTGCCTCACAGATTCACAGATTGCACAGCGAACACAACTACAGATCTAAGTAAAGGCGATCATCTTTGTATTTCTTTGTTATCTGTCTTGGAACTAAGAACCCATTACTAGGTCAAAAGTTTATGGTAAATGTAGAACTCTGTGTCTGGCAGCATAAAAGGTGGGATTTAAGCATTTGAAATATATTTTCTATTCGTAATTGTACTATAGATAAAAAGTTACTAGATGGTGACAAATAGGTAAAGTAGAATAATATTGATCTTCAATGCTCAAGCTTATGATAACTTGATAGTTGGAAACTTTTGAGTTTGCCTAAGCTGTGGGGATCAGGTATCTACGTAATAATTCATAGCATGAGGGGACATATCATTTGCTTAAGGGTTGACATCTATAAGCTAAAATGACAGGCTATTAGTCTTGTTGTTTTACTGCCAACCTTAGCAGAATGAAGGGATACATCGCTATTCAGATCACATCCTGCTCCAGTACTAAACAGTGATCTTAGGAAGCAAAAGGTATAAGAAGGAAAATCATCAGAGAATGCTCAGGACAGCTTTTTACATTGATTGCCCCTGTAGACAACAATAGCGGTTAATTCTCTTCCTCTCAAGATTTACTTGAATTTTACTTGTATGAAATTGAATAATACAAGTTTCCACGAGGTGTTTGCCTCTTTCTCCGTTCACACATGAATGAGAATATCATTGGCAGTATCACAGTCAACAATCACTACGTTCTTCTTGCTCTTACTTTCTTGTCTGAAAAGTGACTGCGAAAACCAGTATGTTTCATGGTTTCATGTTACTTGAATTGTCTTGATGCCAAGAAACAGAACAAATAGAATAGAAGCTCCCTGGTGATGAGCAATTTTACCCTGTGAATTATGTCATGGAGAGGTGTGTTTGTGATCTGTGACTGCAGCTCCATGTTTACAGGAATGGAAGTTTTCGCCCTAAGAAACAACTCCTTGTAAAGCTATTTTGATAACAACATAACTTAACAAATGCCATTTAAAAATAAAGAGTTCATGAATGAGCATGGGCAGCCTAAGGAGCACTTTCTAAAGTGGATGTTAAGCACAGTGAGAATTTTAGCAGTACATCAATTCTTTATTTCTTTCACTTATCACAGAGGAGTCCTTGGTCCTATCTGCATTGAAGGTGCTTGTCTCCATGGGATACTTCACAGTTCAATACGTATGTTGATGGATATGGATACAGGGAGGACTTTTGCTTGCAAACAACTCCTTACCCCATGTTGGGGACCAAAGTGCTTTCAATGGTGTCTTCTCAGGGAGTGGTGGTCATAGTACAAAAGTCTAATTCTTAACCCTTTAGAGCTACTCAGATTATTGTCTGGCTCCAAGTTGATTTGTTTAGTTTGGTTTTACTTTTATTTCCTCACTAGTATTCTTCTTTTGAGGAGGATAAAAACATTCTTCAGATTTTCTCACAACTTCTGTTAAAGCTTTTTGTATTGTTTCAGCATAAATGTTAACTTGCTTTAAAAACAAAGTTAAAACTTGTGATAAAGTTGAAACATTAAGTATATGTTAACATCATTACTAGAGATTTGGTTATCTTTTTAAAGAGGCAAATATAGGGATATAGGGCACAGAATGCTTGCCTAGCATAAGAAAAAATTGTGGATTTGAGTCCAAGTAGGGAAGGAAGAAAATAACACTGAGAACATCTAAATAATTTTAATATAATATAGCTTCTCTGACATTTCTAGAAGACAATGCAACATCAAACTTCCTGTTCCTGTGACTTTTATAATCTTTTTGACCCTTGTTTTGAGATGATTTATGAGCCTTAGGTACAGGACTTGTGCTATAGATATATCAGTTGAAACTGTATTCCACACAATCTCTTATCCTCTAAATTTTGACTTGCTGTGGTTTTCTATAATTGTCTCTGTCTGTGCCAAAGAGATGCTTCTTTGATGAATTGTGAGAACTATACTTATCTGTGGGTACAAGGATATATGTTTAGGATATAGTTAAAAATTATGCTGACTTAGTAAAGTGGTGGTTGCAGGTTCTCCTCCAAACTCTATGATTTCACTCGTCCGTGGTAACTGGCTAGCTTTCCAGTACCAATGATTTCCCTCTTGTTGAGGAGGTCTTAAGATAAATTAGAGAGCTGTTACTTACCACCAAGGTATGCATGCCACCATTGCCTTCAGGGTTATCACATCATGATGGTCTTGGTTGAAGTTCAAAGGCATCAAAGTCAAAGTATTCATTGCTTTACTCCTATGGAAGCTAGCATGGAACCTCTGGTACTATGAAAGCTAGTCCTTATGAAGAAAGCTTTCAGGTAAGATCCACCTCAGATCACCTAGGTCATGTGTCTGAAAGGAATGGTGTTTTCAGCAATAAGGACTTACATTTCACCTCTGAGAAGCAACCAAGTACAGCAGCAATAACCTATCATCTTTTGATAGTCTTTTGAACAAAGATAACACAAAAGATCAATTCTCATAACTCCTGTTGGGATTTGTGTTAGATAGTCTATGGCTCTTAAAGGACTATGTCATTCCAAATGGGAAGATTTAATTTAAATAAGCACATACATATATACTGGGTCTTATTTTTATTACATGTAATTTTAGGGAGATAGAAAATAATATGATTTCTTATATATTTTTGAGGCATCCTCATGATTATTTTACACTTTCCCCACATTGAATCACTATTGCCCCTCCATAATTGAATCCCCAAACCCACACTTTTTCTGTCTCCCCCTTCAAATCACTTTTACTGGTAATCCCTTCTTTATTGCTCTTCCCTTCCCACGGTTCCATTACATTTTTGTGGTTTCTGCAATTACTACAGGTTATATATCCACATCTAATAGCAAGCTGTCAGCTTTGACACAATACATACAGAGTATACACATTATACAGATTAAGGAGCTTGTATTTTTATATTTAGGAATGCATATTCACATGTATGTGTGCATATATATGTGTGTGTTTGTATGTAAAACAATAAAGGAAGCAGGCGATGAATCTGAAAGAGAGCAAAGGAGTGTGTAGGGGGAGGTTGAGGGAGAAAAAGAAAGACAGGAATTATTTAATTATATAATAATGTGAAAATTTATATTTTTACAGAGGAAACAGTTTTTGAAATGTATTTTGAAAACATTCACAAAATACATGGTTAGATCCAAATATTTTAGAGGATGCTCAAGGCCAAAATATATCACACACATATACCATATGACAAAACATAATAAAAATGTTTACTATTTCAAAAAATTATAGAAAGCAAATGTTTTCACAAATTCTTAAGACTCAGTCAATCCATCAGGGTTTAAAATATTAGCCTAAACCTTTCCCCTGGATGCAATTATTGTAGAATTTCCCCAATTCTCCAGAAGAAAGAGAATAACAATATCATCATCCAGGCTTTCTCTTTCGTGTACATTTGTCCTAAAACCTTTTTACCTTTCTCATCAGTATTGTCTACTTTATAGGCAGAAGTTGTCTAAAGTTATCAATGTCTTATGTCAAGTTAGAGACTGAGATGTGGCACTTGGAGGCAGGAAACTTGCTTTGTCTGCTCCGAACTCTGAGTTGGATGCTCTGCAACACACATATGCACATATGTATATATGTGTTCCATACATGCATATAATTTAATATGTAAGCCAGACCTGGAAAAAAAACAGATAATTTTTACTGAACTACAAACCTATGAACAACAAGCCATTTCCTTCCACTGTCAAAGAGCAGCATGGGTTACTTCAGGCTACATATTCCTACTGTAAAAGAAGTGGTCTCATCAATACATTTTGCCATGATGAACCCAAGTCCATCCACCAAAAAATGGCTTCCAGTCAGGTCATCTACATTTCCATTAAAGACCTTCTCCAACTTTTTCGCAAGTGATTTGAACTTTCATTACTTATTGGGAAGTATTATTTTAACAATAAAAATTTTAAATTCTTGTCAGAACTTACTGAGGAATAGAATGTCACATTTTTGTAATATTCACAGCTTTGTTAGAATTAACTCAGTAGGAAACCAGCCCTTATAGAGAATACAAAAAAATGTTACATCTGTGTCCACTTAAGATAATTTTTAGACCTGCCTCTGGTTGATTATTTATAAATTGCTTAAGGTTAATATTACAAGCTAACTTAAAATAGTTTATTAAAAATTTAAAGCTTAAAGATATGAACCCTTACATAAAATTTTCTTTCAATTTTATCACGTTAAAGTGCACTAAATACTACCAATATCATTTGTAAGTGCAGTGTCTATGATTATATCTTGTACAGTCGATCTATAAAAAATAGTTTTGATAAAGCAAATATTTAAATCCTGTAATATATTTCTACATGTTATACTATGAAAGTATTAGTAGAAACATATTTCAAGCCCAGTTCCTTAATATCTCAGAAAATCAGTCAGTTTAATAGGAATAGCATAGGAAGAGCAGATCATATTTTTTAAAGGAATCAATGCAAAACAAGATGATATAAGAGCAGCAGTCAGTATGTAGAGGGATCAAATGTACTGTAATTACAAACATATGGGTAGAAATGCGACTGTCCCTTTGTTTTGTTTTTCAACTAGTATAATTGGGTCATGTGTGTGGATTAGCATACTGGCAGTTTTGGATGAAGAACATTTATGAGCTCCTAGAATTCAGAAGAATTCAGCTAGACACTCAGTTTTCTTTTTTTCCACATAAGAAAATGAAAAAGAAAACGGGAAAAGGAAAGAAAAATAAAACAAACAGAAACAAAAACCTAAGACTCAGAGTAATAGCTCCCACTTAGAGAAGATATTAGATATGTTGTTATTGGTATTGACATTGTTGGTCTCCCTAGTACCATAAAAATGAGAAAATACACAAATTGCATCATCCTAAAATGTTAGCAGTAGAAGAAACTTTGGAGATAAACAGTTAGCTCCATCATCTCCTGAATGAGTGAGAAGTGAGTGAATCACCCAAGGTTCCACAAACTGTCAGTGTCAGGAACCCAGGTTCTCTGACTCTCTGTACATTGTCTTTCTTCTTCATCTTACTGCTTTCCTGTTCATCAGGAGTTTTCTTGAGAAACCAATTTAAAGGATGAGAGATCATATCCCTATGTGATCACACTTAGCATTTATCTCTTTACGCGAATGATGTTCTCTCTAAATCTGCTGAAGCAATGAAGATAACTTATGATTTGTTAATTTCTCTTCAAACTCTTACCAATTTATAACAAAAAACAAAAGGGAAGGAGTGCTTTGGGGTCTGTTTTCTGCACATGCTATGGCTACCACAATCATGAACTCACAGCAAGTGTGTACTTACAAAAGACCTGAACACGATCAAGCTATCTCAATACAACAGCATGGCTTAAGCAGATCATCGATCACCAGGCCACTTTCCTTAATGAAGAGCTAGTAGTAGTAGATATTTGCTGGGAGAGATAGAATCAATTTTTATTTAGAATGTGACCTCTAATATGTTACCCTTGCCCCCCCTAAACAAAAAACAAAAAACAAAACAAAAAGCCCAAAAACAAAACAACAACAACAAACAATCCCACACCCATGCACATATGACAGGACTAAGTGGAATTAGGTGATTATCTAAAAAGCAGACATGATGTTGGAAGGTGGGGTGTTGGGGCGTGTGTGGTTACTTGAAGCGAAGGCTAGAGCTAGGTTAGGTCATATTTTTATTATAAACATACATGAACTTATTTAAAATAGAGAACAAATGTTTTAAAAGTATAAACCATTTCAAGACATGTTTCCAAATTAGACATACATTGTAACTTTTTAGGACAATGTATTTTTCACCTGTTACTTAGAGCATAGGGCATTATTGCAAATGTAGGGGTGAATGAATTATTGCTCTGGAGAATTTCAGATGTTCCAACTCTATATCCATTTATTTTCTACAGTTTTATTCAGTGTATCAATCTTCTGAAGGGAAAAATGTATAACATGTGTAGAGAATTTTCCTTTGTGCTTAAAGATGTTGGCCTACTGACTCACTCAAGAATTGTGCTTTCTGTAAATTGACTCTGAAACCACCACAAGCCCCTCTTAAATAGCTTTCAGCACTACTGAATTCGCAGGCAAGATGGAAATATGATGCCTTCTCTGGGCTTGACTACCAAAAGGAAAATTCATAAAGTAAAAAATAACATTAGAAATTGACTGCTTGAATAAATGTAAGAAATACATACTTACTTTGTAATTAGAATACTTTCTGTCTTTTTGGGTATTTGAAATGTTGGGCAATTTATATTCATTTTCTTTCCATTAATAATAAAGTGTTTTCAATTGGGAATGCATATTGTTATAATTTTTGCTTGATTTTATTTAGATTTCCAGGAGCTAATGCTTTATCCTCTGGCTCTCAATACATTTGTATTATAACTTTGGTGTACTTTTTTTCTGCCTGCTTTGAAATATCTCATATATGCATGTGTATGTATATGTATATGTATATGATATATATGCATGTATTAGATCTATAGAGGAATTATAAATGTATATAATATATAATTTTCTAGAGCTGTATAAATATTTTGGAGAAGTTTAAAATATTATAACAATATATTAAGTATGTTATAATATGAGTGACAAAAAATTATATTACAGTTACACTGACTTGTGACTGTTGGTTGAAGTTCCTAGCCATGGGGCTCTATGAGATATTTCTACTAGGGTATTAAATCTTGACCAAGAAAAGTGGTTCTACTCCTTCACCTGGAGGTTTGCCACCTCTATAGGTCATCTCTGCAATGCATGGGAGATAATCCTCAGAGTTTCCATGAGTTCACATTATTGAGCTTTCTGAAGAAATAAAACATGAACGCAACTGAACACAATGCCCTAGGAAAGGTTTCTAGTCTCAAAAGGAAGTGAAATGGTTTCCTTTCACTTAATGCCTTTTCCTGTCAGCTCAGTGTAAGACTGTATACCCCATGGAAAAATAATTAAAGTGTGTATCCAGAGAGAGAGAGAGAGAGAGAGAGAGAGAGAGAGAGAGAGAGAGAGAAAGAGAAGGAGAGAGGGAGAGACAAGGAAGGAGAGGGGTGAGGAGGAGGGGAAGAGGGAGAGAGGGAAAGGGAGGGGAGAGGGAGAGGGGAGAAAGAGAGAGGGGGAGAGGGGTGACGAGGAGGGAGAGAAGGAGAGAGGGAGAGTGATGGAGTGGGAGAGAGGGAGAAGGAGAGAGGGAGAGAAAGAGGGGGAGAGGGAGAGGAGGGGGAGAGGGAGAGGGGGATAGACAGGAGATGTGTTTGGAGAGTCTTTTTAACCTTCTTTTTGCTTTCACTCTTTTTGGTGAATTACTCCTTAAAACTGGTATATCAGTCGCCCCGAGTTCCCATTTTGTGATGAAAGTTTATCCTCTAGGCCATATGTGATGATTTTTATTAGATGTGCACTTCAGCTAAGCTTCTCTGGATCATTACTTCTTTATACAGAATGAGATTATTTATATTAGGACAAAATTAGATAGTTAAAAATATTTGTATTATACTTTATGGAAAAATATTTTAAAGCTAGTAACTGCAATTATATGATGTATTTTGTGATCCCAGCAAAATTGTGAATTTATGTAATATGTATATTCAGTATTCTGAGAACAAAAATGTAATGAGAAGTTATGTCATTTTTGTAATCATCTTGAAAAGATAGGCATAAAATGCTTGTTTTCTATAAAAGTTGCTACAAAATGTTGGTTTGTTTTGCTTATACATTTTCCTTTAATATGCATAACTTTTATGAAAAGGATAGTATGAGTTGGTTAATTTCTTTTTTTTTTTACTTGTTTCAGAATGCAAGCAAGAAAAGTAGAAGAATGTATTAAACAGGCAACCAAAAGAGAGGACATAAATATGTGTGGGAAGTGAAAAGGGTAAATTTTGTTAGGTCTGAAGAAGGGGTGAATATTATCAAAATACATCTTATGAAATTCTCAAAGAACTATTAAAAATGAAGAAAAAAGAAATGGAGAGACAGAGTAGAAGTTGGGAGATAGAGAGAGACAGAGACAGAGACAGACAGACAGACAGACAGACAGACCGACAGATAGACAGACAAACAGACAGACAGACAATGAATTTAATAAAAGTCCACAGTTGCTGCTTTTTATTTAAGTTTCACAGGGTACCAGGGTAACTTTACAATTAGCTTTCAGCTCTCTGCATGGGACATCTGAGAGCTTCTGTTGTTCATCTGGCCCTTGGAAACCTAGCAGAGTACAGATATGTCTATCACTAAGCTTCTTGAGTCTGATCAAACCACAGTCTCTGAGACAAAAATCAGATATTTTCATCCTTTTTGTAATACAGCTTAGATGCAGTAAGTGTGGTTTCTTGATGACACACTTCTATAACTTTACAATTTTGCTAGTACATGCTCACTGGTTAGATTTGCAACCACAGATTTCTAACCCTAGAATACCTAGAGCAAATAATTCTTTGTTCTCTAAAAGGATAATGATAAAAGCATATTTTCTGTATTTTTTACTCTATGTTTCATTAATTGATTTGAGAATGTCATCCACTAGTTATTGTATTTATATCATCACTACTCTGTTCTTCCACTTTCTAGCTCCTTCGGTTGTCACTAGTCCTTTTCAACTTCATGACCTCTTCTTTAATATTATTGTTATTGTGTGTTTGAATAAAACCTGCTTATTCCATTTAGACTTGCTCCTATATGCATAGGATGCATACATGTGATTAAACAACCATTTGGGTTTGAATAACTTGTCAAGGAATTATCCAGCATCGTCCTATAGAGAGAACTGATTCTTTATCATAGCAACCACTGCCTGTTGTTCTTCAGCTCTAATTATGACCTTGTGAGATTTTTTTTCCCATCCACATCACATGTCAACTGTTATTGACATTGCACAATTCTTGTTAGGTGATCAAACGTTAAGATTGATGGATGAACAACTCCTTCTAATATATAGAACACAATCTCATGGTCTTATTGCTATTAGAATCTTTCTGTCCCATTTTTTTCACGTTGTTCCTTGAACATTAGGTGTATGGTTGCATTGTAGACATATCATCTAGAATTGAGCACATTTGGTCACATTTTTGATCAGATATAATTTTTTAATGGTTTTCATTGCTGCAAAAAGTTGTCTCTTTGATGAGAGATGAGAATTACCATTGTCTTTGGATATAAGGATATGTATTTAGAATGCAGTTAAGAATTACACTATGTGGCTATAATAGATAGGTTCTCCTCTAGGTTCCATGACCTCAGTAGCCATGAATAGTTAGTTTGATATACTAGACATGATTTCTATCATCTTGATTTGGCCTTAAGTCAAATTAGGTAGCTGTGAGTTACCCTTGAGATGTAAGCCGCATTGTTGCCCCTTTGGTATATTTTGCCATGTTAGTAATTGTGGCTTGTAGGATTTACATCTGAATAGAACCTTTATTTTTTGCTTTGTTGCATAGCAACTTCACATGTTCTGTAAGAACATAGAAAATTCATATGTATTATAAGATCCTAGCTTTATTTTCATCTATGCATATATTCTGTGAGGGGATATATGTGTATAGGGATGACAACTGTAGAATATTAATCTTTCTGGTCCCAATGAGATAGAAGAAATGTCACATGTCAAAACTCAAAGGACTTCATTCCAAAAGTAGATCTTAATAGTTTTATCATGATGTCTTTGTCATAGAGACCTAGTGCTTATTAGTATCAATTACTCTGAATGGCACCACATCAACATCTGCACTGACATTCATCACTTTACCTGGTATCCTGCTTTGAAGAGTTGGTCTAAGCATCTCAGTGGCATATTGTTCTATTGCCCAGAACACTGTTAATCCTTTCTTGAGAAAAGGCAGTACTTTTGTGCAGGTTGAACACAAAAACAATTCGGAAGTTAGTAGAAATCTTGATCTGGCTATTCTAATTATAGAATACATACTTTAATTAGTCCATGAAGCCTTCATTTCCTTGTCTTTAGGATAGAGTTAAGGCAGTGGTAAAATAAACAGTGGTATAGTCTATCATACTATGGCCGAGTATTTCTCAAATGCTGATGTGTATAATTGCATAGTAGATTCTGGTGAGTTTTTAAACATATTTTTATTAATTTTATTTATTTTTCTATCCATATATTTAGTGTGTGTGTGGGGGGGGGGTGAGTGTATCTGTCATTTGTGTGCTGGTGTCTGAAGAGGCCAGAAGAGGGTATCAGAACCACTGGAATACACTTTACAGACAGTTGTAAGCTGGCCAACATAGGTTCTAGGAACCTAATTTAAGTTCTTTGGAAAAACAGTCAGTACTCTTTATGTCCAAATCTCTAGCCCTAGAGTCTGATGTTTTTGAAATGGGAAGAGTGGATTCTAATACTGCTGGTTTGTAGATCAATATTTGAGTAACAAAGCTATAAGTAAGAGATTGACTATCCAAAGGAACATTGGCTAACCTTGTATAAAATGAAAACTCTCATGTGCAGTATGCAGTCACTTCTCCAGGAAATCATTTTTTACCTAGAGTAAATCGGCAATCTTATAAGTAGTGGTACTCCTTGTAAGAAGCCTTATGATGAATAGCTATAATCCAGAAAATCAGTCAGTGACTTATATAGTGATATGACCAAAATGGCATGACATGGTTAACAATTGAAGATCTCACCTTTATACCTATCAAAGAAAGTCAAATATACTTCTCTCATTAAGCACCTAGGGTACGCAAGTATAGCTCACTCACTACCAGCTTCTCTAGGCCAAAGACAATTGAACATTTTCCTTCTTTTCACTATTAAACCTTTCCTTTTATGTGATTTGAAACTCTTTCAGAACCCCAGGCTACTATAAGCTCTGGATAAATAGTACTTCTTGATGCTCATTTGGCTGTTCTGCATTGCCATGTAAGTGGCATCTGTTTTCAGAAATAAGCAGTTGTGGCCATATTGGTCATAGGACACTAGGGAAGAGGAAAGCTGGATGTTCCTCTCATCACAAATCCTCCAGCCCTTACCATCTGTCTATTCTCCTGGCATGGCCAGTTTCTAGGTCTTACTGAAGTTCACATTCCACTTCCTTCCCAGGGCAATTTCTTTTTCTGAACGAAAGAAACCAGCCTAATTTCCTTTTTTTTTCTTCCTCTCCAGCCCATATCTTCATTTAAATGGCAACGAAATTTAGACAATTACCAGTTAACTTCTTTCTCTCTTCTTTAAGAGCTGAGATAATAGCTTCTTCCACTGAGGGGAAAGCTAGGTCACTTGTCATTAGTTAACTGTCACTGTCACTTCATCAGTAAATGTCTCATATGTCACATGTCTGATTAATTTTTCAGCTCCTACTAAAAGGGGCAGGGGACACTAGGCCCAAATCGTATAGTCTATTCCAATGATAGCTATCTCTGAGTATAAAATGACTTTTCCCAAAATCTTTGGTGACATGGGGAATTATTCCCCTTTTCATCTTATTTATATCATCACTCTGGGGAATGTACTTGGGGAAATAACCAGGGCTGAGGCAGAGCTGGGCTATTTTCATCTTTCCTAACCTCATCTTACTCCATTATATGCCAAGCTCACATCCCTCTTCCTAATTTAACATATAACATGAGTACCTCAGAAGTACATATGCCAACTTCCATTCATAAGAGGAAGGGAGAGGGAAAGATGACTCAGACATATGTCAAAGGTCAAACGTACATGCTACTACCCATACTGGCATATAAAATTGTACTGTGCAGGAAACAGAAACACACACACACACACACACACACACACACACACACACACACACACACACGTGGGAGATAAAGAGAATAATTCAAAAATACGCACAACTGGAAAAATGTGATGAACTTTTGAGATAGAAGTGTGTTTAAATACTGTTTTGGAGAGAGGATTTGAAAATATAGTGCAGTTGAAACTTTTTTGAAGGCGATCCTGATGAAGACTCCTAGTAGTGGGGGAATACAGAATCTCAACTGACCCTCTCATTGCCAGGCAGGGCTCCCAGCGGCAGGACTATGCTGATTTCAATTAAGTTGTTGACCAAGGGGTTCCAGTGGAAATCACCACACAATACAGGCTGTTGTTCAGGTAAAGCATTGCTCTTTGCAAGCTGCAAGGTCACATTGGCAATGATAACACCCGCACAACTCATTGAATATGGATGAGTTGAACTGGTGTCAAAATAGAACCTTACACTTCCATTATGTATGTTCAATCTTGATAGCATTTTTTTTTTGGTGTGCTTTAATTTTGTTTTCTTTTGTAAAATTTGAAATAGGGTCTCCATTATGTAGCCCTATCTTTTCTGTTTTGCATTATGTAAACCTGGCTGGCTTCACACGATGCTCAAACTCCAATGGTGATCCTTCTGTTTCTGCTTTCCAAATGTTTTGATGACAGGTAGTAAGCCACCATACATAACTTATACTTTGCTTTTGATCTAGTTATAAATTTTGATAGTGTTTTTCCCATGAATTCTTTACTTCACCTTGATATCTGTGTGGTACTAAATAAAAAAAGAAGGGAGACTGGGATTTTGCTAATGGGTATCATATTTTCTTACCTATACCAGGTAACCAAAAGACTTACTTGAAATCGAAGTTCCTAAGAGTACTGAAGAACTTCCCAAAGTGCTTTTAATTGGACTTGCCTTTAAGCTAATTCTGATTCACACTCTGTGCAATAAGACTCTTGACCCTGTGTTTCTGAAAATCTCTCTGATTCTGGTGCTGACAAAGTTAGGTTTAAGGAACACAACAAAACCACTGGCACGTTTATAATACTTGAGTTGGAAAAGTATCTGACCCATTGTACAGCAGGGAAAATCAGTTTGACATCATTACTCTGTGCCAAACACTTTTAATACAAAACTGAGCACCATAAGATTCTCATATTCTTGTCATTTATTGTCTCAGAGACTAAAGGAGGAAGAAGGAGGAAGTGAAGGGGGGATGGAGAAGGAGGAAGAGGAGGAAGAAGGAGGAGGATAAGAAGAGGGACATAATGAGACATATGAATATAAATTTGAGAAATGACATGGGTTGATGAAACAGCTGTGAAATGTCTTTGACAATCAGTCACAATGCTGAGGATGTATGAGATGAGAATGTTGATTTGGGTCACTGCTATAGTACACTTTCGAGTAAAACAAAAGTATAAAGTAACTCAGTGAGAATTAAACTGGAACTATGCTTGTGTCAATGACAGGCATCATTGTAGTTCATGTAGCACAACACAAGTCACACATGCCACTGAGGGAAGGTCAGAGGTGTGATGTTCCTGCATCAGCATTCTCTGTTCTTACTACCTTTCTCACAATCAGTGTGAGGACATTGGTGTATGCAAGGCAAATCTTAAGACCTAGCCTGGATTAATATAGATGATTGAGTCAAAGATAATTCTGCTCATAATTAAATATGTCATGTTGGGGAAAGCATTCTCTTATTTTTAAATAAGCCTATCTTTTTTGTCTATAATATAGTCAATAGTATTAAAAGTATGGGAATTTTCAGGATTAAGAAAATAAATGTACTATCTTAAAGGTTATGTTAGTGGATTCTGCAGTGTAATGATGAAGTGTTCCAGAGACCTTTCACGGTTACCAATATTAGCAAGTACAGAAAACAGGCTGAAAGTCATATACATCATTTAGTTTAACACACAGATTTTGTAAACACACTAATAGGAAACAGACTGTATAAGAATTATACTTAAGAATTACATATCCTCAGATAATTGTATCTGTCAGATGAGGAATTCTAAGCAGACATGCAATTATTTGTGCAGTAATTATGTTTGCATTATTTAGTGAGACATCGACCTTAAGCAATAAATCAGTGTGTAAAGAAAAAGAAAGGGGCAGTGGTGGCGCACGCCTTTAATCCCAGCACTTGGGAGGCAGAGGCAGGTGGATTTCTGAGTTCGAGGCCAGCCTGGTCTACAGAGTGAGTTCCAGGAAAGCCAGGGCTACACAGAGAAACACTGCCTTGAAAAACAAACAAACAAAAAAAAAACCAAAAACAAACAAACAAACAAACAAACAAAAAAACTGTGAGAACCAAGTTTAGCCGGGCAGTGGTGGTGCACGCCTTTAATCCTAGCACTTGGGAGGCAGATGCAGGCGGATTTCTGAGTTTGAGGCCAGCCTGGTCTACAGAGCGGGTTCCAGGACAGCCAGGACTACACAGAGAAACCCTGTCTCAAAAAAAAGAAAAAGAAAAAGAAAAATACACTTTAATTCTATAAATTTATAATAAAAACTCATTTTGAATTTATGATCCTTTTTTTCTAATTTTCATCAGACATATATTTTTAAAATGCATGAATGTTATCAATTATTTTATGGAGGCATAAGTAATAGATATCTTTCTCTAGTTAGCTCTAACAAGACAGAACTATTCCACAGAAAATATCTTGGTGACTTATATTTGAATACATTTCCTTTCAATATTATAGCCACAGTAAACTATTATTTTATGTGTATTATTGTCATGGTGATTATCAGACTATAAATGGAACTATATTTTATCTTAAAGAAGGCCTAGATACAAAAACTTTCTTCTATTTGTTTTACAAGTTATATGAGCTACATCAGTAGAACTGTGACACAGTGTATCATGGCAGGTTAGAGGTACCCTGTCTCTGTCTTCTGAATCAACAGTTTCTTACTACCTTTCTCACAATCAGTGTGTCTTTTCCCCTCTCTCTCTCTCTCTCTCTCTCTCTCTCTCTCTCTGTCTCTCCCTCTGTTTCTCTCTCTTTGTCTCTGTCTGTCTCTGTCTCTCTCTCTCTCTCTCTCTCTGTATGTGTATATGTGTGTGTGTGTGTGTGTCTCAGTTTCTCTCTTTTTCTCATCATTTTTTCATGTCATACAGTATACTCAAACTACAGATTATCTAACTTGAATATGGTAGCTAAATGATATACAAGTATGTCTTAAATGACAACAAAGAACACTATTATCCCAGTAGAGAGTATACCAGGGAGCAGCAAATTCACACCAACTTTGTTTCCCTGGATTGAAAGTTTTATTTCTGGGCCTCAGCTTGTTGTATATACAGAAGCTAACATGAGCAGGTGGGGTAGGAGGGAATCAATGAGATGTTCTAGAAGGGCAGAATTCTGCAGCATTGAAATATATTTTAAATTGGTAAGCTAGCCTGCTCTAGTTCATTTCACTCAATGCTGCATAGCAGAATTGAGAAAATAATAAGTATCTACTCTATGCAGGTACTGTGCTCTTAAAACATTTGCAGTTCTTAAGATACAATTAAATCTAGGATTCTCTCTATAATTTTGCATGTCCAAATCAACCAGATCCTTTCTCAGTTCCATCATCTAACCTGATCTTTCTCTTTCTCCCCTACTTCTCACAGCAGTGAATGCACTATCCTAAGCCTGGAGACTGAAGACAGAAATTAACATGTCATTGAAATTCCTTTTTCTCCTTTACTGTCATGTAATTTATCACCAAATACTTTTGAAGTGGTCTCTCGCTTACCCCATGAGTTCATCCCTACTTTACATGTCATATCTGCAGTTCTTTTTTGTTTGCTTGATTTTTTGTTTTTTTATTTTCTATATTCTTTATTTACATTCCAAATGATTTCCCCTTCCCGGTTCCCCCCTCCCAGAAAGTCCCATAAGCCTTCTTCCCTCCCCCTGTTCCCCATTTGCCTAAGAATTTCATGAATTCGTTATTTTTTAATTGCTGAGTAGTATTCCCTTGTGTAAATATACATGGAAAATATCTCTGATAAAATTGAAGAAATATATAGAAAAACACGTTAAGATTGACTATTTCATGGAAAAATTATACAGATAAAATGATAGGCATAAAAATATTCCTAAATTGATTGAAAGTGGAATTATAAACATTTTCTGATAAAACTGAAGATCTACAAGGAAAATATTTCTGATAAAACTCAAGAAATATATAGAAACACGTTAAACTATTTCATGAAAAATTATACAGATAAGATGGTAGGCATAAAAATATTCCTAAATTGATTGAAAGTAGAATTAAAAACATTGTCTGATAAAATTGAAGATTTATATGGAAAATATCTCTGATAAAATTGAAGAAATTTATACAGATAAATTGGTAGGAATAAAAATATTCCTATATTGATTGAAAGTAGAATTATAAATATTTTCTAATAAAATTGAAGATTTACATGGAAAGTATTTCTGATAAAATTGAAAAATATATGGAAAAACATTAAAATTGAAGATTATCATAGAGAATTATACAGATGAAATGGTAGGCATAAAAATATTTCTAAGTTGATTGAAAGTGAAATTATAAACATTTTCTGATAAAATTGAAGATTTACATGGAAAATATCTGATAAAATTGAAGAAATATATTAAAAAACACGTTAAGATTGAGTATTTCGCTCCGCCATCTTTGCTCCAGTGACCAGGTAGTTGGGACCGCCAGGCTCAGAGACAGACAGGCATAATATCGCTTCGGTTTCAGGCAGCTTGTGTGTAACCTGCTCCCAGGTGCTGGGCTGATCTGCAGTAACCAGCGCGCCAGTTCCGTGGTGGGACCTTCTGCCTGGTGGCGGGACCCCGCGCAGGGAGGGAGCCCGCCAGCTTCCCTTCCGCGACCTCTGTTCCCGCGGACTGCGCTGGAGAGACCGGTACCCAGGCTCTCCCCCCGATATAACATCACTTGGGACACGGCCTGTTGGGGCTTCCGTCTGTGCCCGAGGGCGGGTTGGCGCTGTGGTCGTCTGGGTGCCAGATCGGCGGGCCATCGTGACCACAGGGTGAGCGGCGCCACGGAGACTGCCCTCCGCCATCTTTGCTCCAGTGACCAGGTAGTTGGGACCGCCAGGCTCAGAGACAGACAGGCATAATATCGCTTCGGTTTCAGGCAGCTTGTGTGTAACCTGCTCCCAGGTGCTGGGCTGATCTGCAGTAACCAGCGCGCCAGTTCCGTGGTGGGACCTTCTGCCTGGTGGAGGGACCCCGCGCAGGGAGGGAGCCTGCCAGCTTCCCTTCCGCGACCTCTGTTCCCGCGGACTGCGCTGGAGAGACCGGTACCCAGGCTCTCCCCCCAATATAACATCACTTGGGACACGGCCTGTTGGGGCTTCCTTCTGTGCCCGAGGGCGGGTTGGCACTGTGGTCGTCTGGGTGCCAGATCGGCGGGCCATCGTGACCACAGGGTGAGCAGCGCCACGGAGAGTACCCTCCGCCATCTTTGCTCCAGTGACCAGGTAGTTGGGACCACCAGGCTCAGAGACAGACAGGCATAATATCGCTTCGGGTTCAGGCAGCTTGTGTGTAACCTGCTCCCAGGTGCTGGGCTGATCTGCAGTGACCAGCGCGCCAGATCTGCTGTGGGACTTCTGCCTGGCAGAGGGACGCCCCCTCCCCCCCCCAGGAGAGATCACACACCCCTGCACAGGGCAGGAGCCTGCCAGCCTCCCTTTGGCGACCTCTGCTCCAGGAATCCACTAGGCTGAGCCTTTAGATGTGCAAGGCCTCCCCAATATAAGATCACTTGGGGCAAAGCACATTAGGGCTCCAAAGTCACTCAGGAGCAGGCAGGCCCCAGAAATCGGTGCCAGGGGAATCCTGGTAATCCAGGGGGGGCAGAAATAGCTTTGCAAGCTCACAGGAGGTCCAACCAACAGCCAGTGGCAGCAGGACCAACTAACACCAGAGGTATCCAGATGGCAAAAGGCAAACGTAGGAATGTTACTAACAGTAATCAAAGTAATGTGGGACCATCCGAACCCAACTCTCCAACAGCAGCAAGTCCTGGATACCCCACCACACCCGAAAGACAAGATCTGGATTTAAAATCACTTCTCATGATGCTATTAGAGGATCACAAGAAGGACACAAATAAATCTCATAAAGAGTTACAGGAGACCATGAATCAACGGTTAGAAGCCCTTACAAAGGAAACACAAAAATCGCTTAGAGAAATGCGGGAGAACATGGATCAAAAGATGGAGGCGCACAAGGAGACAACACAAAAATCACTTAACGAGATGAATCAACGGGTAGATGCACTCACAAAGGAATCACAAAATTTGCATAAAGAAATGCAGAAGAATATGGGTCAACAGACGGATGCCCATAAGGAGGCAACACAAAAATTGCTTAAAGAAATGAATCAACGGTTAGATGCCCTTACAAAGGAAACACGAGAACTGCTTAAAGAAATGCAGGAGACGATGGATCAACAGATGGAATCCCATGAGGAGGAAACACAAAAATCGCTCAGAGAAATGCAGGAGAACGTGGGTCATCAGGAAGAAATCCTGAAAGAGGTAATGCAAAAATACCTTAAAGAAATACAGGAAAATACAAACAAACAAGTGAAGGATCTCAGCAAATCCATCCAGGAACTAAAAAAGGAAGTAGAAACAACTAAGAAATCACAAAGGGAGACAACTTTGGAGATAGAAAACCTTGGGAAGAAATCAGGAGTCATAGATGCAAACATCAACAATAGAATACAAGAGATGGAAGAAAGAATCTCAGGTGCTGAAGATTCCATAGAAAGCATCGACTCAACAGTCAAAGAAAATGCAAAATGCAAAAAACGCGTAACCCAAAACATCCAGGAAATCCAGGACACAATGAGAAGACCAAACCTAAGGATTATAGGTATAGATGAGAGTGAAGATTTGCAACTTAAAGGGCCAGTAAACATCTTCAACAAAATTATGGAGGAAAACTTCCCTAACTTAAAGAGAGAGATGCCGATGAACATACAAGAAGCCTACAGAACTCCAAACAGACTGGACCAGAACAGAAATACCTCCCGTCACATAATAATCAAAACACCGAATGTTCTAAACAAAGAAAGAATACTAAATGCAGTAAGAGAAAAGGGCCAAGTAACATACAAAGGAAGACCTATCCGAATCACATCAGACTTCTCACCAGAGACTATGAAAGCCAGAAGATCCTGGGCAGATCTCATGCAGACACTAAGACAGCACAAATGCCAGCCTAGACTACTATACCCAGCAAAACTCTCAATCACCATAGATGGAGAGACCAAGATATTCCATGATAAAACCAAATTTTCACAATATCTTTCCACAAATCCAGCCCTGCAACGGATAATAGGTGGAAACCTCCAATACAGGGAGAGAAACAACACCCTGGAAAAAATGAGATAATAACCTTCTTGAATCAAACCCAAAAGTAGATAACCACTCAAACATAAAGATAGCGTCAAGAATGGCAGATGGCAATAATCACTATGCCTTAATCTCTCTTAATATCAATGGTCTCAACTCCCCAATTAAAAGACATAGACTAGCAGACTGGATACGTAAACAGGACCCAGCTTTTTGCTGCATGCAGGAAACGCACCTCAGTGTCAAAGACAAACACTACCTCAGAGTAAAAGGCTGGAAAACAATTTTACAAGCAAATGGCCCCAAGAAACGAGGTGGAGTAGCCATCCTAATATCGGATAAAATTGATTTTCAACCCAAAGTCATCAAAAAAGACACAGAAGGACACTACATACTGATCAAGGGAAAAATCCACCATCAAGAACTCTCAATCCTGAATATCTATGCTCCAAATGCAAGGGCACCCTCATTCGTAAAAGAAACTTTACTAAAACTCAAAGCACACATCGCACCGCACACAATAATAGTGGGTGACTTCAACACCCCGCTCTCTGAAATGGATCGTTCAGGAAAGCAGAAACTAAACAGGGACACAGTGAATCTAATTGAAGCCTTGGACCAAATGGAACTAACTGATATATATAGAACATTTCATCCTAGAGCTAAAGAATACACCTTCTTCTCAGCTCCTCATGGTACCTTCTCCAAAATTGACCATATAATTGGTCACAAATCAGACCTCAACAGATACAAGAAGATAGAAATAATCCCATGCCTCCTATCAGATCACTATGGAATAAGGGTGGTCTTCAATGGCAACAAAAACAAAAGAAAACCCACGTACACATGGAGGCTGAACAATGCTCTACTCAATGATAACTTGGTCAAGGTGGAAATAAAGAAAGAAATCAAAGACTTTTTGAAAGTTAATGAAAATGAAGGCACAACATACCCTAACTTATGGGACACAATGAAAGCAGTGCTAAGAGGAAAATTCATAGCCCTGAGTGCCGCCAAAAAGAAACGGGAGACAGCATACACTAACAGCTTAATGGCACACCTGAAAGCCCTGGAACAAAAAGAAGCAAATACACCAAAGAGGAGTAGAAGGCAGGAAATCATCAAACTCAGGGCTGAAATCAATCAAGTAGAAACAAATAAAACCATACAAAGAATCAACAAAACGAGGAGTTGGTTCTTTGAGAAAATCAACAAGATAGATAAGCCCTTAGCCAGACTAACCAGAGGGCACAGAGATAGTATCCAAATTAATAAAATCAGAAACGAAAAGGGAGAGATAACAACAGAAACTGAGGAAATTCAAAAAATCATCAGATCCTACTACAAAAACCTGTATTCAACACAACTAGAAAATCTTGAGGAAATGGACAATTTTCTTGACAGATACCAAGTACCAAAATTAAATCAGGATCAAATAGACCATCTAAACCGTCCTATAAGCCCTGAAGAAATAGAAGTTGTCATTGGAAGTCTTCCAACCAAAAAAAGCACAGGTCCAGATGGTTTTAGTGCAGAATTCTATCAGACCTTCAAAGAAGACCTAACACCAATACTCTTCAAACTGTTCCACAAAATAGAAACAGAAGGAACACTACCCAACTCGTTCTATGAAGCCACAATTACACTAATACCAAAAGCACACAAAGATCCGACAAAGAAAGAGAATCTCAGGCCAATCTCTCTTATGAATATCGATGCAAAAATACTCAATAAAATTCTTGCCAACCGAATCCAAGAACACATCAAAACGATCATTCACCACGATCAAGTAGGCTTCATCCCAGGGATGCAGGGATGGTTCAATATAAGGAAATCCATCAATGTAATCCACTACATAAACAATCTCAAAGAAAAAAACCACATGGTCATCTCATTAGATGCTGAGAAAGCATTTGACAAAATTCAGCATCCTTTCATGCTAAAGGTCTTGGAAAGATCAGGAATTCAAGGCCCATATCTAAACATAGTAAAAGCAATTTACAGCAAACCAGTAGCCAGCATCAATCTAAACGGAGAGAAACTTGAAGCAATCCCACTAAAATCAGGGACTAGACAAGGCTGCCCTCTCTCTCCATATCTTTTCAATATAGTACTTGAAGTTCTAGCTAGAGCAATTAGACAAGAAAAAGAGGTCAAAGGGATACAAATTGGAAAGGAAGAAGTCAAACTATCACTATTTGCAGACGATATGATAGTATACATAAGCGACCCAAAGAATTCCACCAGAGAACTCCTACAGCTGATAAACGACTTCAGCAAAGTGGCCGGATATAAAATCAACTCAAGCAAGTCAGAAGCCTTCCTATACTCAAAGGATAAGCAGGCTGAGAAAGAAGTAAGAGAAATAATACCCTTTACGATAGCCACAAACCATATTAAGTATCTTGGCGTGACGCTAACCAAACAAGTGAAAGATCTGTATGACAAGAACTTCAAGTCTCTGAAGAAAGAAATTGAAGAAGACCTCGGAAGATGGAAAAATCTGCCATGCTCATGGATTGGCAGGATTAATATAGTAAAAATGAGCATCTTACCAAAAGTAATACACAGATTCAATGCAATCCCCATCAAAATCCCAACTCAATTCTTCATAGAGTTAGAAAGAGCAATTCAAAAATTCATCTGGAATAACAGAAAACCCAGAATAGCTAAAACTATTCTCAAGAGTAAAAGAACCTCTGGGGGAATCAGTATCCCGGACCTCAAGCTGTACTACAGAGCAATAGTGTTAAAAACTGCATGGTATTGGTACAGTAACAGACATGTAGATCAATGGAACAGAATTGAAGACCCAGAAATGAATCCACACTCCTATGGTCACTTGATCTTTGACAAAGGAGCTAAAACCATCCAGTGGAAAAAAGATAGCCTTTTCAACAAATGGTGCTGGCTCAGCTGGAGGTCAACATGCAGAAGAATGCAAATTGACCCATCCTTATCTCCTTGCACTAAGCTCAATTCTAAGTGGATCAAAGATCTCCACATAAAACCAGACACACTGAAACTAATAGAAGGGAAACTAGGGAAGAACCTTGAACATATGGGCACAGGGGAGAATTTCCTGAACAGAACTCCAATAGCTTATACTCTAAGATCAAGAATAGACAAATGGGACCTCATTAAATTACAAAGTTTTTGCAAGGCAAAAGACACTGTCAAAAAGACAAAGCGGCAACCAACTAACTGGGAAATGATCTTTACCAACCTTACATCCGACAGAGGGCTAATATCCAAGATATACAAAGAACTCAAGAAGTTAAACTCCAGAGAGGCAAGTAACCCTATTAAAAAATGGGGTACAGAGCTAAACAAAGAGTTCTCACCTGAAGAATATCTAATGGCTGAGAAGCACCTAAAGAGATGTTCACCATCCTTAGTCATTAGGGAAATGCAAATCAAAACAACCCTGAGATTCCATCTCACACCAGTCAGGATGGCTAAGATCAAAAACACAGGAGACAGCAGTTGTTGGCGAGGATGTGGAGAAAGAGGAACACTCCTCCACTGCTGGTGGAATTGCAGGCTGGTACAACCACTCTGGAAAGCAGTCTGGCGGCTCCTCAGAAAACTGGGCATGACACTTCCGGAGGATCCGGCTATACCACTCCTGGGCATATACCCAGAGACTTTACCTGCATGCAATAAGGACACATGCTCCACTATATTCATAGCAGCCTTATTTATAATAGCCAGAAGCTGGAAAGAACCCAGATGTCCCTCAACGGAGGAATGGATTCAGAAGATGTGGTATATTTACACAATGGAATACTATTCTGCAATTAAAAACAATGAATTCACGAAATTCCTAGGCAAATGGTCAGAACTTGAAAATATCATCCTTAGTGAGGTAACCCAATCACAAAAGATCACACATGGTATGAAGTCACTGATAAGGGGATATTGACCCAGAATCTCAGAATACCCTAGACACAATCAGCATATCAATAGATTTCTAAAAAGATGGAAGGAGAGACCCCTGGTCCTGGAAAGACTGGATGTAGGGGAACGCCAGGACAGAGTAATGAGAGGGGGTTGAACGGAGAAAAGAGGGAGGGAAGGGGGCTTATGGGACTTTCGGGGAGGGAGGAAACGGGAAAGGGGAAGTGATTTGGAATGTAAATTAAAAAAATAAAATAAAATAAAATTAAAAAAAAAAAAAAAAAAGATTGAGTATTTCATGGAAAACTTATATGGATAAAATGGATCTGCGGTTCTAATTAAATCCTCTATTTCTTTTGTAGAGTGTTAGAACAGTCTACTGTCCAGTCTTCCTCCACAATGATTGTCAAATCTAAGATATCTATCATCAGCTTTCCACAAAGCCAACCTGAGAGTTTCCAGGCTGAGCTCAATGTTTTCCCTGAGATCCACTCAGATGGTAGACCAGTTCAAATGCTCTGAAGTCCTTGTCCTGGCCATTTTCTTTCCTCTCCCCCTTTCTCTGTATGCCCTTACTCACATTGTATCTTTCAGAGGCTATACTCTTGGACGTTTGTTGTGTACCAACTTCTTTGAATTGGAATATTCCAACCAGGAAAGAGGCTCCTTAAGATTCAGAAAGTAAACAAAACTTGCAAGGATTAGAAAAAACCTTACATGCCTCAGGAAATCCGTTACAAGTTTTACAAGACCTTTCCTCAACATAATATAAGCAATAAAGATGGCTGGGGAGAGACGTCTTTCCGAGCTATCCAGTTGCCTGCAAATTGTTCAAGAGAACTGATCAGTTGCGGGCTTTTCCCATTCTTCGTTTCTGTCAGTAATGTCTCAGCGTACTCCTGTAAGTAATCTCAACACTCTAAGACATTTACCAAGCTGGACTCTTATGCCATTGGTTCCCTAACTGGAAGTCTCCCTCTAAAAACGTCATATAGTAAGGTTTCTAGGTCTTTCATTCTTTCCAAACCTGGTTTCATCTTTATGACTCTAAAAATGAAACACTTTGGCTTTTAGAAATCCAGTTCAAAGACGACTCCCTTGAAGACAGGATTCTTATATTGCTTCTATTGAAATTGCTTCCATTGCTTTCAATTGAAATCTTTCCTCTTGTAGCTCAGTTGATTTCTGTGTACACAACTGTTGTTTTGATTAAACTGTGGATACTTTTTTTGATCTACTAGACTGAGACCATGTAAGAATCAGTGATAACCTCTCATTTTTTTTATCATTTTAGTTTTTCCTCCATATTCTTTAGATGCCCAAAAGTATAAGAGATTCCCCCATTTCTCTTATGTGAAGTAAAAACTACTTAGCATAAGTGACTGTGATATGCATGCTTGGTCTATCCAGACCCTATCACTCCAGAATACACCATTATGGTGTAACATTTCTGTTATTTTTTTTCCTTTTGAAAAATGTTTTATGCTTCCTTTTTAGATAATCTATTCCTACTCCTCATTTGAACACAGCATGACATGCATGTTTCTTTGAGTCTATCCCAGAACTCTGATGATGGCATACATGCCCTTCAAGTTCCAGAACATTCTCTGAAGAGAGCACTTAGCACTTTGGAATAGTGGAACAGAAGCACAGACCTCCTCCTGCCATATATTCTTCTAGCCAGTCCCTGGTACATTGGATGATGAATTAATTGAGTGATTAATTAATTAATTTGTGATTAATTCATTTAAAAGGAAAATCAAGTCTTGTCTGTCCTCTATTTAAAATCTTCTGGCTCTCTAGCCTGTGTAAGTAGAGACAAGGCTGCGTTACGTGGTCTTAAACATTTTTCTGACCTCAACTCACAATGCTCTCTTTGTTCAATCTATCCGGGCTGCCTCAAGCTAATTAGAAAGAAACAGAAAAGATTGGCCTGTGGTACGTGAGCCATAAGAATAGTGTGTGTTGAATGTAATTTTGATGGGGGAAAAGAAAAAATAATTGTGAGCAGAAAAGATGTTTAAAGAATGGCATCTATAGGTTTTGAATCTTTAAAGCAGATCAGGAAACCATAGTTGTATTATGAGTTCCAGGTAGGGAGAGATGAGAATCCCAGAGACCTGAATGAGTATGATTAACCTGAGTTCTTATAAGTTCTTTAAGTTCAGACAATGCCCATCATCACATGAGTTCTTCCATTTCCTGGAGCTGACTTCACAGAGTAGCCTCATCTCTCTACTCCAGTGTCTATGTCTGCCATCCTGCTGTCCATGCCCTGCCCCATCAGGAAGAGCCTGAACATTTGAACTTCCCTTTTTCCTACAGGGAATGTCCAACAAGGCATCCTCAGCCACATATATGGCCAGTGCCATGGGTGGCTCCATGTGTACTCTTTAGTTGATGGTCCAGTTCCTGGAAGTTCTGGGGGGTCGGGCCTGTTGACACTATTGCTCCCTCCATGGGGCTACAAGCCCCTCAGTTCTTTTAATCCCTTCTCCAACTCCCCCATCCGGAACCCTGGGCTCAGTTCAATGGTTAGATGTTAGCTTCTACCTCTGTTTGTCAGGCTCTAGCAGTGCCTCTCGGGAGACAGCCATATGAGGTTTCCATCAGCCAGCACTTCCTGGCATTCACAATAGTGTCTGGGATACATGGCTGTACATGGGATGGATCCCCAGGTGGGGCAGTCTCTGGATGGCCTTTCCTTCAGTCTCTGCTCCACACTTTGTCTCCATATTTCCTCCTGTAAGTACTGAAGCATCTACATTTTGGTCTTCCTTCTTTGTAGGTTAGGCTAATATCTACTGATCAGTGAGTACATACCATGTTTGTTCTTTTGTGACTGAGTTACCTCACTCAGGATGATATTTTCAAGTTCCACCCATTTGCCTAAGAATTTCATGAAGTCATTTTTAATAGCTGAGTCCTAGTCCATTGTGTAAATGAACTACATTTTCTGTATCCATGACTCTATTGAGGGAAATCTAGGTTCTTTCCAGCTTCTGGCTATTATAAATATGACTGTGATGAACATAGTGGAGCATACGTCCTTATTACATGTTGGAACATTTTCTGGGTGTATGCCCAGGAGTGTTATAACTGGGTCCTCAGGTAGTATTATGTCCAATTTTCTAAGGAACTGCCAGACTGATTTTCAGAGTGGTTGTACCACCTTGCAATCCCACCAGCAATGAATTTTCATCTCCAAATAGACAAATGACAGGCTCCTTCTACCCAATTAGGCTTTCACTTAAATGTTATCTATTCACAGAGCCCTTTCCTATGCATGTAAACCTATACCCAGTTCCTTTCTTGCCCATGCTTTCTAGCCTCCGTCATGTCTTTCAGTATGTTTTCATATTTAGTATTTTCTACTTTAGCACTTCTATATTGTTGTTGTTAGGACTTCTTTTTTATTGCTAAAGCAAACATTCTATGATTTATTTTTAAAATTAATGTATCTATTTACATCTCAAATGCTATTGTTCCCACCCCTACAGTTCTATGTGTTCAGAGCCTCAGTCTGGCCTGTGAATGCTCTTTGGTTAGTGCCTCAGTCTCAGAGAGCTGCCAAAGGTCCAGGTTAGTTGACTCTGTTGGTCTTACTATGGAGTTCTCATACCCTTCAGGGCCTTCAGTCCTTCCCCCCAACTCTTCCATAAGAGTCCCTAAGCTCCATCCAATCTTTGGCTGTGGATCTTTGCATCTGTTTCACTCATCGGCCAGGTAGAACCTCTCAGAGGGCAGTTATGCTAGGCTACAGTCTGCAAATATAACAGAGCAACAAAGATGCCTTGTTTGGCATCATGAGAGAAGATGCACCTACTCTGGTAGAAACTTGATGCACCATGATTATGGGGTATGGAATGGCACCCTCTCCTAGGAGAAGGGGAGGCAGTCTGGGGAAAGGTCTCAAAAATATCAATCTGAGTGAGGTAACCCAGACCCAAAGGGCATACATGATACACACTCACTGGAAAATGAATATGCTTGAATCTCACTTAGAAGGGGGAATGAAGTAGTTATAGGAGGCAGAGGGAGGATGTGAACTGGGTGGGAGAGGGGATGGGAAGGGATTTAGGGGGTATCAAGATCAGGAGTGGGTAGGGACTGGAGAGAGGGACAGGCTTTTTTTATTTTACTACAATCTAGTTTTTACACATAGTTAAAGATAATACTACATTTGCCTCTGCCACTGCATACCATCTCCAAGCGGCGCAGGAAGCCAGCTATTTACCCAGTGGTGGGGAGGAGCCAGCCAGTACAGGTGAGACCTGCATTGCAGCACAGAGGATCCCATCTGGAACCATCCAGCAGTAGCCTTCCGGTTTCTGTGTCCAGCTTGAGGCTATCCTATGACACTGGGTACCATATTCAATTGACTCATGGAGGTAGCTAACCACTCAGGAATACAGAGAGACCCAGTAGTACAGTAGGGCCACCCCTGCTGCTCAGAGGAAACAGCCTGAAACCCTGAGGACACAAGAGCCTAGAAACAGCCTGGGATGGGAGTCTTCTGATTATCGCCTACACCCAGAGTTGATGGGGCCACAGAGTTATATACCCAAATGCAACTATAAGAGAGTGGGTCTCGCAGAAGTACTTACATATCAGTGTACACAGAGAGAACAGGTCTCCCAGGAGCACAGAGAAACCACAGTCAGAGACAGCAACACCAGCTAACTCCAGAGATAACCAGATGGCAAAAAGCAAGTCCTGGATACCCCAACACACCAGAAAAGCAAGAACTGGATTTAAAATCGCCCCTCATGATGCTGACAGATGACTTCAAGAAGGACATAAATAACTCCCTTAAAGAAATACAGGAGAACACAAGTAAACAGGGAGAAGCCTTTGAAAAACTAAGGGAAAACACAACAAAACAGGTGAAGGAATTGAACAAAGCTATCCAATATCTAAAGGTGGAGGTAGAAACAATAAAGAAATCACAAAGGGAAACAACTCAGGACATAGAAAACCTAGGAAAGAAGTCAGGAGTAATGGATCTAAGCATCAACATCAGAATACCAGAGATAAAAAACGAAAATTTCAGATGCAGAAGATACCAGAGAAAGCATTGTTATAACAGTCAAAGAAAATGAAAAATGCAAAAAAACTCCTGACCCAAAACATCTAGGAAATCAAGGAAACAATGAGAAAACCAAACCTAAGGATTATAGGTATAGAAGAGAGTGAAAATTTCCAACTTAAAGGGCTAGTGTCTTCAACAAAATTATAGAAGAAAACTTCCCTTACCTAAAGAAAGAAATGCCCATGAACATACAAGAAGCCTACAGAACTCCAAATAGATTTGACCAGAAAAGAAATTCCTCCCATCACATAATAATTAAAACACCAAATGTACTAAACAAAGAAAGGATATTAAAAGCAGTAAGGGAAAAAGGTCAGGTAACATATAAAGGTAGACCTATCAGAATTACACCAGACTTCTCACAAAAGACTATGAAAGCCAAAAGAGCCTGGGGAGATGTCATACAGACCCTAAGGGAACACAAATGCCAACACAGACTGCTATATCCAGCAAATCTCTCAATTACCATAAATGAAGAAACCAAGCTATTTCATGACAAAAACAAATTTACACAGTATCTTTACACAAATCCAGCCCTTCAAAGGATAATGAATGGATAGCATCAACCAAAAGGAGAGAAACTACACACTAGAAAAAACAAGAAATTAATCTTCTTCCAACAAACCCAAAAGAAGATAACCACACAAACATAAAAATTACATCAAAAATAGCAGGAAGCAACAATTACTTTTCCTTAATATCTCTTAACATCAATGGGCTCAATTCCCCAATAAAAGACATAGACTAACGGACTGGATATGTAAACAGGACCCACCATTTTGCTGCATATAGGAAATGCATCTCAGTGTCAAAGACAAATACTACCTCAGAGTAAAGGGCTGAAAAACAATTTTCCAAGCAAATGGCCACAGGAAACAAGTTGGAGTAGCCATTCTAATATCCAATAAAATAGACTTTGAGCCAAAAGTCATCAAAAAAGAAATGGAAGGACACTTTATAGTCATCAAAGGAAAAATTTAACAGGAAGAACTCTCAATTCTGAACATCTATGCTCCAAATACAAGGGCACCATCATTCATAAAAGAAACCTTACTAAAGTTTAAAGCATACATCATACCCCACACAATAATTGTGGGTGACTTCAACACCCCACTCTCCTTAATGGACTGATCAGGGAAAAACAAACTAAACAGAGACACAGTGAAACTAACAGAAGTTTTGGACCAAATGGATTTAATAGATATCTATAGAACATTTCATCCTAAATCAAAAGAATATATCTTCTCAGCACATAATGGTACCTTCTCCAAAACTGACCATATAATTGGTCACAAAACAGACCTCAACTGATATAAGAAGATCGAACTAATTCCATGCCTCCTATCAGATCACTATGGTGTAAGGGTTGTCTGCAATAGTAACAAAAAACAACAGAAAGCCAACATACACATGGAAGCTGAACAATGATCTACTCAATGATAGCTTAGTCAAGGAAGAAATAAAGAAAGAAATAAAAGACATTTTAGAAGTTAATGAAAATGAAGGCACAGCATACCCAAATTTATGGAACACAATGAAAGCAGTGCTAAGAGGAAAACTCATAGCTCTGAGTGCCTCCAAAAAGAAGCTGGAGAGAGCATACACAAGCAGCTTAACAGCACACCTGAAAGCTTTAGAACAGAAAGAAGCTACTACACCCAAGAGGAGTAGAAGGTGGGAAAATATCAAACTCAGGGATGAAATCAACCAAGAAGAAACAAAAAGAACTATTCGAAGAATCAACAAAACCAGAAGCTGGTTCTTTGTGAAAATCAAGGTAGATAAACATTTAGCCAGACCAACCAGGGAGCACATAGACAGTATCCAAATTAACAAAATCAGAAATGAAAAGGGTAAAATAACAACAGAAACTGAGGAAATTCAAACAATCACCAGATCCTACTACAAAAATCTGTACTCAACACAACTGGAAAATCTGGATGAAATGGACAATTTCCTAGACAGATACCAACTACCAAAGTTTAATCAGGATCAGATAGACCATCTAAACGGTCCCATAACCACTAAAGAAATAGAAGTGATCATTGACAGTTGCCCAACCAAAAGCACAGGACCAGATGGTTTTAGTGTAGAATTCTTATCAGACCTTCAAAGAAGATCTAACACCAATACTCTTCAAACTATTCCACAAAATAGAAACAGAAGGAACACTACCTAACTCGTTCTATGAAGCCACAATTTCGCTGGTGCCAAAACCGTACAAAGATCCAACAAAGAAAGAGCACTTCAGACCGACTTCCCTTATTTATATTGATGCTAAAATACTCAATAAAATTCTTGCCAACTGAATCCAAGAACACAAAAAAATGATCATTTTCCATGATCAAGTAGGCTTCATCCCAGGGATGCAAGGATGGTTCAATATATGGAAATCCATCAATGTAATCCACTACATAAACAAACTCAGAGGAAAAAACCACATGGTCATTTCATTAGATGTTGAAAAAAGCATTTGACAAAATTCAGCATCCTTTCATGTTAAAGGTCTTGGAAAGAACAGGAATGCAAGGCCCATACCTAAACATAGTAAAAGCAATATGCAGCAAACCAGTAGCCAACATCAAACTAAATGGAGAGAAACTTGAAGCAATCCCACTAAAATCAGGGACTAGACAAGGCTGCCCTCTTTCTCCATATTTATTCATTATAGTACTTGAAGTTCTAGCTAGAGCAATTAGACAACAAAAGGAGGTCGAAGGGATGCAACTTGAAAAGGAAGCAGTCAAAGTATCACTATTTGCAGATGATATGATAGTATACTTAAGTGACCTTAAAAACTCCCCCAGAGAACTCCTACAGCTGATAAACAACTTCAGCAAAGTGGCTAAATATAAAACTCAAGCAAATCAGTAGCCTTCCTATACTCAATCAGTAAACAGGCTGAGAAATGAATTAGGGAAATGACACCCTTCACCATAGTCACAAACAATATAAAGTATCTTGGTGTGACTCTAACCAAACAAGTGAAAGATCTGTATGACAAGAACTTCAAGTCTCTGAAGAAAGAAATCAAAGAAGACCTCAGAAGATGGAAAGATCTTCTGTGTTCATGGATTGGCAGGATTAATATAGTAAAAATGGCTATCCTGCCAAAAGTAATATACAGATTCAATGCAATCCCCATCAAAATCCCAACTCAATTCTTCATAGAGTTAGAAAGAGCAATTCTCAAATTCATCTGGAATAATAAAAAAAACCCAGGATAGGGAAAACTATTCTCAAGAGTAAAAGAACCTCTGGGAGAATCAGTATCCCAACCTCAAGCAGTACTACAGAGCGATAGTGTTAAAAACTGCATGGTATTGGTACCGTGGAAGACAGGTAGATCAATGGAACAGAACTGAAGACCCAGAAATGAACCCACACACCTACGGTCACTTGATCATTGACAAAGGAGCTACAACCATCCAGTGGAAAAAAAGCCTTTTCAACAAATGGTGCTGGTTCATGCAGAAGAATTCAAATCGATCCATTCTTATCTCCTTGTAATAAGCCCAAGTCCAAATGGATCAAGGATCTCAACATAAAACCAGAAAAACTGAAACTAATAGAAAAGAAACTGGGGAAGAGCCTTGAGCACATGGGCACAGGGGAAAAATTCCTGGACAGAACACCAATAGCTTATGCTCTAAGATCAAAAATTGACAAATGGGACCTCATAAAGTAACAAAGTTTCTGTAAGGCAAAGGACACTGTCAAAAGGACAAAACAGCAACCAACAAATTGGGAAAAGGTATTTACTAACCCTACATCCGACAGAAGGCTAATATCCAAGATATACAAAGAACTCAAGAAGCTAGACTCCAGAGAGCCAAATAACCCTATTAAAAAATGGCATACAGAGCAAAACAAAGAATTTTCACCTGAGGAATATTGAATTGCTGAGAAGCACCTAAAGAAATGTTCAACATCCTTAGTCATCAGGGAAATGCAAATCAAAACAACCCTGAGATTCCATCTCACACCAGTCAGGATGGCTAAGATCAAAAATACAGGAGACAGCAGTTGTTGGTGAGGATGTGGAGAAAGAGGAACACTCCTCCACTGCTGGTGGGATTGCAAACTGGTACAACCACTCTGGAAAGCAGTCTGGCGGTTCCTCAGAAAACTCAGCATAATACTACCAGAGGACCCTGCTATACCACTCCTGGGCATATACCCAGAGGATTCTTCAACATGTAATAAGGACACAAACTCCACTATGTTCATAGCAACCCTATTTATAATAGCCAGAAGCTGGAAAGAATACAGATGTCCCTCAACAGAGGAATGGATACAGAAAATGCGTTATATTTACACAATGGAATACTACTCAGCTATTAAAAACAATGAATACATGAAATTTTTATGCAAGTGTGTGGAACTGGAGAATGTTATCCTGAGTGAGGTGACCCAATCACAAAAGGGCACACATGGTATGCATTCCTTAATAAGCGGATATTAGCCCAGAAGCTTGGAATACCCAAGAAACAATTCACATATCAAATGATGCCCAAGAAGAAGGAAGGAGAGGCCCCTGGTCCTGGAAAGGCTCAATGCAGCAGTGTAGGGGAATACCAGTACAGGGAAGTAGGAAGAGGTTGATTGGGGAATAGAGGGAGGGAAGAGGGCTAATGGGACTTTCAGGGAGGGGGAATCCAGGAAAAGGGAATTCATTTGAAATGTAAATAAAGAATATATCTAAGAAAAAGAGATAAAAAAAGACAATTCTACTTTTTCGACATATGTCAAGGAAACACAACGGGAACATCTTAAAGTACTTTTAATGGATAATTTAGAACCAAAATTTCTGATTTAGTTGGCGTTCAACCCGATGGCTAATAGTTTTAATAATCTCATAAATGGGAATTTGGAACATGAAAAAGGACAGGAATTAGTTCAGAGCCCATTTTGTAATGCTCTATAGTCAGTTTGCATTGGATGCCTCATTATCACCTTGTTTTTCTGTGATTTGCTGCATTCAGAGAGGATCTTGCATCTCAGAGAGTCACAGTAGGAAAGGCATAAATCGTTTTTATTTTATTCATTGGCATTTCAAATGTTATTGCCCTTCCCAGTTTCCTCTCCACAAACCCCCTATCCCCTACCCTTTGCCCTGCCTCTGTGAGGGTGCTTCCCAACCTGTCCATTCACTCCTACCTCAGTGCCCTAGAATTCCTACCCTGGGTCATAGAGCCTCCACAGGACCAAGGGGCTCCCTTCCCAGTGATTCCTGATAAGGCAATCCTCTGCTACATATCCAACTGGAGCCATGGGTCCCCCCACCCCTGATGTGTACTCTTTGGTTGGTGGCTTAGTCCCTGGGAGCTTGGGGGGGGGGTGTCTGACGAAGAACAAGGCATAATTCTTAATCATTTTTAACAATTCAAATTGTCCAGATTTTCTGATATGAGTGGTAGGTAGCTTAGTGGCTTAGTTTTCAAAGTTAGTTTTTAAGTTTTATATATATATATATATATTGAAATTTTTCTAATTGGATTTAGGGGATGAGAAAAAGAGCCATCCAAATAGAAAAAAAATCATTATTTTTCCCTAGCAAGCTAAATATTTTATATTTACTTATTTATATAAATCAATGTTCTATTGATGAATTTGTTACCCAAATCAGATTCAACTCACAAAGGAAGCTACCCCAGGTTTCACTGCGAGTAGTGAATGACATCAGAAAGGTTTCATTTTCTACTTATTCGCTTTCACCTGAACGTGAGCAATGGGTGGTAAGAATTCCCTAAATAGCACGAAACAACCTCATTTGTTTTATATTGATTTTAAGATGATCTCTGTGGGAAATGCAGGTCTTTATAACTTGCTAAGTAATGGAGGGGGGATTGTGAGAGTAAAATTCACTTTACAACATGATATCACTTTTTACAATCTTTTCACAGAATGAGTTGGATGTGTAGAGTCACCGTTTCTCTACAATAATCTTACTGTGCCAACATATACAGTTCATAGTAAGTATAGCTTACACATGTCTGTTTTGGTTTCTTTGGAAGCTTGATTAACGGAGACTGCTAAGAGAAGAGAATGAGTCATCCGCAGAGTTGCACTGTGTGCATTTCAGAAACAACTGTGCATTTGCTTCCTTATTGAAAAAAAAATATCATCCCCAGTGTGTGAATGTATAGAGTGACCAGGCAAAAGCAACTCCATTTATGCCTTGCAGTGAGCAATGACACTGGCGATGCTAATCTTAGTAGCACTTAAAGGAATCACAGTCTATCCTGTTTCCCTTACTGAAACCCAGCCATGGGCTCACAGCTTCTAGAAAGCTTCCAGTTTCAAACCTGTAAATAGCGTTGTACAAAAAGCTGAAATACTAGATCATGCCATTCTCTCACAGGGGCAAAACAAGCAGTGAAGACTGAAGAAATTGTGTAGCTTAGGTTCATTCTATCACACAGCCTCAGCTGCTTCTCAGGATCTACCTCAAAGGGATTCACCCTCTCAGTGCTCCAGCCACTGCTGATTAGAAACCTGCTCTCCCCTGAACCTCATGAAGCTCTTGGCCTTGGATGTCTGCTTGCCCTTTCCCTACTGTGAGCTCTCATCTCCAAATAGCCACATGGATTGCTCTCTCTGCAGTGTTTGTGTTATTTTGTCTCTGACTTTTAGGAAATGATTCTTGATAACCTCAACGGAGCAGACGTAAACTGTTGCTGTTCTTCTCATCTTTTCCTCCCATTTGCTTCTCAATTGATAAATTTGTAAGTCAGTTACTAACTACCTGATTCTTAGCACATGGAGCTATTTATCTTGATTGTCAGATTTTGTATCCTTTCTCTTATGACCAAAGTTCTATACAGAAAGACAGAGAATTAGAGTGACTATAATATTTAAACATAAATCTATAGCCACCAAAATGTATTTAGGGTATCTGTACAAAACAGAAGATTGATTTCTCTTTGCACATATTAAAAGTATCACATAGATACTGTAAATTCCATTTATATATTCCTAGATCCTGACATTTATTATTTATCTAATCTTTTTCCCTATAACTTGTTTGTTTTAAGATTGAAAAAAATGCCCAACTTTAAGAACTGTTTAATGTATTATGACCATTTTACTTAAATTTTTAAAATATAATTTTCATCTCTCTTTATTTTCTTTTGTCTAAAGTGTGAAATATTTGTTTTGTTAAAAATGTGCCTAAAAGTTAACCAATTACCTTTTTATGTCTTTGTTGTCTTTTTTATTTTTCTTTCTATTTTTGCAAAGTATAGGTGGGTCTGAAACTCACGGTAGACCAGAATGGCCACAAACTTGCAGTAATTTGCCTACTGGGTTGATAGGAATGTGCCATCATGACTAGCAGGTTAATCAACTTTAATAAGAGAGATCTGAAAGTGATGAAGTTTTGTCTCTCCTGATACTTTTAAATTATTTTAACCTCCTCTCACAATTCTTAGACCAAACTGAGAACTTTTTATTTTTTTTAATAGGTTACATTTTAGGGAACAGAAACTGTTTAAAGGAGATTCAGTAAATTGTCTTGAAAAAAAAAACAACCACTTTCAAATCACACAGAGTGTGGTTGGGAAGTCTGATAGAAGCTGGTTATTAATTTCATTTGTGCATAAAAAGTAACAATTTTCTCCACTCACAAGCCTATTATGAGATTAAGTATATATGGAAAACACGCAGAATATGCATATTCTTATTCAAAAAGAAAAATTTCATTTTCCTTTATTCCTCTGCTTTCCAGTGAAAATACTGAAATCTAAGATCCTACTGCTCCTTCTTAAGAGCTGTGGTGATGTTAATGACTAACACATGCTCCGGAACCATGTCCTGAAGACTTGGTGTCATCAGTCACTCAGAGCTTTGACGCAGTACATTTCTCATGACTTGAAATCTCCACTACCAGCTAACCAGAAAGAGTTTCAGGGCAGCTAAAGCTCATAATTCCTTATCAAGAGAACCATAAGTTCTGGGCCTAGGAAAGAACAGTTTCAGAAAAATCTGCTCAATTTATGCCTAGTTATCTCAAATGGGTATAACTGGAATAGACAGACCAGAATTTGAAGTCATACAGTTATCCCTAGTGGGAAGAGGCAGATGTTCAAAGTAAAGTTGCAAAAGAGGCAACTTCCAATATATTTAATGCCTGGGTGGAGGAGGTAGAATGTCTCCCCAACATACTTAGAGGTGAGGTAATTTGGATAGATTATCTGTTTAAAGCAGCATCACCAATGTCAGGTCTGGAGTTACTCTAAAAAAAAAAAGAGCATTTGTCACCAAGCCTGAAATAGAAGGTGTAGTCTCTGGCTACAGAGTATAACCTGGAATGAGAGGACCATGTCAGCATCTGGCTAGTAAATTACCTCAGCAGAAAATCTGTCCTTTGTTGACAAATGGTCTAGCTACTTTCTTACTGAGCTTGAAGGATGAGATATTTCTGGAAGCATAGCTTGTATTCAGTTCTTAACTATGGAAATTTGTCGAGAATTTTCTAGTCCAAGTGATGTCTGAGACATTCTTATAAGTAAAATCAAATGCTTATCTTCATGCCTTTTCTCTAAATGCAAAGCTGTGTTTGAAAAATAATAGATTTTAAAATACATTGGTTGCTATTTGTGAATATATAAAACCCAGCAAAAACCAAATATCATGTGGCAATTTGTTAAAATAAACACAGACATTATATTTCCAGGTTGAATCAAGTTTTTTAAGATGAACTTATCAAATGACAGCATAACTGTCTTGGAAAGGGTAACAATATGGAAGAACCAAGAATGTCAGTTCCCTGTATTTTGCCTATTTAATTTGCAGAAATAAACCAACTAAAAGTTGGAACAGTAAAAGTTTACTTAATTAAAATATGTCAGAATTTAAAAGGATCTTAATTATCTTCCATCTCAATATGTAATGCAGATCAATGTCAGACATATGTACAGTGGAATGAATTTTGTGACTGGGTTTAGACATTAAGTCATATAAATCCCACATATCTGTTTTCCCTCCCAAAATTGAACTCTCCTTACCTGTATTCTAGCATTCATCTCCATGCTGAGCAAAGAGCTAATTCATTTCTACCACTGAGAAAAGTGTCACATCGCCAATGACAAGGTTAGAAAGTCTTATAATACAAAATTGCAAAGACCTTTCAATGACATGTTTAATATTCAGGACATCATTCAGCATAAGACTGGGGTCTACTAACAGTGTAGAAACTATACAAGATTGAGCAAGAGGCATGCAACATAGTATTATACCTGTAAATGTGTGTTCTGCCCATGAGGCTATGAACACACATGCCACCCTTCCAATTACTGCAATGATGAAAATTCATACTTTTGCATAGTCTTAGCCAGATGCCACAGCTATAAAACCACACAAGACATAAAGAGAACTTACTCTCTTTAGAAATAAACAACCAAATATCAATAGAAAACAGAAAATGCAAGACAGTATATTGTACTTATTTATTTTGTTTTTCCACCTACTTCTCCTTACTCAAACTGAGGATTTATTTCCAAAATCCAATAAACTTTGAAAATATGTTCATGTGAGTGCAATATCTGGAGCGAGCAATAGGAGTCAATTGAATAAGGACTTGAGGAACTTCAGCAGGTCTGTAATTTCTTTCAAAGCTCTATCCTTAATTCATTGATGCATATGGAAAATAATATTAGTAATATTTATTAATCTCCTGAACCTCAGAGAATGAATGTGAAAAACCAGGAAGATAGTGGCCTTGTTAGAGTTATCAATAGATATCCAAATGCTGTCATTGAGTATCAATTTGTTAGATACCACCACACTTAATGGAAGGAGCATAAGCTTCAACTGTCAGTCCTTGTGACTCCACAAAGCATTGTGAACATCAAGGAAAATTTCCCTGAAAAGACAGATTTACAATGTCTAAAAACTTAAGATGAATGGGGCATCTTCTACTCAAGGAGCGTGCTGACTCTGGTATCCTTTCGAAGGTCACACCTGAGTTAAATAGATATGAAATCTGAAAGTTCTAAACAAATAGTCTGTTGTCAAATACTTTTAAAATAAAAATAATTAAATATCAATTTGCTACATAAGAAACTGAATGTTCACAAAAACAGTAGTTGTGAAGAACTCTTTATTAAATGGTCACTATTTCCTGTTTCAGAGTTTTAAAACATGTAACTAAGAAATTGTACAAAGGCTGTGGGAGACTTCTACTTCTTGTCAAGATTCATCAAGATACAGAAGACCTCCAAAAACTAAGAAAAGATCAACAGTGTTAAAAAAGTATTCTTTTTAAAAAATTTTTTGAGGTCTGTGGGTGCTACAAACCTAGAACAAACTAATTTCTGGGGAAAAAAATCTGTCCTCTAGAAGAAGAGTTCCATAGCTGTTCTTATTTTGTTTTATGTGACGTTCTGGAGGAGGAGGCACCTGCATGGAGAAAGGGGAATGAGAAGGCAACTCGACTTCCTACAAACATTTAATGACTATTGGGTAGGTTGACATGTGAGTTTAGATTTTCAAAAAGTCTAAATCATAGAGAAGTTTAGTACTACCTACCACATCTTTCCCACAGTTTTTCATAGAATACTTAAGAAGTCTTTGTCAAGAGGCTGGAGACAAGATAGAAGAGCTGAGCAAAAGACCCTGTGAAGTGTTAGGAGTCTCCTCTAAGCTGAACATTGTGCTTGTAGAAGGCGAGAGAAGTGGTGAGTAGAAATCTCAAATCCAATGATCTCTCATCCATGTGGGCTGGCAAAGACAGGAGAAAACTTTGGGGCCCTGTGATGATTCTTAGAAAGATGACATCTCTGATGAGGTTGGCAAATAAGAATCTGATGGAGGGATCTTCAGAAGACTATGGCTGACATAAGAGTAAATAGTTCCTGGGATTCTGAGTCAGAACTGTCATAGAGTATATAGAGGTAGTGGCTCCATTCTAAAGCACAGAAAATAACTCTTGAATTTGCTCATTCTTCTAATCTGGTGTCACAGTGTAAAGAATCCTATTCCTCCCTATAAAATATTTTGAGTTGTCTTATTTAGGGTGTGTATACCTGTAAAGAGACACCTTGTAACTCTTATAAAGGAAAACATTTAATTGGGGCTCCCTTACAGTTCACAGGTTTCGTCCATTATGAGTATGTTAGGAGACATGGCATCGTGCAGACATAGTGATGGAGAGGAGCTGAGAGCTCTACATCTAGAGAGGCACTGGGCATGGGATGAGTATTTCAAACCTGAACACCTGCCTAAAGTGACACACTTCCTCCAACCAGGCCACACCTACTCCAACAAGGCCACACCTCCTAATAGTGCCACTTCCTTGTGACCAAGCATTCAAATACTATTTTTATACAAACCACCAAAGAAGTTACCGGTGAACCGAATATAACTAATGATATAGTGAAATTAGTCTAGTTCAATTGTAAATTGTAAATTAAACCTTCCATATGCATAAATGCACATGGCATTTCTTGGAAATTTATGTTATTTACTTTAGTATTTAATGTGATATTTATTGCATAAAGTAAAAAGAAACTTAAGAACCAATCAAAAACAGGATATTGACCATTACGATAAATAAGAGAAAAAGTCAATAGAAACAGAAATGGAGATTGCCTACATCTTAGGCTTTTAAGACAGACTCTATAAGATAAATATAAGGAATATTACAACACAATGATACACATTTTTATACTTCAACAGAGACAAAAATATGTAATCATTTTTCAGCTTTGCTAAAATTGTGCAGTAGTATCTATTTAGTCCATACTTGACGGAATTATCCATATATAACACCTATCTTTATTTGATAAGCTGATATGATGTGTTACTGATTTATGCATTTTATTATATACTATACTAACTTTACCAATAATTTATGATTTAATTTTCATAGTTACAAAAAGATTATTGTCATTCATCATGTAGCATGGGACAGTGACAGCAGCTGTGTATACTTTGTGCTTACTGTGTACCTCAATTCTATGAAGAGATCATTTTGAGTGACAGATATGTACTCTCTGTGTATGTTTGTGGAAACACACTCTGTGACATTCACACGATGATCCACTCATCTCTTTGTGTATTTCTCAGATCTTGTTGATAACTCATGCATGAAGTATATGATTTACAATATTTACTAGCATCAATATTTTACCACTTCAAATGAAATGAATAAGCTATGATTTTGTGTATTCCTCTCACAGTATCATATGATGGTAAGAGAAAATCAATAAAGAAAAGGGGGTTTCTTTTGACAGCTTGTTATGGGTTGGGCTCCTAATCATAGTCTTTTACTGCTGGTTGTCCTCTTGCCTTGTGATTTCAGAAAACTTTAGCTTGACCTGGGAGAAAAATAAGATTAGTGAAATTTGCCTCTTTTGAAAGTTGAGAGCTATGAACTGAAGAATCTGATCTTTTCCTGCTGGGCTCAGGATCTAGGAGTCATTCACCCTCTCTGAAGTTCCTGTCTATTTAATCTTCTTCCTGGAGACTTGAAGGGATCAGGGACCTGGTATCCTGAAAAAGATGTGATCTCAAGAGTCAGTAGCATGCAAGACTGTTTCTAAGTCCCCTTGATATATGTATCAAGGCTGGGAATCATTGGTAACAGACATAAAGACATTCAGAGGCCTTTAGAAGTGACAAGACCATGAAGACTCACAGAGGGATGAAGGACTGCAAAAGGAATTATTTGAGTGTGAGATATTTTTCAGCATCAGGTGAATGTCAAAATGCTGGAAATGGGAACATGATCTTGGAGTCTTACAACTGCAAAATTCTACCTTACATACAAATACTGCGCATTTTCTATTATATATATTTAAAGCATATTTTTATTCATATCCATCAATATCTGTATCTATACATATACTTACTCTGTCTGCCAAACATAAAAGTATAATGAGAACTATTCTGAAAAAGGACAAGAACCAGTAATGGGGAGAGAAGACAAGAAAGAATAATAGGATGACTATGGTAAAAATACATGGTATTCTTGAATGAAAATATGATACCCATCATTTCTTACACCAAATACATACTAATGTGAAAGAAAGTAACAGCTGTGTTTGCAAAAGCTTTGAGAGAAGTGCAAATCAGTTAAATCATAAATGGACCGAAGTATGCATGCTTATTCTACTTTTAAAATAATCAAATGCTTGTCTTGGTTAGGGTTTTACTGATGTGAACAAAATCCATGACCAAGGCAACTCTTATAAGGATTACATTTAATTGGGGCTGGATTACAGGTTCGGAGGTTCAGTCCATTATCTCAATGCAGGAGCGTGGCAGCAGCCAGGCATACATGGGGTTGGAAAAGCTGAGAGTTCCACTTCTTGTTCCCAAGGCAGCTAGCAGAAGACTCACTTCCAGGCAACTCAGACTGAGGTATTAAAGCCCATGCCCACAGTGACACACCTACTCCAATAAAGCTACACCTAATAGTGCCATTTCCTGGGCCAAGCATATTCAAAACATTACAATGTCCCACTTCTCTCAGAGGGACTATTGGCAATTAATGGCTGTTTGTGGAAAGGGTGTGATTTTCTTCAGAGGTGCAGTGTCATGAAGTCACCCTTGCTTTGTTAAATAATCTCCTATCTACACTTGGGCAAGTAATTCTTGTTAAATTCAATGACCCTCACCCAAAGAGAAGACATAAATGTAGGCAGGAGACATAGTGAAAAGAAGGGCTCCAGCAAGTAAGGGAGGCAGGGGATGGGGATGGGATGAGAGAATGGAGGAGATAAACAAAACTGTGAAGTAAAACTTTTCCTATAACCAGTGTATGAAAATTTGAGGTTGGCATTCATGGCTTAGGGGTTAATGATTCTCAGCCTACAGTGCTAACCACTTAAAGGCCAGTAGATGTCCATTCCTTTTGAAAATAGATTGCTGGATCATGTGATAATTCATATTTAATGTTTTGTGAAAATCCCATATTATTTGAAGGGAATGCTAGCTTACATTCCTGCCCCTACTGTAGTGAAGGTTCCAATTTCCCCACACCCTCTCCTTATCTGTTTTCAATTAGCGCTCTCTTAGCATGAAGTAGTATGCCTTTGTGGTTTCTCTTGCATTTCCCTGATGACTACCAATGGTAAGCACATTTCCATTTGCTTATTGGACAGTTATATTTCTTCTTTAGAGAAATGTTGATCCAAGTTCTTTGTGCACTTTCGGAGTGGGCTATTTATTGTTTATTATTGAATTCTTTACATATTCAAGAGACAAGTCACTAACCAGGATTTTTTCCTACAAAATGATGTCATTCCAAACAGAAGTTTATATCTTCCTTCCCAGTTTAGAAGTGTTTTATTTGTTTCTTGTGTAAACAGAATTCATAGTAAACTTATGATTCCTTTGCCCAATGTTATTTACCACTAGAAATCCATTCAACAATTCAAAAGATATGCCTTATTTTCATTAGATCTTTTTTTTTAATTTGTTGATCAGTTTTCACTTTGAAATGTGCTGACTTGACTGAGTGACAGAAAAGATAATTGAGTAAATAAAAGGTACTTAATAACACAGGGCTCAGTCAGTAGCCTCTTAGTCTTGATGAATATGTCTCAATATTTAAATTCTTATTCTTTTGAATGTGATTCAAATGAAACTTCCCAAAGGCAAATTCACTGACTTTCAGTTAAATTTTGAAGATGTTGTAACAGACTAGGAACATCTTTATGAAGTAATTTTCCTTCATTATACAAATAGAATACAATATATATTTAGCATGTTGATCATATTTTGCAATTATTATCAGATTACTGCATATAAAATGATAGAAACCCCTGCCCTGCTTTACTTTAATATTCCCAATATTTAGGGGCCTCTATGTTTCATGGCTGTATATGGGAATGTACATATTTAGTGATATACATGTGCTACAACACTGTATATGATGACACATCCTTGAAAGGATTATAGTATTGTTTCTAAAGAATGAAGACCATGTTAAAGAGGATCAAAAACAAAAATTAAGCACAGTGACAGATCTCCTATGGGATCCAGGTTAAAAATGTAAGTTATTATTGGAAAAATATTCAAATTCACTTAAAAGATATTAGATTAAAAAAATACCTCCATAAAGTTGCAGCTATAGGCAAGTCTGTAGGACATATTCTTAATTAGCGGATAATGGGGAAGGACCTAGCCCTTTGTGGTGATACCATCCCTGGGTTGATGGTCCTAGGTTCTATAGGAAATCAGGCTGGGCAAGCCATGGGGAACAAGTAATTAAGCAGCTCCCTTCCATGGATTCTGCTTTTGCTTCTTCCACATGGGTTCCTACTCTGAGTGAGTTACTGTCCAAACTTCCTTCAGGGATGGACTATATATGAAAACATAAGCCAAATAAGCCTTTTCCTACTCAACTTGCTTTTGGTCATGGTGTTTCACCATAGTAACCCAAAATAATACAGGCACATGCACACAAACACAAATATCTGAGGGGCAATGAATCATACAGCAGATACAATAATATAAGCATGCAAAGTAAGTAAATGCAGCTGATAAGAAGAATGTAAATATATACAAGAGGATCTAGAGATGTATCTCAATTCATAAACTATATGCTTAACATGTGTGATTCCCTGTGTTCAAACTTCAGGAACAGACCAACTCACCACATATCATAAGCGTGCATGCACACACACACACACACTCACACTCACACTCACACACATACATCCTGATACAAGAGATCATTTGACTGTCAACCTACCATTCTTATTACTGTACAGGCTACCCCAATGAAATCAATTAGGCCTTAGACCACTTTTAGTTTCTATGACAACAGAGCAGGTATTTTGCAAGGGAAATAAGTTCAGTTTCACAATTTCAAGAGCATGAGCTTAATGACTGGTTCTTGTAATACTAATTCTGTTTCTCTCTCAAAAACACATACACACTCCCCAATATATATATATATATATATATATATATATATATATATATATATATATGATATTCTTGTATAAAGAATATGCAAAAGACTGTAGTATTATATACATATGTATATACATATGTCTACATATATATGTGTGTATATTTATATATATATTTCTTTGTACATTCATACATATTTACATATTTATGAACTTATTTCATTAGTATATATAACTTGTTTTGCACATTACAGACCCAGAAAACCCAATACCTACTGAGTACAATATGTAAGAAGCCTGAAAAGAAGAGGCAACAATGATATATAGACTCCAGGAAAGGATGATGTCAGGGAAGCTCTCTGGGGAGTTTTAGGTATTGCATCAAAGGTGCTGAAAATGCTGCAGTCTGATATCCTTAGACAATGGCAGCAGCAACAGTTGGCTTTGCATCGGAGGGATGGCTAGGTTCCTTTTTCTTCTCTACTCATCTAATGTTATCTATGCTGATGCCCACATTCAGAGTCTTCCCTCCTTCTCTTGTCCTATATGCTAAGCGCTTCTGTAAATACCCACATAGACAGACCCATAAGATGAGTTTAATAATCTAGCAGTCTGTCATTCAAATCAAGTTGGCAATCATGGCATGAGGCTGGCATCACAGGAAGGCAAATGATGCATTATGAAATCAAACATCACAATCACTGAAGCTAGGCAGGCCAAATGCCAGTAACCGTGAGAAGCAGAGAAACTAATGGTGCCACTGGACGAATGCCAAATAGAGGGGTATTTTTTTCACCCTTTCTGTGAATTACTCAGTATTCAATGCTGTTCCACCAAACCTCTTCTTCCTATATCCTCCACTTGGACTAGCAACATGGTTGATGAGTCTTTTTTTTAATTATCATCCTCCTCATTTCCTTTTATTGAAAAGTTTAATAGCATTATTATACATTTAATATTGCATTAACTCCTACTCATAATTAATTGTAAAGATTCAATGAATATTTATAAAGCAACAGAGAATCTTGGTCAGATAGAAACCAGTACCTGTGTTCACTTGTCACATCTAGAGGAGACATCCTATTTTGTGCCTTCCTATTTTCAGGAGCTCATTTGAACAATACACACATTTCTACTTCCCAACAGACCCAGATTGTAGCAATTTTCTTCATATTTGCTCTGACTAGTAGAGAGCAAAAGAGTAAAAAGGCCAGCACTGGATGCTCCCTTGTTGTTGCTGCTGTTGGATTGCTCTTCCATTCATAAGCAGAGTCTTCATCCTTAATCACAGCCTGAAGGTCACCTCTCTTATTCAGGTCACATTTCTGATGATTAAGTTTCAGTTCCTGAACATTTCAATATACATTTAGCTTCAACAGTTGACAAGACTATTTATAAACCAAAGAGTATGTTTGCTTCTTTGCACTTCTATAACAATTTAGTTCAGTTTTGTTTCAGGATTTAAGAAACCAAACACTTCATTGAAATACAGAGAAACGTACTGCTATAGAGCATTAACGTTATTAAATAACATTTGAATAATGATTTATTTTAAGTACTTTATAATTCCATTTTTCTTTCAATCCCATTTTCTACCATCACTTTATAAATTATTTCTTCCCCGGTATCTTATTCTCTTGCCACAGCTATATATTAAAGTAGCATCTAAAATGGGTTATTATATATTCTGTTTGTTCTGTTAACATCACACAACTCATTTCTATTAAAACTATATATTTTCATTATCATAAAGTGTATTACACACAGTATCAGCAGGAGCAAAATATAGTCATTATTTTCTTTTTCACAAAATTCTTAGCTGAGCAGGACTGGGGAAATGGGTCAGTTGGTAAAGTGCTTGCTACACATCTGTGGAGAAGACCTGAGTTCATATTCCAGAGCCCACACATAAAAAGCGAAGAATGGCATGATGTGCTAGTCAGAGAAACAGGAACTCACTGTGGCCAGGCATCCTAGCCTAATAAAAACATCCAGACTTCGAGAGACCTTGTTCCAAAACACCAAGGTTGACAGCTTCAGAGAATAAATAGAAGATTGACCTCAGGCTTCCTAGCAGGTAGCAATTTCCTCTGAGTTGAAGCCCTAGATCTTGAAGGGGAATTGTTCAACAGGATGCTTTATGGTAGGTGAGATATTCCCCTTCTGGAGGGGAGCTCCTGAAACTCAAGAAATAAAGAACTCAGAGGCTATGAGAATCCCTGAAACCTGTTTATGGTGTCCCTCTCTCCCAAGCATAGAAAATAGTAAGGACTTCTAGAGATATTTTCTATCAAGCCGAGCTACCTATACGTGGCTCAGTTCAACTGCAAAACATAAAAGGGACATTCTCCAACCACTTAAGCTACCTGAAGATTGTAGATGGTACTCTAGGTTTCTAGCTTTAGAGAACTGTCACTCATGCTGGAGTGGACTTCTAATGCTACAGCTGGATCTGAGTCACTTCTGCTCTTGTAAATAACCCTTTACACATAAGCAAGTAAATATGAGAACTTGTCTAAATATTGTTTTCTCTGAGAACTAATGAGTATAAACAGAACACTTTTTCATGAGTCTTTAGAAACAATAACATATATCCCAAAGTATTACTCAAATATAAATCTTTTCTTCCACCAAATTTGGTATGATAACCCTCTAAGCATCTTGACTTTCTCTTAAAATATGTCAAAAGATAGAATCGCTTCATAGGCTCTTGACTAAACTTGTTCTAAGAAAACACTTGGGAGTCTTTATCAAGGGTGCTCTGATTTTGGGTTGTTCTGTGTAGATCATGCATTTTAAGGTACAATTCTGCTTTTCTTTTTTTTAAAAGTCATTGGAGAGAGACCATGTACATACCAGCTATATAATAATTTTCTTCCTCAAAATATGATCTTTTAAGATTAAGCATACAATTAGAATATCACCATCTTAACGCTTGCTTTTAGTAGACCTTCAATTGTTGAACAACTAATCAAGAAGCAAGCAGTGAGCAGATTTATAGATTGAAATAAAGACAAGTATGTTCATTGAGTGATTGATATTTTGATTGAACTGTCACAAGTTTCTGAAAAGTCTTCTTTCTGCTACACAGGTCTGAGTCTAGTAAATGGATACTCCTTGTCTTCTGAGAAGTGAGAGAAACCTGTATTTGATAGGAGTGCCATAATGTACGTATTTCCCTTTTTCCATGCAGTATAAATATGAACATGGCAGACAGAGGCAAAGGGCTGACTTCTCTGGAGCCAGCTGCTGAATCATCATGCAGTCCTCTGCTGCCAACATGGGAGCATTCTTTCTGAGCTTACACCAGTCTTGTAAAATTTCAGAGGCATATTTGAAAAACGCACCAGAGTTTAACTATTTTTGTTTCCTGAGAAACTTAACACAGTTCTTATTTATCTATGTATTTTCCAGTTGTAATTTCATTGCTTTCAGTTTGCTTAGGGGGTAGGGACCAAGTATTAGTGAGGTTTTATAAATGACAAATTTGTACTCTCTCAATCGACCCTGAGCCAAAATCCAGTGGGGAAAAAATGTGCCCTGTGTGTCTTTCCACCCCCATTCTATGCCTCTCAATTATACAATGGCCTCTTAGGAGTATTCAAAGGGTCATAACACAACTCCCACAAATCAAAAAGAGTCTGTCTTCCCCATAATTCTGAACTTGTTCTGAGCTCTCCAAATCCCTTCTTATACGTCTCATATTGAGGAACTTCCGGTGTTGGCTTGCGAACTATCAGCTTCTTTTTCTTGAACATTTTCTTCATGTAGCCAGAAACTCCCTGCTTGTTATCCCTATCAGACTACTGGAGAAAGTCAAGGCAGCAGGATTAAGTGCTCCCCATTGCAGACACTCATTTAGCATTTACTTGGCACCTATCCCTGTAGGTACTATGTGCTGCTACAAATAGAAAAGTGAATGAGACAAAGATGTTATCTTCTGCAAATTCCACTGTGTGCTTCTGTGAACAAAATGTGAGTTTGACAAAATTAGTCCTGTGTTTGATGATCTTTCAGGGTATTAAAAACGAAGGGAAAGAAGGAGCACTTTCTTAATGGACCAAGAGGCAATGGGGCTGTTCCCGAGGTAGACTGAGAAAGATTTTTTTTTTTTCTGTAGAGTAGCTACTTGTATGGCTAATGACTCTCAGAATGATTGACATTGACAAAAAACAAAACAAACAACTGACAGCAACCACAAATCAGTTTCTCAATGATCTGTCCCCAAATCTAGAACACTCTGTTAAAGAAACATATTAATATTTGAACTAAATGTGGCTGACTAAAAGAATTAATTGACATGATACCACTGTATACTGCCGCCCTCTGTTCTGGAAGAGTGACAAGATGAAGGAGGCATCCCTTGCAGGTTGTACCAGCATAGCCTGTAATTACCCACCACAGTCTAGCTGCTGTTCCCTACCCCTCAACCTGCCTAACTCAATGACCAACTCAAATATGTCACTTCTCTGTAATCAACAAGTCAATTAAAGCATTATCCTGCCTTTGTAATTTGGTCATAGCTTCCTTTGTAAGAAGAAAAAAATAAATGTGACCAGAAATGTTTTTCTTATTACATGCACCCTCTTCCTCCCATTTTCTTTTTTCCATTCCTTCAATATCCTTTTGAGTGTCTTTGTCTTATATACCAGGCATGATCAGAGATTGCAAATCAGTTTGAATACCTGGTAGGAAGTAGCTTAATGAGGAAAAGTGCCATAAAAGATGAAAAAGAAAAATATTGTCAGTGATAAAGATCAGATAACAAACTGCACAAATAGACAAGACAATCGAAGCTCCCAGGTGCCTACAATATGTTGCAGTTAGAGGTCATCTGAGTCATCCAACCTCCAGTCTGAAACCCTTGCCTAGAATATCTGAAAACCAGTAAAATTGATTCCATGTTCACTACAGTCCTAACGTATTGCTGTGCTTTTATGTGAGCCAGCTAGGTGTGATTTCAGTACTGACACTGTAAAGAGGAACTCCAAGGAATTAAAAGTAATAGAGAACACAAGAACACATCAGGACAAAGACTAGAAAGTATATGATGCAGGCAGTATAGGTGCTAGCATGTAAAATGTTTTGGCAGTTATGAAGAGGAAGATAAGTATTGTACTTAGATTTCTATTGCTGTGCAATAATTACCACAGCAACTCCTAAAATGGAAAACATTTAGTAGGGATGTGTAGGCTTAGATTGTTTAAAATCTACTTTGATAAAGGTTCTTAAATGCTTCAACCTCCCTTCTAGTCCTCCTACCAAAAGTAGGCAAAAAGAAAGGTTAATAGGAAACAGCGTATGTGAACATGTTTAGAAGTAATTCTTTGTGATAGTTTCAATCTTTGTTGTCAGGATATCAGCAGTCCAAAACATCAAACATGAACCAGTAGCAGTGGCTCAATCCAGAAGAAAACAAGAGGCTCAAATGAATTGGTAAGAGTCTGAAGAAGCTACAAGAAGTATTCAGAATATCACAAGAAGTTCTCTAGTGAGTTTGTTTTTATGAAGTAAGGACAAGCTAAGATTATCAAAGGTCAGCAAACTGTTGCAAGGCAGACCAATGCAAGAGTATCCTCTCACTCTCTGTGGGGTTACATTTATATTCTTTTAAATTATCACACACCTTCTCAAGCATCTCCTGGAGCAAAATATCACATGCTCTTTCACAAGACAACTTCCAGCAAAACATCACATATCTATTCCAGCAAAACATCCTCTAACTTGTCTGCTTCAGCAAAACATCCTCTCATAAAACAACTTCCCAAAAACACCACATGACACAACCAAGACTCCAAAAAAACCCTGAAAGTTCTTCATGGATGGCTTTCAGTTGAGAGGTTTAGTTCATTAATCATCACAGTGGGTAGCACAATGGCATACAAGCAGACATGGTACTGGAGAGGTCCCTAAGAGTTCTACATCCAGATCCACAGGCAGCAGTAAGAGAGGCACTGAGCCTGTCTTGAACATTTGAAACCCCAAAGACACACTTCCTCCAACAAGACCATACCTCCTAATCCCACTCACTAATTAAAATATGAGTCTATGGGACCCATTAAAACCACCACAATAAGTATTGTAATTTCACAGTATAGATCCAGGTGTAGATTAAGACATAGAGAGGGAACCTTGTACCTATGGTCCCCTGCTTGTTTCTCCTGCTTTTGTCTACCATGTCCTCAACTTTACATTTGATCTTAGCCAAAAGGCCAAGAAGCGATGTTCAACTTTATCCATTACCTCTCCCAGGACTCTTCTACATGTGCCTGGCTCCTTGCAATTCCATTTACTGTGATCCTTCTGAGTTTTCAAATTCAGTCTAAAGCATCTTACACAGAAACTAGAGCTTCATAAATGGCACTGGGCGTTTGAATATTTCAAACATGACCTGCCAAAGGAATGGTGGCAAATTTTCTGGTAGCCCTACAGTCTGGTGTTAGGAGTGGTTTTGGATAGGCCAGTCATAGTTTGGAAACCATATCACATGGGCAGCTGCTTTCTTTGCTATCATGCAGGAATGTTCTCACAAGCAAATTTACCTTAAAAATAACCCAAGAGTGTGCAGAAGACACTCATTCAGTCCTAACTTAGCTGTGATACCACCCACAAAGCACTCTATCTGCCTTCTCTTCCACACTCACAGTGCAGCCTTGTGCATTTTATGTCTTTTAGGAGAGCCAAAAATGAACTGTAATTACATGTGAAGATTATTATTTAAATTTTTGTTTGGGTTGAACGTATCTTTTGCCATTTATAAAAAAGGGCTATAATGTCAAAGCAATTACTTTGTGTGGCAAACATGATTTTTTCCCATTTTTCAGATAGGAAGAACCTTGACAAATGGTCTACTTGTACTGTGACTTTCTCGAAAGATCAGTGCCATCCTTAGATCCATTGTCACACATCTGCTTGGCTGGTCCTGCCATCTTCTCCCCAAAGCTATGTCTTCTTACACATTCTAGATGCCATGTTATCATGGTTTTTTTTTTTTTAATTTTTACTTATTTACTTTATTTTGAGACAGGGTCTTTCTGTATAGCCCTAGCTGTCCTGGAACTTGCTCTATAGACCAGGCACAGAGATTTGATTACTTCTGCCTTGTGAATACTGGTATTAAAAGTATGAATCACAATATTTGGCTTATGTTCTGGGTTTAAAATCAAATAAATATTTCATTTCGAATATTTTCAGATGTCACATCTTGTGAGAAGTATAGTCCTTGAATGAAGGTAAGTGGCCTAAAGACCAAACAGAGATAAGAACTTTGCTTATCCCCATGACAATGACCTCTGACTTAGCTATCAATAAAAGAGATAATGGAAGGCAGGGGGAGCTTCATTTCTTACCTAGGCACTTACTGTTAAAGAACAAATCTGTGCCAGGTGCCATTTCCCCCCTCAAATATGAAACCTGCATGTGAAATTATAAGCTATATTTAATTTCATTCACCTAACTCTTTTTAAAGATTATCTCATGCTAGAGAATTTCTACCTTTCAGGCAAACTCCTGATTGAGGCTCATTGTCAGCGAGAAGGTAATGCTCAGGAAAAAAGCCTTATCCTATCTTGGTGAAAATAGACACAATCCTTGCCAGCAGCCCCCAGCCCCCTGCCTCCCAACACCACCAACAAAGAAGGGGCAATCTTACACAGATCTTCACATACTTCACTGAAAACTGGAGGGAAATCCATGAGAATTATAAGAAAGACACACAAACCTTTCCTTACTAATTATTACCTAAAACCTCTTTCTGTGGTGTTCTGGATCCCTCTTCATTTGTCTACACCAGTCCTTGAAATGCTCCTTAAAAGGAAAGATTGCATAGGCCATTAAAAAGGTGGGCGAGGCGGCACTGGTCTGTGACCTTTCTGGCAGGAGAGTCCCTCCTCACACATAAACTTTGCTGTGACAGGCTTCTTCTTTTTCCGCTCTCCCTGCCATGGAACAACACCAAAGGAAAACTGAGAAAGTTCCCAGTTGGATAAATTCTGAGTAAAGTATTTCGAGTGACTTTGGTCCCCAGAGCCCTCCTCGCTGTTTCCTAATTTTCAGTGCTATTTTGTTAGAGGATAGTGAAAAAGTTATGTAGACATTGCTAATAGGTACCACTCATGGCAGAGCCCATTTCCAAACATTTATGAAAATTTGAACAGGTAAGATTAGAAATGCTTATTACTTTATACATAGTGAACACATTTGTTGAAGCATCTATATATGAACATACATGAATTTAGAAAAACAATTACAGAGGTGGGTGTGAACACAAATTTGTAGCAGATTTTAAATCTGTTTAAAATAATTGCTACTTTCTAAATCTTAATCTGGTAAAAAATTAAAACAAATGAATTTGGGATTCATTAACATTTATTTTGAGACTTTCATACAAAAATGTTCAAGCTGCACACATTGATGTGTATGCTTTTTGTCTGTAATAGCAAGTGAATAGAATATAAGAATTTTGTTTGCTGTTGCTCCTTAGTCTGCATTTAACATTACATCTTCATGAGAATACTTTTGAGTAGAGACAGAAAAATCTATAAATGGCAAATATTCTGGTATTCTGCATTTTGCTACATGATTCTTTAAACAGTAAAGAGAAGGAGGAATGGGAAAATAAAAAATTAGAAGATGATTAGAAATAAAAGAAAGGGAAAGGATGTTATAGTCATGATGCATCCCACTTTGTATATTAGTTGTAGTTAGTTGTTCATTTAGAACAATGAATTGTGAATATTGACATTGCAATTAGAAAATCAAAAACAAAGAAAACATTTCAGAAACTCAATAAATAACTAAAGTCCCAAACTAGAGTTTCTTCACCTGTATTAATATCTCTTAGATATTTTCAAACAAGGTGTGCATTTGGTTGGAGAAAATTGTATCATTCAATGTGGTTCTTGGAACAATTGAAAATATATATCTTTTTCATGGAGTAGAATTTAAGTTTGGTAATACCCCCATGTGGCATTATCTATCTGCAGTGGTTATATTTTTAGGTTGTTGAGAACATTATAAATACCTAATTTGCAGCTTTTTTTTCTCACTTGATTCTATTTCTTGGTTCCAGAGGAGAAAAGTTCTTTCTTCCATTTCACAAGTTACTATGAGTTGGAAACTAGACCAGAAGAGAAGGTATCCTCTCTGTTCTGGGAAACTTCTGCACACCCCTTTCAGATTTAGCAATTGCTAAAAACTCAAGTGTCCACTGTCAGAGTTGAGGTCTGTGATTTTCAATCAGATGAACATTTGCATTTAAAAGTTTACTATTTGGCATTCATTTTCAAGACTTAAGTCCCTTTAGCAAAGGTCCAATGGCAGTTTCAACCCAGAAAAAGCCTTCATAGTTAAAATGAAATAACAAACATCAAGAAGATGCACATAACAATGACTTTGCTCAGGATACATTTTGAAATCAGTGCTGCTAACATTATAGCCTGGCTCTCCTCTGCCTGTGGCTGACATTATTCTAGCACAGTGAGAGAGTTGCAGATCTTATGGTTTCTACTTCAAAGATATGTAAAGAGTTTGGGCCCAGTCAAATACAAAGCTTACATGAGTATATGATGAGTATAAATAGTAAATTATTCTATTTATTCAGATTTTAGTAGAGGCAAATTACATAGAAGTACACAATTCCCACTGCTATCAACCCCATTATATAATTTTTCTATTTACAATTCATTATCCTGTGCCTTAAGTTCCCGACTCTGTTGTGATACAAAAAATGAATTTGGGCATTTTATGAAATACTTATTTTGGGTATGCAATTATATAAATAATAACTATTTTGCTTCATTTCAATAATAATATATTTGTATTTGATTAATTAAAAGATACCAAATAGCTTACTTGTAGAATGCTGATCTACCATGTATCTACCCTAGGATCAATCCCTGATCCCATCAAAATCATTGATAAGGAACTTGAAAATATTAAATTTATAAATTGAACTGAAATGATATTTAATAAAAATTTCAGGTACAAAATAAAATAAAATAACGTGAGGAGCACAAAGATTATTGAGAGAGTATAGTTTAAAAGGGGCTATGCTGGATTGAATGGTAATAGCTTCCATAGGCTGATATATCTGAATATTTGCCCCCCTCCCATTAGTGGAACTGTTTGGGAAGAATCAGGAGGTGTAGCCTTACTGAATGAGGTGTGTCACTGGGGGCAAGTTTTGGCATTCCAAAAACCTCACGCCATTCCCAGTGTACTCTCTCTGGACCCTCATTATGGATCCAGATGTGAGTTCACAGACACTGTTCTTACCAACCACTGCCATGCTTTTCATGCATTTCATCACTGTGGACTCAGGGCTCTAAATCTCTGGAACCCTAAGACCAATAAAATCTTTTCTAAGTATTTTGGTCATAATGTTCTATCACAGCAATAGAACAGTAAAGCCCATCAGAGATTTTTCATCAAGACTCCTTTTGTATATAGAGAGCTCCACAGAGGAGGAGCTAACACGGTAGAGCTACGATTGTAGCCTGGCTCTCCTCTGCCTGTGGCTGACATTATTCTAGCATAGTGAGAGGTGCAGATCTTATGGTTTCTACTTCAAAGACATGTAACGAGTTCATTGTCTGCTAGATGACTTCAAGGACTTTAAAGATCCTTTCTTAGTAAAATGAACACTTACAGGATTTAACTTTACTGTTCTATAATTGCCTGTATCCCTTGCCTATCAGCCTTATACTCTCTCATAGAAATGTTAGACAGAATAAATGTATTAATTCCTGAAATTGATACCCCCATCTCCCACTGTAAGTGATTCTATTATATTTTCAATTAAATATTTATCTTTTCATCCATTCCCTTGTGGCATAATAGTCAGACTAGATTCCAAATTATCCTGATTTTTAGTATAATGAACTGTATTTGGTGCGAGATCATGACATCCAGAACAAAATTTAATATCCTTCATGTGGTCTGAACAGTATCAAATATAATATGGTTAAAACACCCTCAGATTATTTGAACAATATCTTCCTTTTGGTGCCATGTTAGAGGAAGGGCTTGGATGATAATTTTCAATTTATTTTGACTACTTTCTATTTTTATCATATTTTATGGGTTGGTCTTGTTAAAAGAGTAAATTTTATTTCTAACTTTATTGTCATTTTAAATATTAATTTCATCTTAGATACTTAGAACTTGTGGAAATTTTATTTAAAACATAGTTGTGTACATGCACACACACATGTATGTGTAACAATAAATATAAAATAAAAAGAGGCTATTGATTTGATAGTTGTAGGAGGCATAAAAGGAGTTTGAGGGAGAGCATTTAGGAGGGACTGGAGAGAGGAAAAGGAGGAAGAAAAGTGATATAATTCTATTTCAACTAAAAACATTAAAACATAATTAAAAATAAAATACAAATAAAGAAAAATGCTTTTTTCATAAAATTTACAGGTAAAATGATACAGAAGCATCAGAATCTTGATTATAGGTTTGTGTGAGAAAGAGAATAAGAGAGGGAGGGCGGGAAAGTTCTGTGTTTCATTTCATTATTTTACATGGTCAGATAGCTACAATTAGCATACTCTGAGTTTAATCATTTGGACCTAATGAACAAGGAATAAATTCATCAGTGGATTTCAGTATTTAGGATCACCACCTATAAAATAGATAAGGGTACAATATGCTGGTATCTAAGTGCCAAGGTTCAAACCTCAGGTCTTGTTCTTCAGCTGAGGCTTCTTGTTTTACTTGCCTTTTATTCTCTCTCTTTCTTCATGTATAAACCAGAGATCATGATCAGGTACCAACCATCACTACAGGGTTACTTTGGGGGATTAGGTTAATATGTGCAAAGTACTCAGGAAAATACCTAACATGACAAACACAACACAAGGGTCAACATTAACCATCTTTCATAATATTCTTTTTTACCTGGGATTTTTGATGAGCCATGTATTTACAAGTTATTGATTTGTTTGATTGTAAAAGTTTGAAAGCTTACTAATTCATTCTTAAAACGTGTCTAGGGGCTCGGAAATGAATTGCTGGTAAACTCAGGTACTGCTCTTGCAGAGGACCTCAGTTCAGCTTCCAGCACTAATTGCAGGGTGCTCACATCTGCCTATGACTCCAGCTCCAGAGCATCCAATCCTTTTCTGGCCTCTACAGAAATCAGCATATATATTGCACATACATACACACACACAGGAACGAATGATAAAATTTTTTATATAGTAAAAATTCTGTCTGCTATTGAAAATAATTTAAATGCAACTCTTCCACAGTACATTTAACTCAAAGGTGACTTAAAAGTACATGATGTAGATAGAAAAGACTGCCGGAAATATTCTTTTTGGAGCCCTTTTTAAAAAAATAAACTAATGAACTCATTATTGTAAATATTATGAAATATCTTAATATTATAATTGTATTTTAAATAATAAGGAATTTCTCTTAATTTCATTATATTAAAATAAGACTTAAGTGATTTGAATATAAATGTTATAAGAAATGATTAACACAGATCCAATCTTTTTTTAAGCTAGTTCAAAAGGTATGTTTTATATTCATAAAAGATTTTGAAGTCTCGTAATGTCCTGAGTGATAAAGAATTCCTTGGAAACATTGACCTTTAGAAACATAGATATGACATTATCAAGACTTTTAGAAAGGCCTCAAAGAGAATCACTGATGCCTCTCTGACCGCCATACAATGATCTTTCATACTCAGTGGTCCTCAGCTGCCTTACAAAGATGACCTGAGGGTGCCTTTGTATTCTTGGAATGTCATGAATTGCAATGAACTTTTACTTCCACACTGCATATTTAAATAACAATCTAATACTAAATCAGTTTCTCTAGAAGATTTTAAATGTTCAAAACAATTAAGATTTATGAATCATTTTAATTATGACTTTCACAGAATTTAAAGAAAAATGACTTGAAGACAGATCAAGATTAAATAACCTGAGAAGGTGATTAGTATAGGGATTAAAAATACCCTATGTCTATAATTTATAACTTATTTTGACGGCTGTGTATAAAAAATGAATACAAAATCTCATTGATACTTTGAACAGTTTGTACTAAGTGAAATAAAACCTTGGATCCATTTGGGTATATAAAATATAATATTTAAATTTAGTTTCACTTTTTGGCTTGTTTAATGTGGTTATTAGTATGTGTCCGTGTGTGTGTTTAATTACAGTAGTCTGGAAGCATCTATCTTCTCTCAACCTCTCTGGGCAGGCTGCCAGTAGAGCCAGGGACATCATAATATTTTCTTAACTGGTTTCTCATGTTTTTACCTTCAGTCAAATCTCCATCTATTGGCCATAGACTAATTCCTCCCATGTTTGAAATCCTTCAATGGCTCTTTCCTGCTTCCCCAGACTAACATTCCATGATTTTAAGCAATTTTAAGGACTTGCCTCTGCTCACCTTTCTAAACTCAGCTCTGACCATTCCTCCCCTAATGGAGAGTTTCAGCCACACAGCTGGCCACATGGCCTTGTGGCAGGGACTCTGCTTAAGCTGTACACTGTGAGGTCAACTGTAAGCATTGCCTGGGGAGGCTCACGAATCCTTCCAGATCAACTGAGACAACAACCCAGTACTTGTTTCATCTTAGTTGTTTATTAGTACTTAGCCAAGGTTCACTTAGAGACTTCCCAGTTTTCTAGAAAATATGTAAAACAACACCCAAGTTATGTCCTATTTTACACTTTTCTCCCTCCTTATCGCCTACATTTTTCTGTAAAAGAAGGATCATCCTTATAAAGACAATGATACACATTCTGTGAAATAATACATAAACTCATTGAACATTAGGTATTCCATAATGTTTCTCCCCCTGATATCAGTAAGAACATTTAATAATTTAATAAAATCAGACTTGCACTGTGTTCAAAGGTTTAACCATTAACCTTTGATGGGCTATATATTTCATTTCATAGTTTTCTCAGGATGCTTTTAAATAACTTTAAAAGTAATGGCTACCATTCTGGTAAAAAAAAATCTCAAAACTGTATCATCACACTTGAAGTACTTACATAAATTAAAAACAAAAATAAAAAACCACAAAAATACTCTAGACTCAATACTTAAGATAATGAGGAAAATTTTTGCTTAAAATTCACAGAAATAAGGAAATGCCATAACGAAAACGTTAAAGGAAGTGAAAAATACAATGAATACGCATTCAATACTTGAAAAGGTTAGCACTTTTCTATTTCAATACATTTTTTATAATAGCCTAAAATTAACTAGAACTTTGATCTACTTGAGGTCCAAATTAATGCAATCCCCATCAAAATCCCAACTCAATTCTTCATAGAGTTAGAAAGAGCAATTCAAAAATTCATCTGGAATAACAGAAAACCCAGAATAGCTAAAACTGTTCTCAAGAGTAAAAGAACCTCGGGGGGAATCAGTATCCCGGACCTCAAGCTGTACTACAGAGCAATAGTGTTAAAAACCGCATGGTATTGGTACAGGGACAGGCATGTAGATCAATGGAACAGAATTGAAGACCCAGAAATGAATCCACACTCCTATGGTCACTTGATCTTTGACAAAGGAGCTAAAACCATCCAGTGGAAAAAAGATAGCCTTTTCAACAAATGGTATTGGCTCAACTGGAGGTCAACATGCAGAAGAATGCAAATTGACCCATTCTCATCTCCTTGCACTAAGCTCAATTCCAAGTGGATCAAGGACCTCCACATAAAACCAGACACACTGAAACTAATAGAAAGGAAACTAGGGAAGAACCTTGAACATATGGGCACAGGGGAGAATTTCCTGAACAGAACTCCAATAGCTTATGCTCTAAGATCAAGAATAGACAAATGGGACCTTATTAAATTACAAAGTTTTTGCAAGGCAAAAGACACTGTCAAAAAGACAAAGCGGCAACCAACTGACTGGGAAATGATCTTTACCAACCTTACATCCTACAGAGAGCTAATATCCAATATATACAAAGAACTCAAGAAGTTAAACTCCAGAGAGGCAAGTAACCCTATTAAAAAATGGGGTACAGAGCTAAACAAAGAGTTCTCACCTGAAGAATATCTAATGGCTGAGAAGCACCTAAAGAGATGTTCATCATCCTTAGTCATTAGGGAAATGCAAATCAAAACAACCCTGAGATTCCATCTCACACCAGTCAGGATGGCTAAGATCAAAAACACAGGAGACAGCAGTTGTTGGTGAGGATGTGGAGAAAGAGGAACACTCCTCCACTGCTGGTGGAATTGCAGGCTGGTACAACTACTCTGGAAAGCAGTCTGGCGGTTCCTCAGAAAACTGGGCATGACACTCCCGGAGGATCCGGCTATACCACTCCTGGGCATATACCCAGAGGCTTTACCTGCATGCAATAAGGACACATGCTCCACTATGTTCATAGCAGTCTTATTTATAACAGCCAGAAGCTGGAAAGAACCCAGATGTCCCTCAACAGAGGAATGGATTCAGAAGATGTGGTATATCTACACAATGGAATACTACTCTGCAATTAAAAACAATGAATTCACGAAATTCCTAGGCAAATGGTCAGAACTTGAAAATATCATCCTTAGTGAGGTAACCCAATCACAAAAGAACACACATAGTATGCAGTCACTGATAAGGGGATATTAACCCAGAATCTCGGAATACCCTAGACACAATTCGCATAGCAATAGATTTCCAAGAAGATGGAAGGAGAGACCCCTGGTCCTGGAAAGACTGGATGTAGGGGAAAGCCAGGACAGAGAAATGAGAGGGGCTTGAATGGAGAAAAGAGGGAGGGAAGGGGGCTTATGGGACTTTCGGGGAGGGAGGAAACGGGAAAGGGGAAATGATTTGGAATGTAAATAAAAAAAAACTTAGAAAATAAAAAAAAATAAAGGAATAAAATGACCCATTTTGGTAGGCCTCTGTTAAAGCATATGTGATTATTGTACATAGAAAACCTAATTGTTAACAAAATATAAAAACTTAAATAGATATTGCTTTTTTCAGATGCAGTCAGTTGTATCCTGAAGAGATGCGGTTTTTTTTTTTGGGGGGGGTGCCTCTAAAAACCTCCATAGACAAGAATGCAACAGAAGGAGAAGTTCCTGCCTATTTTAAGGTAAGTTGTTTGGGAGAGGCTTGTAGTCTTTGTTCTATGACTGGAGGCAACATCAACTGGTTGGCCTTGAGCTACATGCCCCACCCACATGAGAGTGAAGTGGAGCAGCTTCCAATGGGTATAGTGGAGAAGACTTCTTTTTCTAAGCAACTGGACATTTGATAGAGCTCATGCCTGCTCTTTCTCCCCTCCCCTCCCCTTTCCTCTCCTTTCCCTCTCAACTTGTAAGAGCCTTTCTTTTGTGGAAGGAGATCCTATGAGCTTGCAGAAACTACAGAGAAAGTGGTAGAGCTGGCAGGACACAGGTAAAACAGTGTTCTAAGAAGGATAGGAAATCACTTGGGTTTGGAAGAGTTGTAAATAGATATTTTGTATATAGTTCAGAAAATAAACTTACCTTGCTGAGCTAGCTGGTTTTTAATTCAGTTTATGCCTTCCATGTTTTTATTGGCATAAATATTGGATAATTTAATTGGTTACATATTACAGGCTTCCCCTCTTCTGAGAAGGGGGAGGAGGGGTGGATGAGAGGGTTGAGATGGAGGTACTGGGAGGAGAGGAGGGGGAGGGGAAGATGCGATTTGGATGTAAAATAAATAATACAAAAATACTCTATTTTGGTTGCATTGTAAGTTAAGTTTTCTGGCACAAATTAAATATGATTGTATGTCTGATGAATACTAAATATGTCTACATTACCTGGTTACCTGCTAAGCTAGTAAATGTCCCAAGATTTGTTGCAAATCCCCAAATGTAAGTGTCAAACAGGGAAGTCTTCACTTGCTGGTCAGTGACTATGTTTAACCAAAGACTGATATGGAAGGAAAGTGAATGTATACACTGCTCTTTGTTTCTTTAATTACTCCTCACTGGAGATTCCATGACAGTAACTTGTGCCCAAGGTGCCTCAAAATTATTTTGCTTAAAATGAAAACCGACTTTGTCCAAAGCATTATTACTTTAATTTTGTTTAGAAAATGCTTTTCAACATTATATGCTAGTATGCAATCTTTATTTTATTTTATTTTATAGCCAGCTATAGTTCCCTGACCCTCTTATCTCCTATCTCCTCTCACCAATTTCCTCATCCGCTCCTCTGTGTCTCTTCAGAAAAGGGCCTGCCTCCATGGATATCAAACAGCCATGGCATATCCAGATGTAGTAAGACTAGGCACCTCCTCTTCTTAAGACTAGACAGGGCAATCCAGTAGGGGAGAGACACCCCCCCACAAAAAAAAAAAAAACAAAAAACAAACCAGGCAACAGAGTCAGAGACAGTCCTTTTCCCACTGTCAGGAGTCCTACAAGAAAACTAAACTACACACCTGTAACATATGTGGAGGGCCTCGGTCAGTCCATACAGGCTCCCTGGTTGGCTGTTCAGGCTCAGTCTTTGTGAGTCCATATGGGTTCAGGTTAGTTGTTTCTGTGGCGTTTCTTCTGTCATCTTTGACCCTTCTGTCTCCTACGACCCTTCTTATCCCTCTTCACAGGATTCCCCAAACCCTACCTAATGAAGATTGGGTTAGATGAAAATTTATAAGTATAGCAGAATATCATTAAGAATAACGCCATTGGCTTTTTTTTTTCTAGTGGTGTTTGGTTCTATCATAGGTCTTTGGGAGCCTCTGTTTCCTGATCCTTCAGGCAGTGTTTTGGGGGTGAGTCCCTCTCCCAAAGGTATTGGTCTCAAATTGAACCAGTTGACCACTCCCACAATTTCTACACAACCTTTACCCCAGCACATCTTGTAAGCAGGACACGTTTTAGGTTGAAGCTTTTGTGTCTGGGTTATTGTGCCAATCCATGGTTACAGGAGATGGCTGGTTCGGACTCTGTATCCTCCACATCTAGGAGTCTTAGCCAGGGTCACCCTCACTGATTTTTCCCTAGAGACAAAAAAATCCTGTACGATTTATTTTAGAAGTAAAACTTTCTTTCTGATTACCAGCAATGCGAACAACAATTTCTCATATAATGCAAATTACTGTAAGCCAGTTGAAGAAAGTGATATGGTGCTTGTGGAAAATAGTCCAGATTTTTTAAAGACTGTTTTTGTTCTATAGATAGTATCATAGTTAGGATTAGCATTGCTGTGATGAAAGACCACGAGAAAAAGCAGCTTGGGGAGAAAAAGATTTATTTGGTTTACATAGACCAAGTCACAGTCACCTGAGTCAAACTGAGGCAATAACATAAACCCAGCAGGAACCTGGAGGAAGGAGCTGATACAGAGGCACTATAGAAGTGCTGCTTACTGGCTTGCTCCTCGTGACTTATTCAGTCTGCTTTCTTACAACACTCAGGATTACCAACCCAGTATAGTACTGTGCACAAGGCTCTGAACCCCTCATCCATCATTTTGAAAACTGCCCTCCAGGCTTGCCTACAGCCCAATCTATGGAAGCATTTTCACAGGTGAAAACCCTCCTCTCAGGTGACTATAGCTTGTATCAAGTTGAGAAGAATACTAGCTGGCATAGGTCTGTTTCATTTTCCGTAAGATCCCCTTCATTCCAGAGAGAAACATATTCACATTTCAACCAAATTTTATATATATATACTAATCCTTCATCTTCACCAACCTCAGTCTCAACACCTTGATGAAACTTGTTGGCTTAAAAAGTGAGGAGGATTCATGGCAAGGATTTGTAGCATGACTCTCTTTCATGCCTCCGTTGGTGCTGAGTCAGCAGTGTAGGTCTCCAATACCTATATGACCAGTGAGAATATGAACTCGGAGATCCACTGAAGCAGCTTCCATAGGAATAAAATCACAGAGTCAGAGAAGTTATCATTATAAAAGGAGCTGCCTCACAAGGGTTTTATAGCTAACAGTTTTCAACTGTTTACTTTGCTGGAGTTCTTAAACATAATTCTAGATATTATACATATATTAAACATTATGTTTATTTGCAGAGAAGGAGATAAGGATATAAGATAATTACATAAGTTGCCTAGGATTAAAAATTTATAAAGTGGAGAGGCTAGACTCATTAAGTGACCATCATAAGGCTCCACTTCATTATCCTTCCAAGTAAAATCATTGGAGGACAGAGAATGTCAGATATTCAGTGACCCATGAAACCACAATTCACCAGAGGCAGAAGAAAAGCCTGTGGAGAGGGAGAGGCATTAGAAAAAGCATTTAAGTTAAAATAGATACAGGAACATCAGCACAACAAACAGTTGATGGAGTTTCTAGAAGCCACAGATTCAATAGACAGATGCTGGAGTGGTCAGAGCACAGATAAACTAGTGGTTGGGTCAGAAAGACCTTGTTAAATACCAAGCAAAGAACTGTAGGCATTTTCTTCTTCATAATGAGAAACCATCAAGGCTTTAAATCAGGCAAATAACTTTATGCACATGAATGCTGAAAACCTAATTTGTGTTTTAGTGACCTAGAAATCAACATTATATTTTCTAGATGTTATTTTCTGCTACTAGAATTTTCTGGGTAATACGCTTTAAACTTTACTTTTTCTTTTTTTTTTGTTTGTTTGTTTTTTATTTTATTTTTTTAAATTTACATTCCAAATCATTTCCCCTTTCCCGTTTCCTCCCTCCCCGAAAGTCCCATAAGCCCCCTTCCCTCCCTCTTTTCTCCATTCAACCCCCTCTCATTTCTCTGTCCTGGCTTTCCCCTACATCTAGTCTTTCCAGGACCAGGGGTCTCTCCTTCCATCTTCTTAGAAATCTATAGCTATGCGAATTGTGTCTAGGGTATTCCGAGATTCTGGGTTAATATCCCCTTATCAGTGACTGCATACCATGTGTGTTCTTTTGTGATTGGGTTACCTCACTAAGGATGATATTTTCAAGTTCTGACCATTTGCCTAGGAATTTCGTGAATTCATTGTTTTTAATTGCAGAGTAGTATTCCATTGTGTAAATATACCACATCTTCTGAATCCATTCCTCCGTTGAGGGACATCTGGGTTCTTTCCAGCTTCTGGCTATTATAAATAAGGCTGCTATGAACATAGTGGAGCATGTGTCCTTATTGCATGCAGGTAAAGCCTCTGGGTATATGCCCAGGAGTGGTATAGCAGGATCCTCCGGGAGTGTCATGCCCAGTTTTCGGAGGAACCGCCAGACTGCTTTCCGGAGTGGTTGTACCAGTTTGCATTTCCACCAGCAGTGGAGGAGTGTTCCTCTTTCTCCACATCCTCGCCAACAACTGCTGTCTCCTGTGTTTTTGATCTTAGCCATCCTGACTGGTGTGAGATGGAATCTCAGGGTTGTTTTGATTTGCATTTCCCTAATGACTAAGGATGATGAACATCTCTTTAGGTGCTTCTCAGCCATTAGATATTCTTCAGGTGAGAACTCTTTGTTTAGCTCTGTACCCCATTTTTAATAGGGTTACTTGCCTCTCTGGAGTTTAACTTCTTGAGTTCTTTGTATATCTTGGATATTAGCCCTCTGTAGGATGTAAGGTTGGTAAAGATCATTTCCCAGTTAGTTGGTTGCCGCTTTGTCTTTTTGACAGTGTCTTTTGCCTTGCAAAATCTTTGTAATTTAATGAGGTCCCATTTGTCTATTCTTGATCTTAGAGCATAAGCTATTGGAGTTCTGTTCAGGAAATTCTCCCCTGTGCCCATACGTTCAAGGTTCTTCCCTAGTTTCCCTTCTATTAGTTTCAGTGTGTCTGGTTTTATGTGGAGATCCTTGATCCACTTGGAATTGAGCTTAGTGCAAGGAGATGAGAATGGGTCAATTTGCATTCTTCTGCATGTTGACCTCCAGTTGAGCCAGTACCATTTGTTGAAAAGGCTATCTTTTTTCCACTGGATGGTTTTAGCTCCTTTGTCAAAGATCAAGTGACCATAAGAGTGTGGATTCATTTCTGGGTCTTCAATTCTGTTCCATTGATCTACATGCCTGTCACCGTATCAATACCATGCGGTTTTTAACACTATTGCTCTGTAGTACAGCTTGAGGTCCGGGATACTGATTCCCCCAGAGGTTCTTTTACTCTTGAGAATAGTTTTAGCTATTCTGGGTTTTCTGTTATTCCAGATGAATTTTTGAATTGCTCTTTCTAACTCTATGAAGAATTGAGTTGGAATTTTGATGGGGATTGCATTGAATCTGTATATTACTTTTGGTAAGATGGTCATTTTTACTATATTAATCCTGCCAATCCATGAGCATGGCAGATTTTTCCATCTTCTGAGGTCTTCTTCAATTTCTTTCTTCAGAGACTTGAAGTTCTTGTCATACAGATCTTTCACTTGTTTGGTTAGAGTCATGCCAAGATACTTTATATGGTTTGTGGCTATCGTGAAGGGTATCATTTCTCTTACTTCTTTCTCAGCCTGCTTATTCTTTGAGTATAGGAAGGCTTCTGACTTGCTTGAGTTGATTTTATATCCGGCCACTTTGCTGAAGTTGTTTATCAGCTGTAGGAGTTCTCTGGTGGAGGTCTTTGGGTCGCTTAATTATACTATCATATCGTCTGCAAATAGTCATAGTTTGAATTCTTCCTTTCCAATTTGTATCCCTTTGACCTCTTTTTGTTGTCTAATTGCTCTAGCTAGAAATTCAAGTACTATATTGAAAAGATATGGAGAGATAGGGCAGCCTTGTCTAGTCCCTGATTTTAGTGGGATTGCTTCAAGTTTCTCTCCATTTAGATTGATGCTGGCTACCGGTTTGCTGTAAATTGCTTTTACTATGTTTAGATATGGGCCTTGAATTCCTGATCTTTCCAAGACCTTTAGAATGAAAGGATGCTGAATTTTGACAAATGCTTTCTCAGCATCTAATGAGATGACCATGTGGTTTTTTTCTTTGAGATTGTTTATATAGTGGATTACATTGATGGACTTCCTTATATTGAACCATCCCTGCATCCCTGGGATGAAGCCTACTTGATCGTGGTGAATGATCGTTTTGATGTGTTCTTGGATTCGGTTGGCAAGAATTTTATTGAGTATTTTTGCATCGATATTCATAAGAGAGATTGGCCTGAGATTCTCTTTCTTTGTTGGATCTTTGTGTGCTTTTGCTATTAGTGTAATTGTGGCTTCATAGAACGAGTTGGGTAGTGTTCCTTCTGTTTCTATTTTGTGGAACAGTTTGAAGAGTATTGGTGTTAGGTCTTCTTTGAAGGTCTGATAGAATTCTGCACTAAAACCATCTGGACCTGTGCTTTTTTTGGTTGGAAGACTTCCAATGACAACTTCTATTTCTTCAGGGGTTATAGGACGGTTTAGATAGTCTATTTGATCCTGATTTAATTTTGGTATTTGATATCTGTCAAGGAAATTGTCCATTTCCTCAAGATTTTCTAGTTGGGTTGAATACAGGCTTTTGTAGTAGGATCTGATGATTTTTTGAATTTCTCAGTTTCTGTTGTTATCTCTCCCTTTTCATTTCTGATTTTATTAATTTGGATACTATCTCTGTGCCCTCTGGTTAGTCTGGCTAAGGGCTTATCTATCTTGTTGATTTTCTCAAAGAACCAACTCTTCGTTTTGTTGATTCTTTGTATGGTTTTATTTGTTTCTACTTGATTGATTTCAGCCCTGAGTTTGATGATTTCCTGCCTTCTACTCGTCTTGGGTGTATTTGCTTCTTTTTGTTCCAGGGCTTTCAGGTGTGCCATTAAGCTGTTAGTGTATGCTGTCTCCCGTTTCTTTTTGGTGGCACTCAGGGCTATGAGTTTTCCTCTTAGCACTGCTTTCATTGTGTCTCATAAATTAGGGTATGTTGTGCCTTCATTTTCATTAACTTTCAAAAAGTCTTTGATTTCTTTCTTTATTTCCACCTTGACCAAGTTATCATTGAGTAGAGCATTGTTCAGCCTCCATGTGTATGTGGGTTTTCTTTTGTTTTTGTTGCCATTGAAGACGACCCTTATTCAATAGTGATCTGATAGGAGGCATGGGATTAGCTCTATCTTCTTATATCTGTTGAGGTCTGATTTGTGACCAATTATATGGTCAATTTTGGAGAAGGTACCATGAGGTGCTGAGAAGAAGGTGTATTCTTTAGCTCTAGGATGAAATGTTCTATATATATCTGTTAGTTCCATTTGGTCCAAGGCTTCAATTAGATTCACTGTGTCCCTGTTTAGTTTCTGCTTTCCTGAATGATCCATTTCAGAGAGCGGGGTGTTGAAGTCACCCCCTATTATTGTGTGCGGTGCGATGTGTGCTTTGAGTTTTAGTAAAGTTTCTTTTACGAATGAGGTTGCCCCTGCATTTGGAGCATAGATATTCAGAATTGAGAGTTCTTGATGGTGGATTTTTCCCTTGATCAGTATGTTGTGTCCTTCTGTGTCTTTTTTGATGACTTTAGGTTGAAAATCAATTTTATCTGATATTAGGATGGCTACTCCACCTCGTTTCTTGGGGCCATTTGCTTGTAAAATTGTTTTCCAGCCTTTTACTCTGAGGTAGTGTTTGTCTTTGACACTGAGGTGCGTTTCCTGCATGTAGCAAAATGCTGGGTCCTGTTTACGTATCCAGTCTGCTAGTCTATGTCTTTTAATTGGGGAATTGAGACCATTGATATTAAGAGAGATTAAGGCATCGTGATTATTGCCATCTGCCATTCTTGACGCTATCTTTATGTTTGAGTGATTATCTACTTTTGGGTTTGATTCAAGAAGGTTATTATCTCATTTTTTCCAGGGTGTTGTTTCTCTCCCTGTATTGGAGGTTTCCACCTATTATCCATTGCAGGGCTGGGTTTGTGGAAAGATATTGTGAAAATTTGGTTTTATCATGGAATATCTTGGTCTCTTCATCTATGGTGATTGAGAGTTTTGCTGGGTATAGTAATCTAGGCTGGCATTTGTGCTCTCTTAGTGTCTGCATGAGATCTGCCCAGGATCTTCTGGCTTTCATAGTCTCTGGTGAGAAGTCTGATGTGATTCGGATAGGTCTTCCTTTGTATGTTACTTGGCCCTTTTCTCTTACTGCTTTTAGTATTCTTTCTGTGTTTAGAACATTTGGTGTTTTGATTATTATGTGACGGGAGATATTTCTCTTCTGGTCCAGTCTGTTTGGAGTTCTGTAGGCTTCTTGTATGTTCATCGGCATCTCTCTCTTTAGGTTAGGGAAGTTTTCCTCCATAATTTTGTTGAAGATGTTTACTGGCCCTTTAAGTTGCAAATCTTCACTCTCATCTATACCTATAATCCTTAGGTTTGGTCTTCTCATTTTGTCCTGGATTTCCTGGATGTTTTGGGTTACACGTTTTTTGCATTTTGCATTTTCTTTGGCTGTTGAGTCGATGCTTTCTATGGAATCTTCAGCACCTGAAATTCTTTCTTCCATCTCTTGTATTCTATTGTCGATGTTTGCATCTATGACTTCTGATTTCTTCCCAAGGTTTTCTATCTCCAACGTTGTCTCCCTTTGTGATTTCTTAGTTGTTTCTACTTCCTTTTTTAGTTCCTGGATGGATTTGCTGAGATCCTTCACTTGTTTGTTTGTATTTTCCTGTATTTCTTTAAGGTATTTTTGCATTACCTCTTTCAGGATTTCTGCCTGTTGACCACGTTCTCCTGCATTTCTCTGAGTGATTTTTGTATTTCCTCCTCATGGGAATCCATCTGTTGATCCATCGTCTCCTGCATTTCTTTAAGCAGTTCTCGTGTTTCCTTTGTAAGGGCATCTAACTGTTGATTCATTTCTTTAAGCAATTTTTGTGTTGCCTCCTTATGGGCATCCGTCTGTTGACCCATATTCTTCTGCATTTCTTTATGCAATTTTTGTGATTCCTTTGTGAGTGCATCTACCCATTGATTCATCTCGTTAAGCGATTTTTGTGTTGTCTCCTTGTGCGCCTCCATCTTTGGATCCATGTTCTCCTGCATTTCTCTAAGCGATTTTTGTGTTTCCTTTGTAAGGGCTTCTAACCGTTGATTCATGGTCTCCTGTAATTCTTTATTAGATTTATTTGTGTCCTTCTTGTGATCCTCTAATAGCATCATGAGAAGTGATTTTAAATCCAGATCTTGTCTATCGGGTGTGGTGGGGTATCCAGGACTTGCTGCTGTTGGAGAGTTGGGTTCGGATGGTCACATATTACTTTGATTTCTGTTAGTAACATTCCTATGTTTGCCTTTTGCCATCTGGATACCTCTGATGTTAGTTGGTCCTGCTGTCACTGGCTGTTGGTTGGACCTCCTGTGAGCCTGAAAAGCTATTTCTGCCCCCCCCTGGTTTACCAGGATTCCCCTGGCACAGATTTCTGGGGCCTGCCCTGCTCCTGAGTGACTTTGGAGCCCTGATGTGCCTTGCCACAAGTGATGTTATATTGGGGAGTCCTTGCACATCCAAAGGCTCAGCGTAGTGGATTCCTGGAGCAGAGGTCGCCAAAGGGAGGCTGGTAGGCTCCTGCCCTGTGCAGGGGTGTGTGATCTCTCCTAGAGTCGGGTGGGGGGAGGGGGCGTCCCTCTGCCAGGCAGAAGTCCCACAGCAGAGCTAGCACGCTGGTTACTGCAGATCTGCCCAGCTCTTTGGAGCCATGTACACACAATCCACCCGAGACCCAAGCGATATTATGCCTGTCTGTCTCTGAGCCTGGCAGTCCCAACTTCCTGGCCACTGGAGCAAAGATGGAGGAGTGCACTCTGCACTCTCTCTGTGGTGCTGGTCACCCTGCAGAGGCGATGGCCTGCAGATCTGGCACCCAGATGACCACAGCACTGTCCCGTTCTTGGGCGCAGGCGGAAGCCCCAACAGGCCGTGTCCCAAGTAATGTTATATTGGGGAGAGCCTGGGTACCTGTCTCTTCAGTGCAGTCTACGGGAACAGAGGTCGTGGAAGGGAAGCTGGTAGGCTCCTGCCCAGTGTGGGGTCCCTCTGCCAGGCAGAAGTCCCACAGCAGAGCTGGCGCGCTGGTTAATGCAGATCAGCCCAGCACTTGGGAGCTGCATGCACACAAGCTGCCAGAGACCCAAGCGATATTATGCCTGTCTGTCTCAGAGCCTGGCTGTCCCAACTTCCCGGCCACTGGAGCAAAGATGGAGGAGTGCACTCTGCACTCTCTCCATGGCGCTGCTCCAACTGTACTTTTTCTAACAGTTGACTTCATCTTCCAATAATATGCCTTTGATTGGAGATAATGCAAGGCAATGTATGACATGTGAATCTGACAGTCTCATATACCATGTCTGAGGTTTACTTCCTCATGTTAACATGACATTTCAGAGTATGGCTAGGCTGAGGATTAGCAAGTGATCCCCAGTGAGCAACAACTGAAAGGGTATCTCATCAACCACTGCAGGTTATACAACTTTCTTGTTTTTAGCGATGACTTGGAAAGTTCTTGCTACTTTCTGGCTTATTTTCTTCTTGTCATCGAATTAAAATTGAATGTTATTGCTGTATATTCTCACAGTTCATTTTTTAATAAAAATTGATTCCTTCAAAGTTTATTCACATTATACTAGAAGTGATTCATATATTATACTAAAAGTTGAAGTGAGATCTTCATTGGGAAGCATATTTTAGGTTAAGTGAAATGAGAATAGGAAAAAAACGTTAACCTTGGAAAGGTGAGGATTAATGTAGCTTCTGTGATCTAGTTTCATATTAACTTAATCATCGTGAAATTAAGTAAAAGTCAGAAACACAATGATATATTGTTTCGCAAACAAATCATTTTAGAGATAATAAAACTGTTTTTTCTAAGCCCTAAATTCTATTAAAATTTAAATTATATGACTTCATTTGCAACCCATTAAGTAATATCATGGGCAATTATATTCCCATTAAAAATAAACAGAAAAAAAAAACAACAGGACTAAATTGTAAACTATTAGGTGTCTATTATAGCTGGAATAAACAGCTTCTAGGCCTCAAAGAAGCTAAATTCATACACATATGATAATATTATTTTAAAGTGTTTTTGGGAAGAAATCAAGAAAAAGCAAAGAGGATATAGTGTAGACTGTCTAGTAGAGGTGATATTTTAACTTCTTTATGTATTTATTATTTCCTTCGGTTAGCAGAAATATATTTATAGCGTCCTAAAAGATTGGTTTTCGTTAATAAGAAAATTACAGCAGTTATTAATATGTGGTAGACTTATTACTATTCTATTATGGTAGATGAAAAAATACTTTTAATTGTGGAAAAAGCATAATTTTTAGAGAGAAACTCAGAATGTTTTCCTGCTTATTTTTATTTCTTCAACTGGATAATGATCTCTTTTGATTTCTTAATAAACGATAACATATGTGTGGGCATGCAGACCATGTTTGTCAAAGAGACAGCATTTTTACTGTCATAACATGATTTTAAGTCTTGAACATATGACAGGTTTTCTCTGCTCATTAAATTAATCAGAACTAACTTATTTTCTACAGTATCCTTGCAGGAGAAATGCCCAAATTTATTGTCTTGACAGTGTTAATATGACTCTTTTCACGTGGTCCTTAACTGCCTCATTTGATTTCATGGGGTGCTAAATGAGCTGTGCACAGAAGGTATTTCAAGCAAGATTACAGAGTTCCAAGACAGAATGTACATCATGTCTTACATTTAGTATGCCCTCTATGGCCAGTGTGATTGAACATCTGGTCCTGAGCTGGGGATACAGTTTTTGGAAGCATGGAACCTTGAAGAGGCAGGATCTGGATAAAGGGGTATTGGCTAGGAAGTAGTGTTTTTGATTATTATCTGGCATAGCTCCAAGAGAAGCTCTATGATTCTTGATTGTCCACCAATTATAACCTCAAGTTCCTGATGCTATGACCATGGACCACTTTCACAGCATCCATGCTTCCCGCCTTGATGAACTATAGCTCCTGAGCAGTGAGTCAGAATAAATCATTCATCTTGTCAGGTATTCTGTCACAGAGAAAAGAAAATAACATAAATAGTATTAATAGTGATTAATAGTGGTAAGCTAAGTAAAGCTAATCAGAGAACTAATGTCTTGGATGTGCTTTTGTGGAAGAACAGTGATTATACAGGATTAGATTAGCTGCAATCATGTGTCTACAATAAGTATTTAATAATTATATCATTAATTGTAGATAGTGAACTTAGAACAAATCCCAAACCCAGGTGGGTGGACCATGCATCACTTCTCTGCTCATTTGGATATTTTCTGTAAGTGACATATTTTACTAATTTAAGCCCAGAACAGTTTCCCATTTATAAGGAATCAATTAACATACCAAAAAAAATGACTTTAGGTTTAGAGATTTATATTTGTAGAATAATGATCAAGTAAGTAAATTGCACTTTAATGGTGTTGTGAAAAATTAATAATACCAGCTAACATTCTTGATTTGCATAATTTAATTAAAGCAAGCTACACCATTAAATTGAAACTATTTTAAGTATGTGCAAACAAATATAATGACACATTCCATACTGTAGAGGCAATATCTGCATTTCATCACAGTGAAGGCTGCCATTGAATGTACCCTGTTCAGTTCCTCATAAAGACTATTTCACACAATAGCAGTTCAGTGCTGTACATTCACCAGAGCCTGAGGCCCCTCAGATATGCATTTTAAAAATCACAATGCATTCAGGTCAATTCAGGAAAACAGAATCTTTGAGTCATTAACATTCCCATATTCTTTCTGTTGGTTTGAACTGAGAACCTGAGAAACCACCATGATTATCAATAATCTCTCCATATTCTCTGTGTACACACAAACTGAGCACCTGGAGAAACCAATGCAGACTGGCATCTCTATGCTTGCTATATTCATTCTAAATAGTTTGCTTTGTATATTTTTAATGGAACAGGTTAAAGTTGTAAATTCTATTAACAGCATAGCCTCTGAAGGCACATTCCAGGGCTACCACCACCCGAAGATAGTCCTGATACACCTACAGCAGCATCGAGTAGCATCAAGGAATCAGACAAGAGGAAGGTGAGGCCTTTCCAGGTAATATGTCTGCTAGGAGGTTTATTGGTGACAGAACAGGAAAAGAAGTATCACAGAACACCCAGGAATAGGTTATAATGGAGACTGATAACAAGCTGATTCGTAAGGCACGAACATGTATCCAGGGGGAGTATCATTGAGGGATGTTATCCTCAAACTCAGGAAATGAGCTTTTAACAGTGGCCAATAGTCAGGGAAGTTGACTGAGGCTTGGAAAACTGGATTCTCAGAAATGGTGATTCCTGTTTTTATGGTCTCATCTAAAGGGCTTTGGTAAGCTGAATGATGCCAGACAACCATGCTGCTGATAGTTCATCAGTGAAGAATGCGATTCTAAGACATTTTGTTCTTTGAAGGCCCCATGGTAGATGGCAGATGGTCAACTACCTCATCAGTTGTTCCTATCATTAGGGCTTTTTCTTCCCTCAACTGATTGTTAGTTCAGTAGTGCTCCATGGGCCAGATACCAACCCTCACAAATCAGAAGTAAAATAGCTTAATCAGTTTCAGATGAACATCACAGTGGATAGTAATGTTTCATTAACTTCAAGGATTTCAATGATTCCAGAACCTAAATGATTGTCATCCTGAAATTTTCACCAAGGAAGTACTTGAACCTTCAAAGCTCCACTCTAGTTGTGTTTCTGATCAGTCCCTACTCCACAAGGTCCTCAGCAAAGGCTGTCTATTGTGTCAACTATGCCATCTGTATACATATCCTCTGCAGTCACAGTGTTCACAGGTGTGATAACCACAGAACTCACATTGCTTGCCGGTGAGTATCTGCGTTAAAACCTAGAGGAGTGTTTGAGGAGGGCCAGTGCTCTGAGGCATATGGAAGCCACATTGTTCTCTATGTGGAGCTGTACTGCCTCATTCCCAAATTCTGTCACCATTTAGCTTGGGACAGCAGCTTTTTTCAATGGTATTGTTCTGGTACTGAATAGAAGAATACCATATGGATTCACTGACTCATAAGAAATTGTTTCATTCTTCTAAAATAAAAATTCTTCATGTGTTAAAAGTACAGTTTTACTTTACTTAGAACTTTATTTTATCTGCTCAAAGGTCACATAGCATGGAAGTCATAGGAATATTTAGGATCTAACTGTATTTCCTTCATATCTGTGTCATCGGGGTGTTTTGATCCGGATCATGCATTATTGAGTCAAGCACTGAAAATGTGAAATATTCTGATTTAGCTGTGACTTTTTTAAACTGGGAAAATAGCCAAATTATCAAACTATACAAAAAATTCCAGTCAGATATATTTTTTAATGATCTCCATATAGAATATTCTTTTTTCTATCATGTTTTTTCTGCAGGAAGATCGCACTCCCTGCCTTCTAATATGAGACTGGACCATGTGACCTGCCAATAGTGTGCATCAGTTTGAAATAGAACCTTGAAGACTTTTGTCCTGTGCTTCAAGGCCATGGTGAGCAAAAAGGATAACTCACTGAGACTGAAACTAGGGGAAAAGACATAGAAGAAACTGACATGGGCTGAGAGGATGTGGTCACAAGTTAGCCAGAGAAGTGGGACATGAGTAATGATTAAATGTTGCTTTGGTAAGACACCAAGACTGGGTTTGATTTCACAAGGCATAATTTGAACTAACCCAGTGGATATCAGAGTAACTGTAGTGTGATACAGGCTCTGGTCTAAAAGTCAGCTGCTTTTTCCCCATTTCATCTCATCTGATAAAACTGCACACAGGCACTCTAGGACCAGAGGATGTCAGTGTCTCTATAAAAATGTGGAAGGCTATAAGTTTTATAAAATTCCTAGGAAATAGTCATAATAAATATTTGAAAAATTGTGATATAGAGAATGCCAAAGATGTTCTAGTCTCCATGCTTTCATGAGTCTGAGATGCTTCAATTACTAGTTTGTGTTTTCTACATTTGTTTTCTGGTCAAGACCTGCACAGCTAGCTTTTCAGTGATGTTGACTGGTCTTTGAAAGTTTCATGGTAGAAATATTATTGACTATGAAACACATGTGAATGACGAATATATATATATATACATATACATGCATACATACATATACATACATACATATATACTTTGAAAACATTAGCTGTCAGGTGGCTGAAGTAAGGACACTGTCTGTGTAAGCAGGAAGGTTGAGTAAAGATACTAGCATCCATGGGGGGGGGAACTGTAGTGATATATAACTACAATCATAAAGCTCTAAGGCTAGAAGCAAGAGAATCACTGAGACTTGCTGGCTGCCTGTCTAGTTCCAAGTTCAGTGATAAATGTGTTTTAATGAATCATGGTGAAGAGTGATTAAAAAGGGATAATTGGCATCTTGGTCTGGTCTCTATAAAACTGATATGTCTATTCAATATGTACACAAGTGCCAGACTGGACACACACATACACACAAATTCACATATGCACACAAACATGCACACATACACATAACACAGACAGACAGACAGACAGACACACACACACACACACACACACACACACACTGGGGGTGGGGTGATATGACTCAGTGGGTAAAGAGACCTGATGCACTGAGTTTTACAACATGGTCTCACATAATGGAATGACAATACCAACTACCACAAGTTCTTCTCTGACATCTCCATGACCTGAAGCATGTATGCATGCACACATGTAAGTACACACAAAATAAACAAATATTGTAATAAAATAAAGAGCTAACTGTCAGATTCTCAAAACTCTCAACCTGGACTCTTGTAGTGATCAGAATCTACAGTCTTTCTCTTAAGATGTTATCATTTTAAAAATACACAGCTGGCTGCTCTCCGCTCAGCACACAGTTCCATCTCGTCATGCTTCTTACTTGAATGAACATGATGTTGTTCATTGCTCTTTTAGTTTTGTCTGTTGACCTTTCCACTGGAAGATCCTGTTGTATCAGTTTCAGGCTTGCTGTATCAGTAAGAATTGATTCTAACATTGGAATGCGGTTTTTTTCCTTTTCTTTTCTTGTTAATATAAAGTTTTACTGTTCTAACCATGAAAAGGATATTTAGTTTAGAAGTGCTATTCTAGAGTCTAGAGTAGAAAGAGAAAATCTAGATTCATCTATAAGTAATGTTCCATGTGTGAAATTCATAAAATTTTAGCAATTAGTAAAACAGCTCTTTAGGTAAAATTGATAGATGATAGATAGATAGATGATAGATAGATGATAGATAGATAGATAGTAGATAGATAGATAGATAGATAGATAGATAGATAGATAGATAGATAGATAGATGATAGACTGATCAAAAATTTCAAGTAAGAAGGTGAAGATGGACTTAGACCAAAAGCATTCAGAGTCACTTAGGTAATACTAATTTTTGCATGATTACTTGACTTGTTATCTTGAAGAGTTTTGAATACAGTATTTGTATATTGAACACAGTATTTATTTGTATATTTGGAATCCCCCTACTTAAGTCATAGTACATTTTTTGATAAATATTTATTTTACTTTATCTCCAGAATAGAAGAAGATTCTGTTTTGACAAATATTTACTAACAGTAGCTACTATTATTTATAAAGAACATTGTATTAGGCAATTTGATGTTTCAGAAAAATTCTTGAGTTGCTGTTATGGCTTAAATGTGAAATATATCTTATTGGCTTAAGTTTTGAAGACCTGCTGGGAGCTTGTAAAACATTCAAGAGTTAGAGCCTAGCTGTCATCAATGTCACTGGGGTAGAGTGGGGTGTAGGCTCAGGGTTCTCCACCCATGCCAAGTTCCAGAATAAAAACTCTGAGACTAAATTAGTTATGAATAAATGCCTAGGCCAAAAGCTATGGTTCATTCTCTGTCTAGCTCATAACTTATATAACCAGTTTATTCTAGTCTATATCTACCACATGATTGGCTATGTCTCCTCAGTTTCATGCATCTGACTTTCTCAAAATTTGGCGTGAATCTCCTGCATTTGACTTTTTCCTAGAATTCCTTTCTTTCTCTACCAGAACTCCTCTATTACTTCATGCCTTTTGTTAATAGGCTATCAGATTTTTATTGACAGGTCATCATTCCACACAATACACAAGAGATTCTCTTTACAGTAGGGAGCTTTGGAGATTAAAACCCAGTTTCTAGTACCAGCTTCATTCTCTGAATCTTTGTCTGCCATGGTATGAACAACCTCAACTACATACTTCCACAACCATGGACTGAATTGTTCCTCTATGTCTTTTCCATCACGATTGATTGAAACCTTCTGGACCCATGAAGCACTGTAAACCTTTCCTGCCTATATTTTGTCAGACATTCTTTTCAAACAGTATTAAGTAAACAATCCAATTATTTATACAATTTTCATTTTATCAATGAAGGATTTAGAATTTCCATTCATAATTTGAACTGTTTTTGATTTAATTTCTTCTGATTTTATTTCTAATAAAGAATTTAAAATGGCGATTTTAACAACGATGACCTGCATAGGCTCATATGTTTGAACGTTTGGTCCCCAGTTGATGGGCTGTTTGGGAAGGATTAAGAAGTGTGGCCTCAATGGAGGAGTATGTCACTTTGAAGTTTCAAAAGGACTCCTAATATTACCAATATCTCTTTCTGCTTCTTGCTTTCAAATCAAGATGTGAGCTCTCATCTGTTCCTGCTCCCCTGCCTTTACTCCATCCATCATCAGAGGCTCTAACCCTCTAAAACTATAGGTCTCATTAAATACTTTCTTTTATATGCTGCCTCTGACATGGTGTTATAGCACAGCAATAGAAAAATAATACAGAAGTAGGTATCAAGAAGTAGACTGTTGCTATGTAAAACCTGATGCCTGATCATACTGGATTTTTGGAGGGATGTGAAAGAACTTGAGATTTGAGATAGAACAATGGTTGAATTCTGAAGCAAAACTTAATGAACCTATTTATAGTAAGAGCTCAGATGAAAGCAGCACTTATTGCTGGGTTCAAGAGGTTTCTCAGGGGAACAATATTAGCAACTGGGTTAGAGATTATTCTTGTAATATTTTGGCAAAGAATGTGGTTGCCTTTTGCTAGGTTCACCTAGGTTCACTGAAATGGAGGCAATGTTTTTACTTCTACTTTCAATCAATTTAGGAATATTTTTATGCCTACCATCTTATCTGTATAATGAAATAGTCAGTTTTAATGTGTTTTTCTATATATTTCTTGGGTTTTATCAGAAATATTTTCCTTGTAGGTTTTCAATTTTATCAGAAAATGTTTATAATTCCACTTTCAATCTTCTTAGGAATATTTTTACCATTTTATCTGTATAATTTTTCCATGAAATAGTCAATCTTAACATGTTTTTCTATATATTCCTCCAATTTTATCAGAGACATTTTCCATGTATATTTATACAATGGAATACGACTCAGCAATTAAAAACAATGAATTAATGAAATTCATAGGTAATGGGGAGCAGGGGGAGGGAAGAGGGCTTATGGGACTTTCGGGGAGTGGGGGAACTGGGAAAGGTGAAATCATTTGGAATGTAAATAAAGAATATAGAAAATAAAAATAAAAATTAAAAAAAAAGGAAATCCAGATTACATTGCCAAAATGGATTCTTGCAAGCTCCCTTGATGAAAAGGTCATACTATGGAGAAGAACAGGATAATTAAAGTTTCCCAGGTGTCTTTCACTAAAGGAAATTATTAAAGAATGAGGGACTAATGACAGAAAGGTGAATGTTTGGGTTTATCTCCAGAAAACGTGAATGAAATGAGGATAGTTTAACATTTAATGCCTCTAGGAAACCAGCCATAACCAAGTACTGTCATAATACAGTAAAAGTATTTATAACTTTTATAAACAGTTCTCATTTATTCCTCTTGTAGTCATCTTTTACTGCCTCATAATACTTGACATTTATAACTGTATTATGAGAAAATATTCTCTTTTGTTTTGGAATGATAAGAAAGAAGGAAGGGAAAGACATTGCAATTACTACTTTAATGGCCTGAAGCTTGGTGGAGACATCTTTGTGGGACATTTTTAGAAGAGAGGATATCAACCTCATAGGCTGTTGAATAGAGGGAAGGATGTTTTTCTACTATACCTCTAATAGCTCAGAGATCTATGTTATGATACAAAAATAAAAATTAATAAAATGCTTCCTAAAGATACTTTTATAGAATTATCAATCAGTGCCTAGTCCAAACATCATCAGAGAGGTTTCAGCTGATGAGAACAGTTGCAGAGAAACAGACAAACATTAGAGAGAGAGAGAGAGAGAGAGAGAGAGAGAGAGAGAGAGAGAGAGAGACAGAGACAGAGACAGACAGACAGAGACAGAGAGAGCGACAGAGACAGAAAGGCAGACAGAGACAGAGACAGAGGAAACATGAGCCCTAATTAGACATTTCCAATGGGTTTCACACCCAGGAGTTTGGGGAACACCACTGAAATTGGAAGAAGTGTAGGAGCCAGAAAGGTTGAAAACACTAAGAGACACATCCTACAGACATCAACTAAATAGGTCTCATAGATGTTCACAAAGACTGAAGCAGCAATCAAGAATCCTTCATGGATCTGTGCTAGGTGCTCTGCATATATGTGGTGGTTGTGTTAGTTGGTGTTTGTGTGGGAACAGGGGTGTCTCTGAGTCTTTCATCTAGTTTTGGGATCATTTTCCTCCTATTTGGTTGCCTTGCCCAGCCTTCATATGAGGACTTATGCCTAATCTTAGTGTATCTTGTTACACAGTATTCAGTGGCTATCCCTAGGAGATCTCTTTTCTGAAGGGAAATGGAGGAGGAGTGGATCTAGGGGAGAAGAGAGGTGAGAGGGGAACCTAGAAGGAGTGGAGGGAGGGGAGATTGTGGTCAGAATGTACTGAAAACAGTATATATATATATATATATATATATGTATATATATATATATATGTATATATATATATATACATATATATATATATATATATTTTAAAAAGGTAAGGATGTTGAATCAAGGAATGGCTGAGCTCTATGATAACCACACTTCACTCTGAAAAATTACTTAGCATCCAAAGCCATTAGTCTCTCTCTCTCTCTCTCTCTCTCTCTCTCTCTCTCTCTCTCTCTCTCTCCTCTCTCCTCTCTCTCTCTCTCTCTCTCTCTCTCTCTCTCTCTCTCTCTCTCTCTCTCTCTCTGTGTGTGTGTGTGTGTGTCTTTAAATGAGATCAGTTACTTTTGCTACATAGGCTTTATTCAATGTTAAGTTAAATAGTACAGATACCACACATAGAACTGTTCTTATAGCAGTGACACAGAGAGGAAATGTACTGTGTGTAAGCAGTCACAGTTCTCTTCTTCCAAGAATTGGTTTTATTTTACTTTTGTTTTTCTTGTTTTTGATGCTGATATTTATTTCTCTCTAATACTTATGTCCCAGTAATCTCATAGTCTACTATATCTGCTAATTAAAACTGAGGGATATGATACATTGCCTGTGCACTTGCACATTAGACTTAACATTGTGTGATTTATCCCTCCTCAAGGCCATATACATGAATGACTCAAAATTATTAGGAAATGGATACAATCCTTGGTATTTTAGGTTTTTTTTTTTATTGCTGTGATAAGACACTATGACCAAGGCATATTTGCTGTGGGCTTGTGGTTTTAGAGGGTTGTTCTGTGAGCATCTTTTTTGTTTGTTTTGGTTTTATTAGATATTTTCTTTATTTACATCTCAAATGTTATCCCCTTTCTGGTTTCCCCTCCAAAAGCACCTTATCCCATTCCCCCTTCCCCCTGCTCACCAACCCACCCACTCCTGCTACCCTGTCCTGGTATTCCCCTATACTGGGATATCCAGTCTCCTCAAAGCCAAGGGCCTCTCCTCCTTTTGATGTCCAACAAGGCCATCCTCTGCTACATATGCAGCTGGAGCCATGGGTCCCTCCATGTGTACTCTTTGGTTGGTAGTTTAGTCTCTGGGAGCTCTGTAGGTACCGGTTGGTTCATAATGTTGTTCCTCCTATGGGGCTGACAGTGCCTTCAGCTCCTTGGGTCCTTTCTCTAGCTCCTCCACTGGGGACCTTGTGCTCAGTCCAATGGTTGGCTGGGAGCACCCACCTCTGTATTTGTCAGGTACTAGCAGAGCCTCTCAGAAGACATGTATATCAGGCTCCTGTTAGCAAGCATGGAGAGTATGGCAACAGGTAGACAGGAGTGCTGAGGGCAGAGCTGAGAGTTTATAAATCAATCTGTCACCAGAGGCAGAGAGATAAACAGGAGTAGAACGTGTATCATCCTGAATGTGGTAACTCAGACCCAAAAGGGTATGCATGGTATGTACTCACCAATAAGTGGATATTAGCCAAAAAAAATACCTAAGAACTCAGAAAGGTCAACAAGCTGAAGGGCCCAAGTGAGGACACCTCAGTTCCACTTGGGAGGAAGAAGAAAGCGACCACAAAGGGGAAGGGAGGGAGGGACCTGGGAGGGAAATGGGATAGGAGTCGTGGAAGAGGGGAGCATGATCTGATATTAGGTGAGCGAAAAGGACTGAAGCCCTGAGGGCCAGCAGAAAGAATGGAAACAGGCAACCTCAGGAGGTAGGAGGTTGGGTGTAGACTCCAGAATGTACCAGAGACCTGGAAAGTGAGAGATTCTCAGGACTCAAAGGGAGGGAACTTAGATGAAATGCCCTACTGTGGGGAGAGGGAACTTGTAGAATCCATTTCTAGCAGAAAGACAGGGCATCAAGTGAGGGATGGGGTTGCTATCCCACAGTCGAAACTCTGATCAATAATTGTTCCTATATTAAAGGACTGCAGGGACGGAAATGGAGAAGAACCTGAGGAAAAGAAGGTCCAGTGACAGGCCCAAAGTGGGATCCAGCTCAAGGGGAGGTCCCTAAGGCCTGACACTATTACTGAAGCTATGGAGTGCTTACAAAAGGGTGCCTACCATGACTGCCCTCCAAAAGACCCAATAATCAACTGAAAAAGTCAGATGCAGATATTTGCACCCAAGCAAAGGACAGAAGCTGTTGACCCCTGTGGTTGAATTAGGGAAAAGCTGGAAGAAGTTGAGGAGGAGGGCGACACTGTAGGAAGACCAGCAGTCTCAATTAACCTGGACCCCCAAGATCTCTCAAACACTGAACCACCAACTAGGCAACATATACCAGATGATATGATACCCCTAACACATACACAGCAGAGGACTGCCGGATCTGTGTTCAATCAGAGGAGATTAAACTAACCCTCAAGAGACTGGAGGCCCAAGGGAGTTTAGAGGTCTGGTGGGGTGGGAGGTGGAGGAGTGGGGACATCCTTGTGGAGATAGAGGGGCAGTGAGGAGGTATGAGATGTGGAGGGGAGGACTGGGAAAGGAATAAAAATCTGGAATGTAAAAAATATTATTAAATAAAAAGACAGGATATATATATATGTGTGTGTGTGTGTGTGTGTGTATGTGTATATGTACATATATATATGTTAAGAAAGTGTTTTTTTTTTAAAAACTCAAATGTGCCTGCCCTCAGTGACACATCACCATCTCAACTATTCCTTTGCTGTCTTTAGAATCTACTTTTATTAGATTCTCAAGTAGACTGAAGACCAGCTGAGAACTCTAGTCTTGTGGACTGAATAACTATCGCATTCTTGGAATTTACCTTGGCTGAAGGCGATTGAAGGACTAGCTCAATCAAAGCATAGAAGGCACTCTAACAAATCCCTTTTGACTGTATATAAATTCATTCTATGAAAAATGTTACTCTAGAGAACCCTGGATAATATGCCTACCATATCTTTAAATCACTAATACTTATTTATGATACCTACATCCATATAAGTGCTAAAATATTTTTAACATTATGTTTATTAGGTAATATTAACAAGAAAAATATGTCTGTGTTTGATAAAATAAAATCACACTACACCTGATTAATATTCATTTGAAGATTGTTTAGCCTATGGGCCTGGGTCTGCTAATCAATGAACAGCAATTGCATTCCAAATTGCTTCTCAGCAGCCAGTTGGAAAATCATGCTAATCTGTGCACATCTCTAAAAGAGATAAGAGAGCAACAAATCAAGTAGATGTTTGTCACCCCAGAAAGTTATACTTCTTTATTCAAGAGGCACAAAGAGAAGAAAAACAGGTCAGTTAACCAATCTATTTTTTTTCATTTGGTTCCAGTGATTTTTTTCTATTCTTAAGTAGCATCTTATTCTGATGTTATGAGAGGCACAAACCACAAACTTAAGGCATTCAGACACTAATACTAGCCTAAAAGCTGTTGGCCACAGGAGTGGATGTAAGTCATAGTGTACCAGTACAAAATACTACATCTGAATTATAGGGAAAACCACGTTTCATTAAATGAATTCTATATATGTTTGTGGCTGGGGTTGGGTTAGGGGAGCTTCCTATAGTCAGAAGTTTGGGGGGGGGTGAGGATTTTGTTTTTTTACTATAGTATGTTAATTATTTACAGACAGGGCATTACTATGTATCTCTGGGTGGTCTGGAGTTGGCACAGCTCCACCATTTCTGCCTCAAAACAAAAATACATTATAACCAATAGTGTGGGGATTTGGTGTGTCCATATGGGATGGATCCCTAGGTGGGCCAGTCCCCGGAGAGCCCTTCCTTCAGTCTCTGCTCCATTTTTTGTCCTTGTCTTTCCCTTGGACAAGAACATTTCTGGGTTAAAAATTTTGAGATGCATGGCTGGCCCCATCTCTCTACTGGGGGCTGTGCCTATCTACTGGTTGTGGTCTCTACAGCTTGAATCTCCCCTTTGGTATCTTGGGTAAAGTCATCACCATTGGCTCCTGAGAGCTTCTTGCTTCCCTAAGTCTGGGATTTTCTAGTGGCTTCTCCCAGTTTCCCATCCTCCTCTGCTACATGTTTCTATTCAGTTTTCTGACCCTCCATACTTCTCTTCTGTCCCTTCTAATACCTGTTCCTGTCTCCCCTTTTTCCTTTTCCCCCTCTCTCCTTCCCAGGTTCCTCCTTCCCTCTAGCTCCTGTGATTATTTTGTTCCCCACTCTATGTGGGATTGAAATGCTTGCTTACAGAAACCCGATATGGCTGTTTTCTGAGAGGCTCTATCAGCACCTGACAAATACAGGTGCAAATACTTACAGCCAACCATCAGACTGAGCCTAGGGACCCAAATGGTTGAGCTAGGGAAAGGACTGAAAGAGCTGAAGGGGATTGCAACCCCACAAGAAGAACAATATCAACTCATTGGCTCCCAGGGACTACGCCACCAACCAATGAGTGTACATGGAGTGAGCCAGGACTTCAGATACATATGTAGCAGAGGATTGCCTTGACTGACATTAACGAGACAGAAGGGAGGCTTGATGTCCCAGTGTTGGAGGATGCTAGAGGGATGAGGCAGGAGTGGGTGAATGGGTTGAGGAGCACCATCATAGAGACAAAGGGGAGGGAGAAAGGGGGGATGGAATGGGGGGTTCTATGGAGCAGTAACCTAGAAGGGCAATGTCATTTGAAATATAAATGAATAGAACAATAAAAAAGTAAACTATCAATTTTTAAACATAAAATTTGCAAGTTTTCATGCTTAGTTTATTAGAGCAGGATTCTCAACTCCCACTCTTCTTATGCACTGATGCAATGCATTTTCATCCACTTTACTCCTGAATGTCTCACTAATTCTGCATTTTCCAGGACAGTCTCACTTCACAAAGCATTCTTCCGGCTTGCAGGGACCTCAGTTTCTCCAGTTGGAAGTTATGAATTACTATCCATCTAATTGCAAATCCCTTCATTAAAAGGGAACCTTAATTCATAAATCATAAAAAATACTATATCCTTATTTCTTATAAGGTATATATTTTGTCACATTTTAAGCAACTTGATTTCCCCATGATTAATACCATATTACTTATTTAGTAACTGTTAACATTGGTTGAATACTACATTACATGTCCTATGCTAAACACTAATAAAGGCTCTGAGTCAATATTTCCCTCCACTCTCAGTGATCAAGTTTGTGCTTAGAGATACTATGTCTCAAGTCTCCAAAGAGAGACAAGAACAGTGGAAATGAACACAGAAAATTTCCTGAGCCCAGTTCTTGAAGCACTATAAAATTGTGGAACATATACCCTGGGGAACATGCAAAACTATAATATATCATTTATTTATTTTCTTTCTTAACATTTCACTAAAATTGCTTTATGATCACTTTGTTAAAAAATTGCCTGGATCACCAAATATGCAGCATACACCAGCTGATATGAGGCCCCCAACACACATACAGCAGAGAACTGCCAAGTCTGTGTTCATTCAGTGATGATGCACCTAGCCCTCAAGAGATTGAAGGCCCCAGGGAGTTTAGAGGTCAGGGGGGACAGGGAGGTAGGAAGGAGGTACAGGATGTGGAAGAGTCAGAGGGTGGATGGGGGGTGGTGGGAGAAAATAAAATATGCAGTGTAAAAATAAATAAATTAATTAATAAAAAATAAAATTAAAATAAATAAAAATAGATTAATTTAAAAATTTTATTTGCCAGGAACTATGATGAAAATAAGGAATGCTTGAAAGCATGAGTGTTGTTTTTGTACAAGGGCTATTGCTAATCTTTTCTGTGTCGCTGCAAATATAGTATATGTGCTGTCAACATGAACATTATATATATATATATATATATATATATATATATATATATATTCCCACTCTCAAGTCACTACTACACCAAGCCCATGCTTCAAATCCCCCTTGGCCTTTGTGGAGCACCTCAGGCAAACCCATGCTTTGAAGCCATACCTTTCTCTCTTGATCCCACACGAGCCTGCTGTGTGAAGGAAAATGCAACACAAACTTAGTTAAGAAACAGTCATAACTCAATCTCTGGGCACAACAACTAAAACCTAATCTTGTAAGCTTCATTAAAATCGGATTCCTCTGGTGGCGAATCCTTGTGGATCTGCCATGATACCGGGAAACTCTAGCAGCTACATCTGACCCCTCTGCTGTCCCCATTCCAAAAGGACCTCTCTCCTGCTTCCTCTCTTCCTCTGTCCAACCCAGAAGTCCTGTCTACTCACCCAGTGACTGGCTCCTTTATTCAATAAGTATTGTTTCACATGAACAGCACCAGGCTCACGCACAACATGTATGTTATTATTTTATGTATTTACATTCCAGTCATTGCATCACTTCACTGTCCCTGTCCCTATTCCCACAGTTCCTCATCCCACTCCTCCTCCCTCTTACCTCAGAGAGGGTGCTCCCAGGCCTCCCCCTTTCCTTAAGTATTAGACACATTTTCTCCCTCTGATGCCAGAACAGCCAGTCTTCTGCTATATATGTCCCACATGGCCTTGTACCAGCCCATGTATGCTCCTTGTTGGTGGTTCAATCTCTGGGAGCTCTCTGGCATACAGGTTAGTTAAGACTACTGGTCATCCTATGGGGTTGCCCTGCCCTTAAATTCTTCAATTCTTCCCTTAATTCAACCACAAAGTTCCCCAACTTCAGTCCAAAGGTTGGGTGTAAGTATCTGTGTCTGTCTTAGTCAATGTGAAAGCAGAACTACATTCAATATCAAAGGAATTGCAAAGTTCTATCTGGATCTTCTTAAGCATAAAAGTCATAATTATATTAAAAATATCTCCTGAATTATGTCGTTTGTTGGATTTGTTTTCAGTCCCACACAGGATTACCACATAGGATGGACTGGACTTTGAGTAGGGAATGGTTTTGTAGATTCTCCACAGCTCTGTCTTGGGTACTATAATAAATGATTATGTAATATGTCATCTGAACTTTTTTTTTTAATGTCCTGCTAGGGAATAGGTCTAAGAAAAACTTACAGGTAGCTCTTTCATTATGAAATGCTTTCCTATATGATCATAGAAAAATAGCACGTATCACTTAGTTAATGTCTGCATGTCGAGAAAGCTACTTTTGTTAATACAAGACAAAAGTTCTTCATTAGGGCTGAATAACTGTGATAATTGATTATAGTTATGGGTTTAAATTCTATATACCCTGTCTCAACTTGTAGAATTGTATGTCTTGCTTTCCAGGGTCTTCATTTATTTCTTTAGAATAAAGACTGCTTTTCTATACCGGAGGTATTTGATAGTCACTTGTGTTGGCTATGCACAACTTTGATTTCCTCATTTTCCTTAGCAAAACAAATTAATCAGCAACAGATGCACTTGTGGGTTTGTTATCCAAGTAGAAAAGTGTTTTATTGTTCCAAACAGTGAAGAAAATCACGTTGTTGTGTTTCTTCATTTAAAGATGGGTTGCCATAAACACTGTACAATTATATAATATTTTTTAAGGAAACTCTCAGCCATATTATGAATTCATTTCACGAAAACTGGGTGCTTGGAAATATGAAATCATTTGTGATTTCACATGTTGAAAGATGGCAACTAAATGATATCCAAAATTATGATTGAGAGTTTGTTCCTAGTAAGGAAAAGTATGTAAAATTGAGATGATGAAAGAAATGCCACTAAAGAACGATGTTATGAAACCATTCAAATTGTCAGAGGGAAAGAGCATGATAGTAGTGAGAGATGAAATAATGTTGGGAGCCTGGGCATCCTTTGCTGATGAACTGGGATTCTTTTTGATGTACATGGCAGGATTATTTACCACTGTACCAATTTTACAATAAAATACTGAGTTTAATACTGGTTAAACTCTTGACTGAAATAGCTACTCAATACACATCTTTCAACCTGAATGAAAATAAATACAAAATTGGTAAATAATCTTAAACTAAGACCTGAAACTGCTAAAGAAAAATAGGTCAAGTAATTCAAGACATATGAATAGGCAACCATTTTAGGAAAAAAAAATCTATACTGCAAGAAATAGGCCTAGAATTGTGAAACAGAATTGCATGTAATAAAAAACACCTGCAAAGGAAAGAAAATAAGTAGACTAAAGAGATAGGTAAGCAATAGAATGAAAGAAAAATCTTTGACAACTCTATAGTAAACACAAGATTTATATATAGACCTTATAAATAGTCAAAGTATGGTTCAAAGAAATGGGCCAGCAGTTAAAAGCACTTGTTCTCATAGAAGATCCAGATTCAGTTTTGAGTACCCATATGGAGGCTCACAACAGCCTGTAGTATTAAATCCATGGGATCTGATGTTTTCTTTTGGCATCCCTGGGGAACAGCCATGTATGTGATTCACTTACACATGTGTATATGGAGGGGGGGATTTGCCATTTATATACATTATATATGTATATATATATACATATATTATATATATACATATATATATATATATTTGACAAAGAGAATTCTGTTATACATACAACAAATCTTATTCAACTGGAGAGAAAAATTAAGTCATGAAAATTTTAGGAAAATTCATGAAACTAGAAATAATGTTATGTGAAGTAACCTAGATACAAAAAGACAAATAGCATGTATTTTCTCTCATATGTGGATTGTAGACTTTTAACCTTAATATATGTGCATATGTATGTGTGTGGTTATAGACTTCTAAGTGGAAAAGGAGTCTTGAATGGGAGCAAAATAATTAAAGTGGTATGCTGGCTAGTCCTATGTCAACTTCACACAAGCTATAAAAGAACCTCAATTGAGATGATTCCCCCAGAATATCAGGCATAATTTCTTAATTGGCGATGCGTAGGGGTAGTCTCAGTCAATTCTGAATGCACTCTGGGATGGTGGCGTCCTATAAGAAACCAGGCAGAGTAAACTATGAATAGCAAAGCCATAAAGAAGCACCCTTCGGTGGCCTCTGAATTAACTCTTGTCTTCAGGTTTCTGCCCTCTTTGAGTTCTTGCTTTGGATTTTCTCAAAGTATTGTACTACATAAATGTAAGCAAAATAAGCCCTTTCTTCCCCAAGTTGCTTTAGTTGTGGTACTTTGTCACAGCAATAGAAACCCTAACTAAGATATTAGCAGACATATGACATAAAAACAGAAAGGGTTACTGGGAAGAGCAAAAGAACAACACAACTGAGCAGGATATTAGGGACCAGAAAAAGAAGATGGAGAAACAGAAACAACAGTTTGTATACAATGACACAATGAAACTCATTGCTCTGAAAGCTAATCTTCAACAATACAATGAAAAAAAAAGGACCACAATAAAAATAAAATCATGACTTTGCATAAAATGTGTGGAAATGGAAAAATATTATATTAAACACAATAAACAGGAGTCTAGAATACTAATGCAACATGGTTTTATTGGTGGTCATAATCTCTCTGTGTGTGTGTGTGTGTGTGTGTGTGTGTGTGTGTGTGTGTGTCAAACATGCATGCAGGATCAAGTCATAAGCTAAAAGTGGATCATACACATGTGACTGATATCCTTCCTGTGAAACCTTCTCACAATCCTTGGTTTTAACTTTGTTTTAGGAAAACATGGAAAATTATGCATATGAAAATGATACTAAAATGCTATCTTCTATATTTACAACAAGAACCTACTAGTAGTCTTCTAAGGCATGTAAGGAATGTGTTGGTGTTCAACAAAACTTGCAAAGGAATTCTTAATCTCATACTTCACCTGAACAGTCTTTCTTTCCATTCTTAGAAACCACCATAAATTTTAATAGCTTTTGGTGTGATGAAATAGAAAATATATCTTAAGTTCCTATTGTTTATGTTAGAACCCCTGTAAAATTGATGTTCTTTAACAAAATGTCCCTTTGTTTTGAGTCAATCTGTTTCCATTACTTCTGAATGAATCTTCTCAGTAGTGCCCAAAGGCAGATCAGCTTTTGCCTCAAATTCAGTCTGCAAATAGCTGTTTATCATTGCTGTGTGTCTCACTGTAGACTTTAGCTAACATCACTCATTCCATGTTTTTATCCTGGAGTCATTACAATATTTCTGATCATGATTTTTTACATTTAGGTGTAGAAGATCTATGTCGATTAATGTCCATTATTTTAAATCTTCATTTGACAAATGCATAGACTACCAACATCTACTCTTATGTCTACAGCAACTCACAGAAACATGAATACAGAAAAGAAGTGAGCTATCCAGCCACTTATGTGATTTATGCCAGTATAAAGATATTTCTCTCTTATAGGAGGACAACAAAGGCAGGCAAAGTTTATGCCAGGCAAGTTGCACTTTAAAATATGAGAGCCTCATTTCACCTCTACACAGGAGGGCATCTTCTTTCTTCCCACCTACTTAATTCATCTGACTACAACCCTTTCAAGTTCTTATGACACATAACTGTCTACTCATTATGTGAGTCACAGTCTTCTGTTCATGCCAAGAAAGATCTTCATAAAGTAAGAACTTGAAAAAGAGGCTAAGTGGAATTTTCAGCAAATAGTTTGACCTCATTTTCATGAGTATTTAAATATTTAAATCATTTATAGATGTGGTTTGAGACATTACCATTTTCAAGAAAAAATATTCCCCAAGCAGTTACATTATTGAATTGGACTAAGCTTTGAGAATGAAATTTGCATGAGTAAAATAGTATAAATGAAAGTAACAGACCTGAGTTGGAAAATTATCCAGAAGTCATGCATTAAGTGCCATTTCCAATCAGCAAAGGAAAGAGCATAAGAAGTAGTTTTACACTGAGAAAATGTTTAGGCTCTCTGACATTATTGTAAATAGGAACAGACAAACCTGAAATATGAAGGAATACTTCTACAGTATTCTGATTTGAATTCACAGTTGCAGTTTTTCAGGTTCAAGATGTGTTACATTCTCACAGTCACATAGCTATTTTATACAACTGGTGATTACAATTGTAAAATATCTTGTTTCTGAAAGTTCCTTTCAGAATACCATTCATAAAATAAAATAAAATAAAGTACCATTTAAAATTCTTAATTGACAAAACCATAATATTCAAAATATGCACTGTGATAGTCTGATATGTCTATATATGGTATTATGATTACTGCAATTAAATCAGTAAGTCCCCCACTGTTCATACATAGTTCTCCAAGACGTTCAGTCAAATTTTGTACAGTTGACCTGTATGTTCCCATTTCTTCATCACCAATTTCTCAGGAGCCACCTGAATTTGCCAAAATTTTTGTTACTGTGATTAAACACCAGAATCTAAAACAGTAAGAAGTAGAAAACACTTATTGTAGGCCCCAGTTCCAGAGGTTTGAGTCTGTACTCAGGTAGCTTTGTTGATTTGGACCATGGCAAGGCAGAACATCAGGGCAAAGCTGGTTAGCTCATGGTGGTTAGGAAGGACTGTGCAAAGAAGAGTTACAGGGAGAAAGGAAGGAGAATGGGTAAGGGAGGAGGAATGGGTAAGGTTATGTGAGGGGAAGAGAAAACATGCCTTTGTTCACTGCTATCCTATCTCTTGGATTTGCTCCATGTGAGCATTCAACCTATTGGATGAACATGAACCATGTGTTCAGGTTGGGTCTCTTCCCTTCAGTTAATGCACAAATGCAGGTTGCCTCTGTCCATGCATTTACAGGCAGTGCTAGAGTGTGTTTTATCAGTCTTCTAGTTATCTCTGAAGCACGTCAACTTGACAAGTTTATCTATCATACTACAATAGTATGATGTTTGTAATAGTCACCAATGTTTTCAGATTGTGTGTCTAAATGAGATCCTGTTGGATTCATCTTTCTGTGCCTGGCTTATTTCTATTATCTCATTGCCTTGGTGTTTATCTGTGTTGTTTTAATGGTAGAATTTTTTATTGCTCAATAAGATTTTATTGCATAAACACGATTTTAGTTTCATTTGTTCATAAATGCTTTTAAACGTTTTTTGGCTTAGATATTTTAAAAAAAAATGTTTCAAAGAACATGAAAACATTGACTTTTTCCTGAGTTCCTGAATTCAGGCTATTGATACAAACTCCAAACTCTGGAATAAGATGTTTTATCTTACTTTGGCTTCAGTTTTAACTTTTAAGAAACCTCAAACTGATTCACATATTAGCTACACCAATTCACATGCCTGTTGTACGTGTGTCAGTATTATTTTGTCTTTTGTTTATCTTCATATTTTGTCAACATCTCTTGTCATATTTGTCAACATCTCTTAACTTGTGCTAAAATTTTTCTTAACAGGTGATAGGTATTACAGTAACAAAACTCAGGATAGTTTTGATTTGTGTTTCTCTAATGATTAATAATGTTGGGCACATTTGCATATCTTTGTCTATTATCTGTATGCATTCTTTGGAAATGCCTGTTTAGATCGTTTGTCTATAGTATTTCTGATTTTGAGATACATACGTTTCTTATTTTCTTTTTATTTTATTTTATTTTATTTTTTTAATTTACATTCCAAATCACTTCCCCTTTCCCGTTTCCTCCCTCCCCAAAAGTCCCATAAGCCCCCTTCCCTCCCTCTTTTCTCCATTCAACCCCCTCTCATTACTCTGTCCTGGCGTTCCCCTACATCCAGTCTTTCCAGGACTAGGGGTCTCTCCTTCCATCTTTTTAGAAATCTATTGATATGCTGATTGTGTCTAGGGTATTCTGAGATTCTGGGTCAATATCCCCTTATCAGTGACTGCATACCATGTGTGATCTTTTGTGATTGAGTTACCTCACTAAGGATGATATTTTCAAGTTCTGACCATTTGCCTAGGAATTTCGTGAATTCATTGTTTTTAATTGCAGAGTAGTATTCCATTGTGTAAATATACCACATCTTCTGAATCCATTCCTCCGTTGAGGGACATCTGGGTTCTTTCCAGCTTCTGGCTATTATAAATAAGGCTGCTATGAATATAGTGGAGCATGTGTCCTTATTGCATGCAGGTAAAGTCTCTGGGTATATGCCCAGGAGTGGTATAGCCAGATCCTCCGGAAGTGTCATGCCCAGTTTTCTGAGGAACCGCCAGACTGCTTTCCAGAGTGGTTGTACCAGCCTGCAATTCCACCAGCAGTGGAGGAGTGTTCCTCTTTCTCCACATCCTCGCCAACAACTGCTGTCTCCTGTGTTTTTGATCTTAGCCATCCTGACTGGTGTGAGATGGAATCTCAGGGTTGTTTTGATTTGCATTTCCCTAATGACTAAGGATGATGAACATCTCTTTAGGTGCTTCTCAGCCATTAGATATTCTTCAGGTGAGAACTCTTTGTGTAGCTCTGTACCCCATTTTTAATAGGGTTACTTGCCTCTCTGGAGTTTAACTTCTTGAGTTCTTTGTATATCTTGGATATTAGCCCTCTGTCGGATGTAAGGTTGGTAAAGATCATTTCCCAGTTAGTTGGTTGCCGCTTTGTCTTTTTGACGGTGTCTTTTGCCTTGCAAAAACTTTGTAATTTAATGAGGTCCCATTTGTCTATTCTTGATCTTAGAGCATAAGCTATTGGAGTTCTGTTCAGGAAATTCTCCCCTGTGCCCATATGTTCAAGGTTCTTCCCTAGTTTCCCTTCTATTAGTTTCAGTGTGTCTGGTTTTATGTGGAAGTTCTAGCTAGAGCAATTAGACAACAAAAAGAGGTCAAAGGGATACAAATTGGAAAGGAAGAAGTCAAACTATCACTATTTGCAGACGATATGATAGTATACATAAGCGACCCAAAGAACTCCACCAGAGAACTCCTACAGCTGATAAACGACTTCAGCAAAGTGGCCGGATATAAAATCAACTCAAGAAAGTCAGAAGCCTTCCTATACTCAAAGGATAAGCAGGCTGAGAAAGAAATAAGAGAAATAATACCCTTTACGATAGCCACAAACCATATTAAGTATCTTGGCGTGACGCTAACCAAACAAGTGAAAGATATGTATGACAAGAACTTCAAGTCTCTGAAGAAAGAAATTGAAGAAGACCTCAGAAGATGGAAAAATCTGCCATGCTCATGGATTGGCAGGATTAATATAGTAAAAATGAGCATCTTACCAAAAGTAATACACAGATTCAATGCAATCCCCATCAAAATCCCAACTCAATTCTTCATAGAGTTAGAAAGAGCAATTCAAAAATTCATCTGGAATAACAGAAAACCCAGAATAGCTAAAACTATTCTCAAGAGTAAAAGAACCTCTGGGGGAATCAGTATCCCGGACCTCAAGCTGTACTACAGAGCAATAGTGTTAAAAACTGCATGGTATTGGTACAGTAACAGACATGTAGATCAATGGAACAGAATTGAAGACCCAGAAATGAATCCACACTCCTATGGTCACTTGATCTTCGACAAAGGAGCTAAAACCATCCAGTGGAAAAAAGATAGCCTTTTCAAAAAATGGTGCTGGCTCAGCTGGAGGTCAACATGCAGAAGAATGCAAATTGACCCATCCTTATCTCCGTTTCTTATTTTCAATGAGTCATTTGTTTTTTATTTTATGCATAGGAGTGTGCTGCCTGCACATTAGTGCCTGTGGATATACCTGGAGACAAAGGAGACTAGAAGAGGGTACCAGAACCCCTTGAACTGTAGTTATTGACAGCTATAAGCCTTCACATGGGTGCTGGGCTGCAAACTCAGGTCCTATGCAAGAGTAGCAGGTGTTCTTCACCACTGAGACATCCGTCCAGCCCCTACAAAAGTTTTCTATACATTTATACATTAGTCATGTATCATATATTGGTTTGCAAATACATTGCCCTTTTCTTTTCTTTTGCCCCTTTGATTTCTCTTGTCTTACAGTCCTTGCTATCTCAAGGAAAGCCGAGACAAAGGCCAAAATATTTTCCTGTATTTTCTGGCTGCAAAAACTTACATTCAAGTCTAACCCATTTTGAATTAAATTTTGAACATATCATCAAACAAGGAACCAAGTTAATTATTTTGCAAGTAGACATCTACCTTTCTCTACATGATGGAGAAACATTACTCCCCCATCCATACTCTTATCATTCTTGTAATGGATTTGTTAGCTAGATATGTTAAGTTTGATTCTCTACACTGTTCTATCTATCTATACAATGTTTTAATGTCTACTCCATTTTCCTTGTCATATATTTGTAGATTGGATGAAATTTATTTCTTTTTATTGGCTTTTTGCTCTGAGTAGACTATGCAGTATGGCAGAAGTGCTATGTGTACAAAAGTGGAAATCCATTTCCTATTCCTGATTGTAGAGAAAAAGATTTTAGCTTATGTTGGAACATATTTCTTTTCTAGAGAAGATATGCAGTCATTTTTGAGGTCAAGGAAAGGTTAAATATTGTCAATTCATTTTGCCATCTACTAAAATCATAATATTCTTACACTTTATTTGCTCAGTATCATATGTTATAGTATTTAGTGATTTATATGTGTTTAAGTGTACTTGAATTACATAGAAAAGTACTAACAGGTTCAAGTTTTATGTCAGATTTTCACATCTATGTCTTCCTGTGACTAAAACTTATGATTTTCTCTTATTGTAGTTTTTGGGCACTTGCAATGCTAATATTTTTCTGATAAAATGAATTGGAAGTGTTCTCTTAGTTCAGTTTTTAAATAATTATTAAGACCTTGATAAAGTTAGCCCAGGAAATCATTTGGATATTTGTTATATTTTCCTGTTTTTTTTTTAATTTTTAAACTGTGATTTATTATTTTTTTCTTTTCTAAGTTTTTTTATTTACATTCCAAATCATTTCCCCTTTCCTGTTTCCTCCCTCCCTGAAAGTCCCGTAAGTCCCCTTCCCTCCCTCTGTTCCACATTCAACATCCCCCCTTCTCTGTCCTGGTATTCCCCTATATCCAGTCTTTCCAGGACCAGGGGTCTCTCCTTCCATCTTCTTGGAAATCTATTGATATGTGAAATGTGTCTTGGGTATTCCAAGAATCTGGGTTAATATCCCCTTATCAGTGACTGCATACCATGTGTGTTCTTTTGTGATTGGGTTACCTCACTAAGGATGATATTTTCAAGTTCTGACCATTTGCCTAGGAATTTCGTGAATTCATTGTTTTTAATTGCAGAGTAGTATTCCATTGTGTAAATATACCACATCTTCTGAATCCATTCCTCTGTTGAGGGACATCAGGGTTCTTTCCAGTTTCTGGCTATTATGAATAAGGCTATGAACATAGTGAAGCATGTGTCCTTATTGCATGCAGGGGAATCCTCTGGATACATGCCCAGGAGTTACCACTCAGCAGGGTCGTCCAGGAGTGTCATGCCCAGTTTTCTGAGGAACCACCAGACTGCTTTCCAGAGTGGTTGTACCAGCTTGCAATCCCACCAGCAGTGGAGGAATGTTCCTCTTTCTCCACATCCTTGCCAACAACTGCTGTCTCCTGTGTTTTGGATCTTAGCCATTCTGACTGGTGTGAGGTAGAATCTCAGGGTTATTTTGATTTGCATTTACCTAATGACTAAGGATGTTGAACATCTCTTTAAGTGCTTCTCAGCCATTAGATATTCTTCAGGTGAGAATTCTTTGTTTAGAACTGTACCCCATTTTTAATAGGGTTATTTGGCTCTCTGGATTCTAACTTCTTGAGTTATTTGTATATATTGGATATTAGCCCTCTGTCAGATGTAGGGTTGGTAAAGATCATTTCCCATTTTGTTGGTTGCTGCTTTGTTCTTTTGACAGTGTCCTTTGCCTTACAGAAACTTTGTAATTTTATGAGGTCCCATTTGTCAATTCTTGATCTTAGAACATAAGCTATTAGAGTTCTGTTCAGGAAATTCTCCCCTGTACCCATATGTTCAAGGTTCATCCCTAGTTTCCTTTCTACTAGTTTCAGTGTGTCTGGTTTTATGTGGAGGTCCATGATCCACTTGGAATTGAGCTAAGTAAAAGGAGATAAGAATTGATAGATTTGCATTCTTCTGCTTGTTAACCTCCCGATGAACTAGCACCATTTGTTGAAAAGGCTATCTTTTTTTCCACTGGATGGTTTTAGCTCCTTTGTCAAAGATCAAGTGACCATAGGAGTGTGGATTCATTTCTGGGTCTTCAATTCTGGTCCATTGATCTACATGCCTGTCACTATACAAATACCGTGCAGTTTTTAACTTTACTGCTCTGTAGTACAGCTTGAGGTCCGGGATACTGATTCCCCCAGAAGTTTTTTTACTCTTGAAAATAGTTTTAGCTATCCTGGGTTTTCTATTATTCCAGATGAATTTTTGAATTGCTCTTTCTAACTCTATGAAGAATAGAGTTGGGATTTTGATGGGGATTGCATTGAATCTGTATATTGCTTTTGGCAAGATGGTCATTTTTTTCTATATTAATCCTGCCAATCCATGAGCATGGCCGATTTTTCCATCTTCTGAGGTCTTAAATTTCTTTCTTCACAGACTTGAAGTTCTTGTTATACAGATCTTTCACTTGTTTGGTTAGAGTCACACCAAGATACTTTATATTGTTTGTGGCTATCGTGAACGGTATCATTTCTGTTATTTCTTTCTCAGCCTGCTTATCCTTTGAGTATAGGAAGGCTACTGATTTGCTTGAGTTGATTTTATATCTGGCCACTTTGCTGAAGTTGTTTATGAGCTGTAGGAGTTCTCTGGTGGAGTTCTTTGGGTCGCTTAAGTATACTATCATATCGTCTGCAAATAGTGATAGTTTTACTTCTTCCTTTCCAGTTTGTATCCCTTTGACCTCCTTTTGTTGTCTAATTGCTCTAGCTAGAACTTCAAGTACTATATTGAAAAGATATGGAGAGAGAGGTCAGCCTTGTCTAGTCCCTGGTTTGAGTGGGATTGCTTCAAGTTTCTCTCCATCTAGATTGATGTTGGCTACCGGTTTGCTGTAAATTGCTTTTCCTATGTTTAGAACTGGGCCTTGAATTCCTGATCTTTCCAAGACCTTTAGCATGAAAGGATGCTGAATTTTGTCAAATGCTTTCTCAGCATCTTTTGAAATGACCATGTGTTTTTTTCTTTGAGATTGTTTATGTAGTGGATTACATAGATGGACTTCCTTATATTGAACCATCCCTGTATCCCTGGGATGAAGGCTACTTGATCTTGGAGAATGATCATTTTGATGTGTTCTTGGATTCAGTTGGCAAGAATTTTATTGAGTATTTTTGCATTGATATTCATAAGAAAATTTGGCCTGAGATTCTCGTTCTTTGTCGGATCTTTGTGTGATTTTGGTATCAGCGTAATTGTGGCTTCATAGAACGAGTTGGGTAGTGTTCCTTCTTTTTCTATTTTGTGGAATAGTTTCAAGAGTCTTGGTATTAGGTCTTCTTTGAAGGTCTGATAGAATTCTTCACTGAAACCATCTGGACCTGTGCTTTTTTGGTTGGAAGACTTCAAATGACCACTTCTATTACTTCAGGGGTTATAGGACAGTTTAGATGGTCAATTAGATCCTGATTTAATTTTGGTATATGGTATCTGTCTAGGAAAATGTCCATTTCCTCCCGATTTTCTAGTTGTATTGAATACAGGCTTTTGTAGTAGGATCTGATGATTTTTTGAATTTCCTCAGTTTCTGTTGTTATCTCTCCCTTTTCGTTTCTGATTTTGTTAATTTGGATACTATCTCTGTGCCCTCTGGCAAGTCTGGCTAAGGGCTTATCTATCTTGTTGATTTTCTCAAAGAACCAACTCCTCGTTTTGTTGATTCTTTGTATGGTTTTCTTTGTTTCTACTTGATTGATTTCAGCCCTGAGTTTGATGATTTCCTGCCTTCTACTCCTCTTGGGTGTATTTGCTTCTTTTTGTTCCAGGGCTTTCAGGTGTGCCATTAAGCTGCTAGTGTATGCTGTCTCCCGTTTCATTTTGGCGGCACTCAGGGATATGAATTTTCCTCTTAGCACTGCTTTCATTGTGTCCCATAAGTTAGGGTATGTTGTGCCTTCATTTTCATTAACTTTCAAAAAGTCTTTGATTTCTTTCTTTATTTCCTCCTTGATCAAGGTATCATTAAGTAGAGCATTGTTCAGCTTCCACGTTTATGTGGGCTTTCTGTTGTTTTTGTTGTTATTGAAGACCACCCTTATTCCATAGTGATCTGATAGGAGGCATGGGATTAGTTCGATCTTCTTATATCTGTTGAGGTCTTTTTTGTGACCAAATATATGGTCAATTTTGGTGAAGGTACCATGAGGTGCTGAGAAGGTATATTCTTTTGCTTTAGGATGAAATGTTCTCTGTATATATATCTGTTAGTTCCATTTGGTCCAAGGCTTCAATTAGTTTCACTGTGTCCCTGTTTAGTTTCTGCTTTCCTGAACGATCCATTTCAGAGAGCTGGGTGTTGAAGTCACCCACTATTATTGTGTGAAGTGCGATGTGTGCTTTGAACTTTAGTAAAGTTTCTTTTAAGAATGAGGGTGCCCTTGCATTTGGAGCATAGATATTCAGAATTGAGAGTTCCTCTTGGCGAATTTTTCCTTTGATCAGTATGTAGTGTCCTTCTGTGTCTTTTTTGATGATTTTAGGTTGAAAGTCAATTATATCTGATATTAGGATGGCTAGTCCGGCTCGTTTCTTGGGACCATTTGCTTGTAAAATTGTTTTCCAGCCTTTTACTCTAATGTAGTGTTTCTCTTTGACACTGATGTGTGTTTCCTGCACGCAGCAAAATGCTGGGTCCTGTTTATCCAGTCTGTTAATCTATGTCTTTTTATTGGGGAATTGAGACCATTGATATTAAGAGAGATTAAGGAATAGTTATTATTGCCACCTGCTATTCTTGACGCTATCTTTATTTCTGAGTGGTTATCTACTTATGGCTTTTGGTATAATTTCTCTCCTTGTATTGGCGGTTTCCACCTATTATCCTTTGCAGGGCTGGGTTTGTGGAAAGATATTGTGTAAATTTGGTTTTATCATGGAATATCTTGGTCTCTCCATCTAAGGTGATTGAGAGTTTTGCTGGGTATAGTAGTCTAGGCTGGCATTTGTGTTCTCTTAGAGTCTGCATGAGATCTGCCCAGGATCTTCTGGCTTTCATAGTCTCTGGTGAGAAGTCTGATGTGATTCAGATAGGTCTTCCTTTATATGTTACTTGGCCTTTTTCTCTTACTGCTTTTAATATTCTTTCTTTGTTTAGTACATTTGGTGTTTTGATTATTATGTGACTGGAGGTATTTCTGTTCTGGTCCAGTCTGTTTGGAGTTCTGTAGGCTTCTTGTACATTCATTGGCATCTCTCTCTTAGGTTAGTTAAGTTTTCCTCCATAATTTTGTTGAAGATATTTACTGGCCCTTTAAGTTGCAAATCTTCACTCTCATCTATACCTATAATCCTTAGGTTTGGTCTTCTCATTGTGTCCTGGATTTCCTGGATGTTTTGAGTTACACGTTTTTTGTATTTTGCCTTTCCTTGACTGTTGAGTCGATGCTCTCTATGGTATCTTCAGCACCTGAGATTCTTTCTTCCATCTCTTGTATTCTATTGTTGATGTTTGCATCTATGACTCCTGATTTCTTCCCAAGGTTTTCTATCTCCAAAGTTGTCTCCCTCTGTGATTTCTTAGTTGTTTCTACTTCCTTTTTTAGATCCTGGATGGATTTGCTGAGATCCTTCACTTGTTTGTTTGTATTTTCCTGTATTTCTTTAGGATATTTTTGCATTTCCTCTTTCAGGATTTCTGACTGTTGACCCAAGTTCTCCTATATTTCTCTAAGCAATTTTTGTGTTTCCTCCTCATGGGCTTCCATCTGTTGATCCATATTCTCCTGCATTTCTTTAAGCGATTCTTGTGTTTCCTTTGTAAGGGTATCTACCCATTGATTCATTTCTTTAAGCGATTTTTTTGTTGTCTCCCTATGGGCCTCCATCTGTTGACCCATATTCTCCTGCATTTCTTTAAGCAGTTTTTGTGTTTCCTTTGTAAGGGCATCTACCCGTTGATTCATTTCTTTAAGTGATTTTTGTGTTGCCTCCTTATGGGCCTCCATCAGTTGACCCATATTCTCCAGCATTTCTCTAAGCGATTTTTGTGTTTCCTTTGTAAGGGCATCTACCCGTTTATTCATGTTCTCCTGTATTTCTTTATGAGATTTATTTGTGTCCTTCTTGAAATCCTCTAATAGCATCATGAGAAGTGATTTTAAATCCAGATCTTGCCTTTCTGGTGTGATGAAGTCTGGTCTCCAGGACTTGCTGCTGTTGGAGAGTTGGGTTCGGATGGTGCCATATTCCCTTCATTTCTTTTAGTAACATTCCTACTTTGCCTTTTGCCATCTGGTTACCTCTGGTGTTAGTTGGTCCTGCTGTCACTGGCTGTTGGTTGGACTTCCTGTGAGCCTGGAAGGCTTTTTCTGCCTCTCCCTCCCCCCGCCCCCCCAGATTACTGGGATTCCCCTGGCACCGATTGCTGGGTGGTTGCCCTGCTCCTGAGTGACTTTGGAGCTCTGATGTGCCTTTCCCCAAGTGATGTTATATTGGGGAATCCCTGCACATCCTAAGGCTCAGTGTAGTCAATCCCCAGAGCAGAGGTCACCAAGGGGAGGCTGGTGTGCTCCCTCCCTGTGCGGGTGCGCTCTCTCCCAGTGTGGGTCCCTCTGCAGGGCAGATATCCCACAGCAGAGCTGGTATGTTGGTGACCACAGAACTGCCCAGCTCTTGGGAGCAGGGAGCACACCAGCTGGCTGAGTCCCAAGTGATATTATGCTTGTTGTTCCCTGTGCCTGGAGGTCCCAATTGCCCTGTTGCCAGGAGCTGGGGTTTTGTTTAATGTTGAATCAATCTGCTTATTAACTAGTAGTATTCTTGTGTTTTCTATTTATATGTTTAAGTATCAATAAGTTGTCACTTTCTAGCAGTCTATCCATTACTTGTAAATTAACTGAGTCTTTGTATGCATTTGTGCACAGTAATCCCTTAATGGCTTTCATGTTATATCAGTTGTATGGTTTAATCTTTTGTGTATTATTTTTAGACTGATAAAATTTTATCTTGGTTAAAATTATAGCTGGCATTAACAATTATAGCTTCTAGCTTTGCTGATTTTTTCCCCTATTATCTTCATTTCACTTTTTCTTCTAATGTTAACTGTTTTCTTCTTTCTGTTGACTTTTTCTTTGATTTTGTTTGGTTTTATTTGTTGTTTTTTGTTTTCTTTTCTAGACCCTTGCTGGGCGAAGTTACTTTATTTGCACTAGTATTTTCTCATGGGAGGAGTTACACTAAAATTTTTCTTAGCAGCTCTGCTTTTAGCGTATCTTACATGCTTTGGTATGCTGCAGTTGTTTTCGCTGCTCTTAAGATATTTGTTCAACATCTTAAATTTACTTTCTATATTGTTCACTCAGGAACACTTTTTCATTTATGAATATTCTGAGTTCCTGCTATTATTATATTTGACCTTAGATTTGAACCATTATAGTTAGAAAAGGGAGTTCACATGGCCTTTGCCATCTTCAATATGCTGAAATTTGCTTTCTGACCCAATATAAGGGTTGCAGGGATGTTTCATGAGCACTTTTCTGCTGTGAGATAAGGTAGTTTGTAGATTTCTTATAAGTCCATTTGATTATTCATGTTCAATATTTATTAATTGATTTCCTGTCTTATGTCTTAGCCATTGTTGAAAGAGTGCAGAGAAACCTCTTTTATGGTATATTATTTTACTGCTTCTATATTCATATTTCTTAATATATGCTTTAGATAATCAAGTGCACTGTATTTGAAGATATGTTGTGTAGACATATACCTATTATATCCTCTTCATATATTAAATGTTTTTTTTTCTGATTTAATGTGGTGTCTTATTTGGAGGGATTTGAATTAAATTATCTTTTGTCTAGAATCAATGCTCTCTTTTTGTTACCAGTGCATGAAATATAGTTTTTTCATACTGTTCTTTTCTGGATCTATGTGTCCTTAAGTTTCTTAAATGTGTATGTATATATTCTTTTCCTTGGATAACATAATCTGTTCAGACCTAAAGTCATTATTGATTTTCAAAAACTTCCTATATGATTGCTTACTTATTGTTTTATAGTTTTTCAATCTTACAGGTTTTCCTCATGATTTACTAAATCTTTTAATGTTATGCTTTGATATATTGCTTTCTCTATTCTAAGCATTTACCAGAAAGAATATACTTTTTGGCTTATGTATTATTTTATGTATATATTTCTTTATGGCTGTTGCATTCTAGTTAAGGATAATGAAACTTAATAGCAGAAATGTCTAAAGAAATTGATGATTTGATAGAAAACTTGTGTCCTATGATCACCTTTTTTTATGAGCTCTTAGCTCTTGTCTATTTGAAACCCAACAAGTAACATTATAGGTACAATGGAATGCTTTATGATGAAGACTCAAGATAATCAAACAAGACAATGCTTTACCATTTTGTCATTACTCTACAATGTTGCTCTTTATAAAAGTAAAGTTTCCCTCATAACCCAAATGTGGTTCTTTCAGACAGGAATAATTATGGGTCAGAATTTTGGCTGTGAAATAGCAACCCCATCCTTTACATGATGCCATGTATTTCTGCTGGAGGTGGGTTCTATAAATTCCCTCTCCCAATGTAGGGCATTTCATCTAAGGTCCCTCTCTTTGAGTCCTGAAAGTCTCTCACCTCCCAGGTCTTTGGTACATTCTGGAGGATCTCCCCAACCTCCTATTTCCTGATGATGCATGTTTCCATTCTTTCTGCTGAACCTTCAGGGATTTCAGTCCTTTTCCCCTACCCATGACCCAATCGTGTTCCCTCTCTGCCCCCCACTCATCCCCTTTCCTTCCCAGGTCCCTTTCTCTCCCCTTGTGGTTGCTTTCTTCTCCCTCCCAAGTGGGACTGAGGCATCCTCACTTGGGCCCTTCAGCTTGTTGACCTTTGTGAGTTCTGTGGGCTGAATCTTGGGTATTCAGCACTTTTTTGGGGGGCTATTATCCACTTATTAGTGAGTACATACCATGCATGTCCTTTGAATCTGAGTTATCTCACTTAGGAAGATATTTTCCAGTTCCATCCATTTGCCTGTAAAACTCAGGATATCCTTGTTCTTAATATGCCCCTGTGGCATGGTGGTGAATCTTTTGGGTATATTCCCAAGAGTGATATTGCTGGGTCCTCAGGTAGTACCTTAGAAAATGTCCGATTTTCTGAGGAACCTCCAGTTGATTTCCAGAGTGATTGTACCAGTTTGCAATCCCACCAGTAATAGAGGAATGTTCTTCTTTCTCCATATCCTTACCAACATGTGTTGTCACCTGAGGTTTTGTCTTAGCCATTCTGATTGTTGTAAGGTGTAATCTTGGAGTCATTTTGATTTGCATTTCTCAGATCACTAAGGACTTTGAACATTTCTTTAGGTGTTTCTCAGCCATTTGAGATTCCCTTCACATTAGCTGAAAATAATATAAAATATCTTGGGGTAACTCTAACCAAACAAGTGAAAGATCTGTACGACAACAACTTCAAACCTCTCGAGAAAGAAATCAAAGAAGATCTAAGAATATAGAGATCTCCCATGATCATGCATTGGCAGAATTAACATAGTAAAAATAGTCGTCCTACCCAAGGCAATCTACAGATTCAATGCAATCCCCATCAAAATCCCAACACAATTCTTCAAAGACTCAGAAAGAGCAATTCTCAAATTCATCCTGGAAAGGCAAAAACAAAAACAAAAACAAAAAAACAAAACAAAACAAAAAAAACCCAGAATAACTAAAACAATGCTTAACAATAAAAGAATGGCTGGGGGAATCACCATCCCAGACTCAAGCCTTACTACGGAGCAATAGTGACAAAAACTGCATGGTATTGGTACAGATACAAACTTATTAGTCAATGGAATAGAATTGAAGACCCAGAAGTAAAACCACACCCTTATGGGCACTTGATCTCTGACAAAGAAGCCAAACACATACAATGGGGAAAAAAGCATCTTCAACAATTGGTGCTGGTCTAACTGACTGTCAGTATGTAGAAAAATGAAAATAGACCCATATTTGTCACATTTCACAAAGCTCAAGTTCAAGTGGATCGAGGACCTCAACATAAAATCTGATACACTGAATCTATAGAAGAGAACGTGAGAAAGCCTTGAACTCATTCGCACAGGGGAAAATTTTCATAAACAGAACTCCAATGGCACAGGCTCTAAAATCAAGAATTGATAAATGGAACCTCATAAAACTGGAAAGCTTCTGTAAGGCAAAGGACATAGCCAATAGGACAAATAAGTAATGTACAGAAAAGATTGGGAAAAAAATCTTCACTAACCCAACATCCTATAGAAGGCTAATATCCAAAAATAAAGAACTCAAGAATCTAACAACCAAAAAACTAAACAACCCAATCAAAAATGGGATAGAGAACTAAACAAAACTGTTCTTATGACAGTTTTTTCAATGAGAAATGGATACATTACCAGTTCATAGACTCTGTGGTGTGCCAATAGGTCAGATGGGAGACTTTATATAGATTTCCAACCTACATATTCTAGGTGGGAGTGAAATGTAGAAAAAAATGTACTAAAGGATAAAAATCTATGCATATTTTCATATAGTATTATTAATTTTAAATACCTGGAGAAATTTCACCCAGGTCTTATACGATTATATATGCTTTTTTTAAAAAAAAAATGAACTCTTTTGTGATTGGGTTACCTCACTAAGGATGATATTTTCAAGTTCTGACCATTTGCCTAGGAATGTCGTGAATTCATTGTTTTTAATTGCAGAGTAGTATTCCATTGTGTAAATATACCACATCTTCTGAATCCATTCCTCCATTGAGGGACATCTGGGTTCTTTCCAGCTTCTGGCTATTATAAATAAGGCTGCTGTGAACATAGTGGAGCATGTGTCCTTATTGCATGCAGGTAAAGCCTCTGGGTATATGCCCAGGAGTGGTATAGCCGGTTCCTCCGGGAGTGTCATGCCCAGTTTTCTGAGAACACACATGGTATGCAGTCACTGATAAGGGGATATTAACCCAGAATCTCGGAATACCCTAGACACAATTCGCATATCAATAGATTTCTAAGAAGATGGAAGGAGAGACCCCTGGTCCTGGAAAGACTGGATGTAGGGGAATGCCAGGACAGAGAAACGAGAGGGGGTTGAATGGGGAAAAGAGGGAGGGAAGGGGGCTTATTGAACTTTTGGGGAGGGAGGAAACGGGAAAGGGTAAATGATTTGGAATGTAAATAAAAAAAAACTTTGAAAATAAAAAAAAATGAACTCAATAGAAAATTGGTCATGTTTTATATTTATTATTGGGAACTAACTGAATTCTTATTCCTTAATTAAAACTCCTCAAGTAGGACTTTTGTCAAATTAAAATGTATTTCTGTGGGATATCCAAAGGAGAAAGAATATGAAGAGAGTGGGGAAAAAAAAGGATCAACTGTCTTCCATGACAATAAATAAAATTCTAATAGTTGCATCCCATAAGGACAAAACTGCATGCACCAGCAGAAGCTACTTCCTGTCTGTCACCTACAAACTGTGCTATGAGAATGTGAGGATAGTGATCCACAGAGAACAGTCATGGAATCCAGTGGCCATTATAGAAATGCAATATGATTCCAAAGGAGTGTCTGGAAAAAAAAAGTTTCCAGTGGGAGCCACTGAATGGCTGTGCCCATAGTGAAAATGAAAGTAGGAGCCATGGCTAGCCAAGAAGAGCATCAGAGGACATTCCGCTGGCCAGAACGGATGATGAAAGCTGAGTCGCCTCACTCGAGCCAGGTCTGGGACAGTCTGGAGAGAGCAGAAGCCAAGGTGGGGCGGGAGTGGGTAGGAAAAATATACCCAATCCCAAGTCATACCGGGAAAAATATGCAAGGTTATTTGGGTACTCGTTACTCACTTTCTTATGAATGTAATTGTGGGATAAACTTTCAGTGATTAGCAAGAACATGTCCTCAATGCAGAGTTGGACAGAGTGACATTTGAAAGTTATTTGCAGGTACTTTATTCAGAGTGTCTATATACAGTGTAGCCTTTCTTAAATATGTGCCAAAGTGATTAGAGACTTTAAAAGACAAAAATAATGTCAGGGAAGAAATTTTTAAACCAGATAAATGGGGTTATGGCTATTGATTAACACACACACATACACACACACACAATTAGGAGCATCCGTTTAATCCAGACATTAAAACGTTGACATGTGGCTTAATCAAAAGGGTGGGAAGAAGATTGTGAAAACTTGAGAGTGGGGAGAGGAGATGAGAGGAGAGTCAGAGAGACAGAGACAGAGACAGAGAAAGACAGACAGATAGAAAGCCACAGACAGACAGAGACAGACAGAGAGACAGAAACAGAGAGACAGAGATAGACAGAGATAGAGACAGAGGCGGGAGAGATTAGGGAATGATTAGGGAATGGGGCAAATGGAATGTACAAGGTGCACAGACTTTTCCATACCACTTAATAGAAGGAAATGAAATAGGACAGAAGCTAGAGAAAATATAAAATGCTAATGAGCTTGGTACATATTACCTCTATATTGGTGTTCAAAAGAAAATAATAATTTAATTCAATTATATTGTGGTATGTTGAACTTCCTTATTAGTACAGTGCTTTTAATATATATTTCTATGTGGAGAGTGAAAAGTAGAATAATATAAATGATAGCCTCATGAGAAGAGCGGGAAAAAGACTGAGAACATTGTTTTCTCGCATTTTGTAGATAAAACTAACATCCCCCGAGCTGAATACATTCATAAAATTCAGGTGTAGTGTCCTGCCCACTCATTTCAAAACCTGTGCAAGCAGACATCATCTTTCCTGTGTGAAATATGAAGTATGGCTGCTTCTGAGTCCTCCCTCCCTTTCTCTCTGAAACTTTTCCTCTTCCTTTGTTCCCACATTTTTTTTTCAGATCTGAAATGTCCACCCTGTACTGTCATTCTAAGAAATATTTAAACCATTATTCAGAGGATTTCAGAGAAGACAAGGACATTCAACAAATTGATATATGAAAGATAAATAACCTGGGGCTGGAGAGATGGCTCAGCGGTTAAGATCCCTGACTGCTCTTCCAAAGGTCCTGAGTTCAAATCCCAGCAACCACATGGTTGCTCACAACCATCCGTAGGAGATCTAACTCCTTCTTCTGGTGTGTCTGAAGACAGCTACAGTAGTACTTAAATATAATAATAAATAAATCTTTAAAAAAAATAGAAAGATAAATAACCAAGAGGAGAGGGTTCTAATTATATGATTACAGCCCCATATTCAGGTATAGACTGTTTTAACAAACATCAGCTTGTTTACAAAACACTGCAACCATACTGAAGAAGAACACTTTTATAAGAACCCTAAGTAAAAACTGGTCATAGGCAGGCCTAATGTTATGAATTTTATAAGAAAATAATCTTAGCAATAATTTTGATGTGTTGTCAATCAAAAGCTAGATATATGTTATAGCTGGATTTCTCTCATCTTTTAAAAATGAAATTATTAGTGATCTATAAGAATACTTAAAAGCTTCAGCAAATAGTAGGCATTTCCTAGTGCTGAAATTTTTAGCATATTTAGTTCTTAAAAGCAGACTTTATGTGACTCTAAAAGAATTACAGGATAAAGAACCTTATGTGAACCTGTGCTTTCACTGAGCCAACATATATAAATCATGGTTTTGCTGAATGGAGGAGAGGAGGCAAAGTGTTAGGTTGTTCAGAGTTTCCCCAGCTGAAGTTGAGCAATTCTCTACAGTTTATTTGCTGACAGTGCAAGCTCGGGTTTTACAGGTTCACATCATAACACTCTCCCCACACCTTTAAATGTCTATTAATCTCGTGGAGTTTCCACAGTAATGTTTAATAGTGTTGACCTGTATGCTTTCTTCTCTTAGGGTAACTCCTCTGCATTCCTTTGCAGGTATTGATTTATGATGTTTTTCCCCCCTTTTTGGTCAGTGTTGGACAACCTCGGAGTCTGCAAGGGAAACACTGGTCAAGAGACAGGGTGTTCTCATCAATGACTGACTCCTTTCTATTCTCTCTACAGACGAAGACACTGACAATGAATGGTTGCCCTTGGTTACATCCTATCCAAATTATCCTATCCAAGTGGCATAATTCCTATTGCCATAGCTTGTTTAAAATAGATATCAGATACTAAATTGTTATTTATCCACAACTAATTCACTGTGTCTAAAGTTTTGCAAGCTACAGATGAAAAAAAAAAATCTTTGCTTATTTAGTATTGTGAAACTGCCATGTTTTTAAGTTTCATTCTAATTGAAAACTGATACCCAGTCACTCTCAGGGAGAATTGGAAGGCATTTTACAATATCAGTATTTGCAAATGAGAGAAAATAATGAAAACACAAATATTGCTGTTTCAGTTATTATATGCTAAAAATAGTTCATAGCTGTCAAGAACTTAATTTTTTTGTCAAAAAGTTGTAGGTACTTATATTTCAATATTAAGTTATATGAATTAACGAAGTTTATATACAGAATCATAATAGATTCTAAAAAGTGTTTTATATCATGCTCACTTTACTTTTTCTAAAAATCAATTTTATAAAATAAATACCACACAACAGAATTAACTGGACCCAAAGTCTACATCTTTATAACTTCTCTATACATTTAAAATTTTAAGTGTTTGTGAGCTTAATTTTATTCTTGCCTTGTATAGGTATGGTTGACATTATATATACTAGGTAGATACTGGGCATCTTGTCCTCATGCCCCTGCCAATGACTCCAAGACGACAGCCTTAAAGCAGCAAATGACACCAGCTATGGTTCTTCTTCCACCTCCCTCCAACAAAAATGGTTACTACTAATTTAGCATTCTGTCATTGCTTAAAAAAATAAAATTTATTTGAGAAATAAATCTAAGGTATCTGTTATAGTTTTCTGTATGTGACTGTGTTCAAGACTCTCACTGAAAGCAATTTGGGGAGGAAAGAGTTCATTTAAATTACACTTGCCAAGTCATAATGGATCATGGAGAGAACACAGTGAAGGTAGTTAACAGAGGCTTGAATCAGAACCCATGGAGGGATGTATTTTGCTGGTGTACTGAGCTTACTTTCTTATGTATTTCAGGCCCACTCAACTAGGAACAGTGCTGCCCACATTGACCTGGCTCTCAATGTGAACTGGGCAATCAATCATTTGACTAACACTCATTCCAATGATTCTAAGCTGTGTCAAAGTGACAGTTAAGCCTATAGGTAATACAAAAACAATTTTATTAGTATTTCAAGTGACATCTTGCACAAAATGAAATTGTATACATATCTTATCTGAATTCTTGTTATTATTATTTTTTAATACTCTTCATAAATCTAGCAATCCTTAAACAGCATTGGATAGAGAAAAATTCAGAAAATGAGAAAATTAGAAATTCAAAGTAATATTGAATATTAGAAAAATGGTTTAAATTTTATTATGTAACCTGAATAAGCTTGTAAGCACTGACTTAATTCCGACTTTACCAGAATGAAAATGAAACCGAACTCAACTGTGTGGTGGGTTTCATCTTAAGAAACATTTCATTGCCTTATAACTGAATAATAGAAACAATATAGTTGATGAATCAGTACCTGGTGGATATTAAATAATAAATATTTGAATATAAATCTATGGGAGCACTATATTAAAATTAGTCTAGAGACTACAACTATTTTTGAATAAATATTTCTGAATGAGCACATTCATGAATAGACTGCAGTTAAGTAGATTCGATAACCATGTCTGTGACACCACACTGTACCTAGATTCACAAAATTCACCAGCCTGAAAATACCTGCATCTCATACAGAGCACAGGTATATGTCTTCATTTAGCTATCTGTCTATTTCTCTACCATTTATTGTCTATATGTTTGTCATTCATGTCCTGACTACTTATACAGAGAAGAAATGAGGAATAAGTAGAATTGGATTTGAATTCTAGGTATCATCATTGAAGATAACCATTTTGAGTCATTTCTAGAAAAAAATGAGGGAAAAATCTAGGAAATTCTTGTGATAAGAAATGAAACTACTTTTTATTATCTGAATCTAATGCCTTCTCCAAAGAGAAATATATTCCCCTGCTTGTTGAGCTCAGCCAACAGCACAGGCTTGGGTTTGGTAAATTAAACGTGCAGAAGTGCTGAGACTCTCATCCAGACATGTACAAGATTTTATGCCGCCAGTTATCCTCCTTCCTCCACATGGAGCATCTGGGCTCCACGTTTGCTGCATGAGCCACCAGGTTATTTGTTTCTGTCTTCCAACTAAGTGCATACGCTGATTTGTAAACTCTTCACTTGCTTCAGACAGCCAGGGACATTTTTAATTTTATATCTGGAAAAGTGAAACAAACAAAACTGAATGTCAACACTATAATGAAATATGGAAAACTTTAAAAATAAAACCCATGAAAAATCAGCACATAGAAATACTTTCTTTAGTGTTCATTTCAGTAGTTCAAGGATAGTACATTTCTAAAAGTGCTCCTGGGTTGGAGAAATGACTCAGTAGTTAAGAGCACCGAGACTTTTTCAAAGGTCCAGGGTTCAATTCTCAGCACTTAAATGGGCTCACAGTTATCTGAAACTCCAATGTGTGACATCTGACACACTCTTATGCCTCTGCAGACACTAGTCATGTGTGAAGTGCATAGACATACATGGAGATAAAATTCTTACATACATACAATACAATAATAAAAATTTTTAACAAGAAATGGTTCAGGTTGACTGATAAAACTTAAATTTAAAAAAATAAGTTGTACCAAACAATGTAAAAGCAATGTTATTTCAAATAAAATTGTAATTTTCTAAAATACTAGCAGGGAAATCCTACTTAAATTTATAAGCTTAAGTTCAAGTCCAATTTTCTCCTAAAGGCAGATTCATACCCAGGAAAATATGAAATAGCTCTAAAATATTTTTGCCATGAAGGATCAAGGAAAACATCACAGGAAACTGAAAACATACAGATGAACAAAGTCTAGATTTGAAAATGGCATGTGGAGCCTTCTGATAAAGCTGTGAATCTCTGATTGTTGTTCATGGCGAAAATACCCACAAAAGTCAACCAGTTTATATTGTAGAATGTTCTGTATCAAAGTACTGGTTCTGTTCACAGTTCTTTGGCATCTCAACATCTGCGTAGGATGCATCTTAATATAATATTACTTTCACTATGACTCAAGAATTAGGCTGTGCACCAGCTCCTGTGTCAGTATGTACTGTTTCTGTGTCCAGGCTAAGGGGACCTGCATTAGAATTCAGCACCTTACAAAGGCATCTAATTCTTCTCTCACACAATGTTTTTGAGCTGTGTCTAATTTATTAAAGATTACACACAGGATGAGGTTTATACATCCTTCAATAAAAATGTATAAACGAACCCAGAAAGCCCTGTGAGATCTCAGAAGTATTTTCTTAGCAGCATGGCAGCAGTGGGTGCAGCCTGTTTGTTGCCTTAAATCTTCTTGGGTGGTGCTCCACTCTACTGAGGACATTCATATGTTCTGTCTTATTTGTGTATTCCACAGCCTGTGCTTCTACATTGGCAAACTCCTTACAACTATATGTATATCTAAAAGTCCTTAGAATGAACTCTTGTGCTTACAATGCAAACTCAACCAACATATTGATTTCCAGAATTCATGTTTATATTGTATTTCCATGTATAAGTAGCCTCATTTAAAAAAACTTGCAATTGAGAGCTGTCCAGAGTGGAAATTTTTGGGAGGACTCTTCATGAGAAATTTGACATATAGACTTTAGCAGATACCCTACTCAGGGGATAAGCAGAATTGCCTAAGCTTGTCGACCCTGAACACTTAAGATTGGTAATGTATAGCAGATACATGTCAAAGAAGATTCTTTTTCCCTATTTTTTCTTTTCATTTTTTAAAAATTTCCTCCTGATTGATACCTTACATATTTCATGGGTGAAATTTTCAGAACTCATTTCTTACTTCCTCAAATATAAGAAAATCATTAATATAAAATTTTCAAATGCATGAATGCCTAGTAGATATATCCTTGCAAACACTTAGTGATAATTATTACGCAATACTGTGAGCTTAAGCCTTTGTGATTAAAAATTTAGCAACAGATAAAATGACTTTGCATGTGTTTCTGTATCCTAATAATGTAGCCAATTGCCCAGGAAATAGTTAGCAGACATAGCCAACAAAACACAGCAAATCAATATAAAACAGCAACCACTACAATAAGGCAGAGGTGTGGAGTTATGAATGGTTAATGTCACTTTCATCTTTACAGCTATTTGTCAGCCTTCCTATCTTTTCTAGCCCTTTGAAACAATTTTCCAAGAATACGGCAGCAAGCCCAATTTTTTGTAAAGTCCAGTTTAAGATGAAATGCTACAAACTTGCTTATTTTTTGTGTCTGTGGGGTCTCTTTCCAATTAATTTTTATAGAGGATTAGGTCCTGGTTACTTAGCATAGTGTATGGAACCACTGAAGGATGAAATACCTCCACAGCTGCTCCCCAAACTTCATTTCCTTTCACACCCTCTAGTCGTATGGAACAACTTAAAATTTCATTTCTCTATGGCTTTGTACATTCCAAGCTAATCGAAAAAAAATATTTTAGTACAGTTTTGTTACATAAAAATTGAGCAGATGGTACAGAGTCCCTCTGAATTTCACACCTGATTCCCTCTAGTATTGACAGCTAGCAGAAGTTTTGATACTTTGTTTGAACTATTGAACCATGTAGATAAGTTACTTACTCAGTGTCTTTATTCTTTTCATTGGTTTCCTTAGCTTCTTTTAATATACTGTTATTTTCTGCTCCAGGAGCCTATCCAGGATTCTATATGCACTGGTTCTTTTGGCTGAGATTATAACTCAGAGTTTGCTTGGTTTTGATAACCTTGACAATGTTGGAGAGTGCTAAGACAGAATATATTGGAGTCGATTTATTTTGTTGTGGTAAGGCTTTGGGTGGAGTTTTCCATAGGGAAAGTGCCATCCACAGCACATCTATCAAGCATGAGCTAACTAATCAGTTGGATGAATAGATATTTTTAAGGTCACTTCCCCATAAAAACCATCTATTTTCTTTCTCATTATCTTTTTTTAAAAAAAGATAAACATTTTATTAGATATTTTCTCTATTTACATTTCAAATGTTATCCCCCTTCCTAGTTCCCCTACCTCACCACCCCTCCCCAGAACTCCTATCTCATCTCCCCTCCCCTTGCTTCTATCAGGGTCTTCCCCCACCCATTCCTGCCTCCCCGCCCTGACATTCCCCTACATTGGGGCATCCAGCCTTCACAGGACCAAAGGTCTCTCCTCCCATTGATGCCCGACAAGGACATCCTCTGCTATGTATGTGGCTGGAGCCATGGGTCCCTCCAAGTGTACGCTGGTTGGTGGTTTAGTCCCTGGGAGCTCTGGGGGATCATGTTGGTTGAAATTATCTCTTTTTATCTTTTAGAAACATGCCACGATATTCAGGCTATATTTAAGGAGTGAACGTATGTACCCTTCTTGAGAAGTTTGAATAGTTATATCAATTATTTGCAATTCTTTGAGATGGATATTGCTCCTTCTCTCCCACACATTAATTCACCAGTTAAATTTATTTATTTAGTATCTATCTACTGGAGTCAGCATGGGCTAGATTAGTGATTCTCAACCTGTGGGATGTGACCCCTTTGGCACTCTATCTCAAAAATATTCATGTTATGATTCATAACAGTAGGACAATTACAGTCATGAAATAGCAATCAAGCAATTTTGGGGGGATGATTACCATAACATGAGGACCTGCATTGAAGTGTTGCAGCATTAGGAAGGTTGAAAACCACTGGCCTAGATTACTGCTCAAATTATATAATGTTCTTTCAATTGTTCCCAATGCCCTTTTGTGTTATCTACCATTGACAGTGGTTGAATACTTCCTAACTTTCCAGCATTTTAAGATATCCTAGATCATCCTACAAATTTGACTCCTTTGATTGAAAAAGTGATCATAGAAAAAAAAAAGACCCAAATACTACCAGTGCTGTTGAACACTGAACCAGGGGTAACTATGTGCTAGCAAAGCATTTTCCTGATGGGCTATATCCTCAGTGTCACACCTCCTTTAAACATTTATTTTCTTATTGTTTTCAAAAATTTTATACATGATTATTTATACCATATCTGTCTCAGGCTCACCTTGTCCAGCTTTGTTCATGTCTCCTCTTTCTCAATGCCATGACCTCTGCTTTAATTTTTACATCTATCTATCTATCTATCTATCTATCTATCTATCTATCTATCTATCTATCTATCTATCTATCTAATCTATCATCCATCCATCCACCCATCCATCTCTTATTTATCTTCTATATCTACTGAACTACCTACATGTGAATGAACAAATTCAACCTGCTATATTCATTTAGTGTTGCTCTTACATATATGTATTTATGAATAACCACTTAGACTTGGATGACCTATCATGGGGTTCTCCCCTAAAGAAGACTTTCCCATTTTTAGAAAACACTAAATACCTATAGATCTTCATCTGGGGATGGAGCCTTAAGAGATTTCTGCCATTCATGCAATGGTGTCAACTACTGATGTCATTGTTCAGGTCTTGTTTAGCCCCAGTCCCCTTTAATTTCTTCTGGATGTTGTTTTAGTTTTGATACACTGCTTCATTTTGTTGTCCACACTGAACTTGAAGTGGCTGTCTTTTCCAGAATGGGCTTGCTCTTGCCATCTTACTCCCTCAGGCTTCAAAGAAGCTGGCATAACAGGCATACATTACCACAGCTGTCTAACAGCTGAGTGTTATTTTCAGAGGTGGAATTTCTTCTGGACTCTCTTAACTGACAGAAAAATATATATTTATTTCTTTTCAAATGTTAAATATTAAACTACATGAATTTCAGATTTTGAATCCTATCATCTGAGAAAGCCTACATATTAAAATTGATTATAATGTTTTGAAGTATTATACTTAGAAAATAATTTATGCATATATTCTACAAATTGATTTGGCACTTTAATATATACTTTCTAGCTAAATTGTAACCATGATAAAAACAAAAGATAGACTGTACTCCTCTTGAAGACAAAGTAGTTGCTAGTAAATTAACCAGCCATGGGGAATTTCACTATA